>BLKR01001708.1:0-257329 GCA_011170035.1 Teleogryllus occipitalis | reverse complement strand
TGTTTGCTGGTCCTGCGCTTCTCAATATTACCCCACCTGCTGCAGAATCTGCAACTAAATATGAATGAGACAGAGAGACACATCCAAAGACGGACATGGAGAGAAGAGAGAGACGGAGAAAGCGAGACGGAGAGAGAGAGACGGAGAGAGAGATGGAGATAGAGATGGAGAGAGAAAGGGAGAGGGAAGGAAAAGATGAAGGGCAGAACGTCGGCCAGGTTCCGCTAGTATTTATGACACAATCATTCTTGCAAATTTACAGGAGATGTGTGCCTTAAACTATGTGCAGAAATACACAGGGAATAAATCAAATAATTTTTATTTTCTCCCAGCCACAGCTCTACTGACGCAGATGTTGGTATTTTCCTGTGGGAGCATGGCACTCGTATAATGGATAATAGATTTTCATGTTTAAAATACGTCCTCTAAAAGTTGTAAACATCCTATTAAAAGTGAGGTTACATTTTGAAAAGCCGTTGTATTTGAGTTGCACAGACCACACGTTGCAGCACGGCTATTGTCGCCGGCGTGTGCTGGGGTTTCTCGTCCAGTTGAAAACGAAATAAGGAAAGTCACTTGCCTTTCACTAAGGAGCTACGGGTTCGATTCCCGGCCAATCTCATGTAAAATTTGTTGCGACAAAACAAGTTTGACTGCTTCCTAGGAGCTAATCCAACCCGAGTGAAGTGTTCTAAACCCTACGACTGCCCGAATTCCTTCCCAATAAAAAAAACTTTTACAATATTACATAATATGAGAAATAATACATATCATGAGTCTTTTCGTAGAAATACATAATACGAGTCTCGTGAAGCTTCCTTGAATTAATTTTTCTTCATTTATTAATGAAAATAAAATTATAATTAAAGTTTTCTTTAGAAATTGTACACAAACTCTCATTTGCATTATATTATTGTTCGTTATTAGCCTAAATATCCCAGTTGTAAGAAATTTCTTGAAATAAAGGTGAATGCAGACTTCATTTCAAAAGAAGCTCTCAATACACGAGTTTTTATTGCAGGGCTTAGGAATAAGATAATTTCGATACGGTACAACAGCTTATAAAAGAGATCCGAAGAAAATTAAGTTCGGAAGCCAGAAAAATGTTTCTTCAGAAATGACGCTTTACTTCCTTAGTTGAATTTTGAATGTTCTAAATCGATTCTTTACAAGCTCTGCGCTTGACCTACTTTCTGTGAAACCTGTTAATGTCTGCGATTTACCGACAGATATACAACCAGGAACCATACCGTTGGTGGTGAAAGAAATGTATTTAATACACGCCAGAAGGGAGAAGGCAATCAATCTTCAGAAATAATATTTTGAATAAAAAGTTGGTAATAAATAACCTGAAACAGGAAATATTTGGCCTAAATGAGAGTAGCGACATTTTTTAAAATTTATCATAGGTCGCTTTTCAACGTCTTGGCCATTAGCGTTTTCAGTTGCATCAACAAAACTAGTAGTGCTAGAACAGCACGTACTTTCTCGACCGTATTTTCAAGCAAAATTGCGCGAAAAGTACGCAAATTTACGCAAAACATCCAAAATTACGCGAATACCAACGATGCACAATGCGTATTTTAGACGTAAATAAATCTATTAGTTTATATTAATGCGAAAGAAAAGGCAGCAGTCATTATCGACTTCTGCTATCAGCGTGGCGTTACAACAATGGGTTACAACATGCAACAAAGAGCGCTAATTCATATAGGATACATATTTTCCTAATTAGCATTGTTGATACCGCTAGCAAGAAAATTAAAAGAGAGAAAAAATTTAATAATTAAATAGAATATTTTTACATACATCAAAATTACTCGTTTTTTACATACATTACTTTTTATTGCCACATCTTATTAAGCAAAGCTAAATCGTCTATTCCTTTTTACATTTAACTCAATTAAAGGACGCAATTTAAGATAGGTCTTAAATCATTTTTAAAGGATTAATTTAAAAACTTGTAACAAAAGTTCGAAGAAGAAACGAGCAAAAAATTTGAAATAATATACAAATTCTAACTTACATTGCATACAACTGCTTAGCATCACCATTCATTTGACTTTACGGAAGCGCAGTCAATTGGGAGAGGGTCCACTACTTTTGTCGCCAAATTAATAAAAAAAAACTCATATTTTCGTAAAAATCAATATGACCTAATTTGAAGATCTGACTTCAGATAACAAACACATTTCATTAAGAAAGAAGTTGTTTCTCCATAATTGTAGCTGTGGTCGAGAAATTTTTGAATTTTTAAAATTTTCGAAAAATCAGGGTTTTCAACCAACATGAGACCTATACCAAATATTATTTAAACAAAAATTAAAAATTGCCTATATTTCACGCAAAATTACGTACAAAATTCTCAAATTTTCGAAAAATTGTTCATGAACTTATTTCAAACTTTATATTTAAGGAACATATTTTATTAAGGGAAAAATTCTCTGTATTTGATATTTTAGATGTAGGAAGATGCCGAAACAAATTTTGAAATTTTTCAACTTTCGAAAAATTAGCTAACCAACATGAAACCTTAGCCATTCTCTTAAATGTCCTTCAGAATACCCAACAACAAAATTTAATCAAAACCGATGGAGCCAATTTTTTGAAAATTTTGAAAATGTCCCAGGGACTTTATGTAATGTACCCCCAAAATTAAAATATCGGTTTCAAATTCAAGGGGCCGCGACATCAGCCAGATCAATCGGGGAATATCAATTTTGAAAAAAATCGGCTGAACGCTATCGTTGTTCAAAGACGAACTGGCAGACATTTGCCGTCAATCGATTTTTCGTGATCAACGACCCACAAAACAGGGATTCTGGCTACACCAAGCGTTAGAGGATTTTTTCTAAATTTCGCAAGTGGATTTATTCACTTTTTCGTTTCCAGGGTCCTGTAGTAAAGGTTTTGCTGAGGAAAACTCGCCGTTTTTTCGAGGAGAATTATGTAACTTTCTCTTCTTAAGAAGTCCCTTCTTGAGCGCGAGAAAGTAAAATTAGAGCATACGTAATATTCTTTTACATAACACGGATTATTCATAACATCAAAACAAAAATTTTATTCTGGCAGATCACCAATATTAAACTTATTTTGCCCTTACATCAATAAAGGTATAAATTATATAACATGCTGTTGGGTAGATAGGGATTGATTATAACATAACACAAAAATTGGATTAAACCTATGAACAGTATTAAACCTATTACACCCTTACATCAACAAAAGTTTGAATCACACATAGCATTTTTGCATATAATGCATAAGTGATATAGAGAAACAAAGCTCCACATACGGAAGCTTACAAGCCGCTTTAATGGGCGAAATGTTGAAATTATAGGCAATGACAACAAAGTTATCCGATACACTTTTTGCTCCTCTTTATCAAAACGAGTCCCATCCGATGGATATCTTTTTTTTATTCTCAGAGCTCCCTTTCAGCCCCTTTCGTTCAAAGTCTCTCCACTGACATCCCTGTAGTCATGCCCGACTTATGGTAGTCACGGCACACTTGTACCGAAAGCCTATTAAGTGGATTTATTTTTCAATTCTCAATGACATGTTTTTATTATTTTCGGAATCCTCTATCAAAAATCCTCACTGGGAATTGCACGCATAGAGGTTTCCTGTCTGTCACTGCTATTGAAAAGTTATTATGCAGAAAACAATGAGAGTAATCTTCTCTGCAAGCTGGACATGTGAACAATTTTTCAAAGTGAATGAGTGGGACTTTTTTTTTCGGTCAAAGGAACATCTACGTTGTACGTATTTTACCATTCATCGCCACATGTATGAATAACTAACATGATAATATTATGAGCGCGCGTTAAAAAATAATAGTTTAATTTTCCAATGTTAAAGCAAACGTTATTCACCTATGCAAAGTTATAAAATGAGATTGTTGGACACTGGTCGTTTTTGGGTAAGTGACACTCATGGAATAGTTTTGTTGTTGAAACTAGCATGAATGAGGGCGGATTGCTGTCAATTTCAATTTAAATATATATAGATTTTACCCAAAATTTGTTCTTGTAATTGCTTTTACTGAATGGACGACTTCCAATTTCAGGATCGACGTCATACAGCACTAATTTCACGACGCTTTCTTATTAACGAATATGATTCTTACATGAAAAAATGACCAACTGTTGCTTCAGAGCAGCTCTTTTCTTTTACTTCAGAGATTCCCAACCTTTTTCTTCCATCAACGCCTCTTAAAAGAATGATTTTCTTCATCGACGCCCTTACGTTATTCTCCATAATATACAACATACATAATTATAATCCCAAGAATTGAACATAAATGTATCCACGATAACAATTATTACATAGATTAATATTACGGTATCCAGATTTTCAATTGTCGAAGATTTTTCCGGTTCTCAGAAGCTGCGTTTCTAATATTTTTCTTGTACAATAGTTATAATATGTTGAGCGTTTTTCAAATGACCAAACATTTCTCAGTGTGTATTGCAGGGAACATTTTTTCTGCGACAGAGTATCGTTGTGAATAGATAGTTACAATTTCTTGAGTTTTCTAAACTTCTTAAGGTGCGTAGCAAGATATTTGGATGCCCCGGTGAAGAAAGTCGAAGTGTTCTATCTGCAATGAACGTGAAATTATGAATATTTAATATAATTGGTTGAAACGGGGTTACGGTGAAACGGGGTTAGAGTGATACGGGGATCCCAATGTAGCGATCATTATTTGGTAATTGACAAAATATACATACCATTTACTTCAAAGGGTAAAGCACGGTTAAAAAAGGTAAAGATGGATTTGTCATGGAACCTACCAAATACAAATTATGCAGTCTCTTCGATGCAAGTACAGCGTATCTTTACAGAAAAAGACTTGCAGTTAAACTAGTGGTACAGCACAGACCAACAGAAAAGGAATATGAACACATTAAAGAATGTATTCACCAAGCCGCAGAGGAGGCTTTACATACTTGTAAATTGTACTTGTAAATTAAAACCGAAACACTACTGGTGGTCTAGAAGAAAAGATTGAGACGAATAGAGAGCTGTATTTAAAATGCCTAAGAGATAAGAAAAATGAAACTAGTTCACAGTACAAAACAATAAGTAGAGAAGTTAAACAAGAAGGGATATCAAGGAAGAATAAATTGTGGCTGGATAAATACGATTATATAGAACAATATAAAGCTGGGCCACAGAGCTCAGAAGCCTGGAAATTAATAAAATCTATTAAAACGAATAAAAAAACAATATTGCATTATCAAACATCGGCATCAATAAATGGAATGAGTATTTTGGAATACTGCTGCTAGTAATCAGAAACTTCCAGTCAAAGAAGGAAGTGAAATTTGAGCAAAGGGTAGATCTGACAATTCAAGATTTAGAAAAGGCGCTTAAGACCATGAAATCTAATAAGTCACCTTCAAAAGTTTGGAAAGTTGATAAAAGAACAAGGGGGAAGCTGTTGGCCCTTGAAACGGACTACTGGCGTAGAAGTTGCTGTTACAGGAGACGTGACAGAATCAGGAACAATGAAATAAAAAAGAAAATGGATGTATAGAAATCTATCCATGATGCAATGGAGAAAAAGCAAAACGTTTGGTACGGTCATGTTATGCGAATGACACACGGAAGATGGCCAAAACAAGTCCTGCAATGGGTACCGACAGAAAGACAGAAGAGAGGAAGACCCAGACTTACAAGGCAGCAGGGAGTGCGAGAGGTTTTGACGGCAAGAGAAATGGAGGAAGATCGATGGTCAAATAGAGAGGCATGGAGACTGAGGCGGAAGAAACACGGCTACAGCTATGAGAAAATAAGCATGGAGAGCGTCGTGTTTTATTCTTTGCCGATATATGCGAGCTAATATTGCATATAAATAGGCCTCTTATTCCGGGGGACCGATGTGGTAGAGCTTTGTTGCTTTATATACGAAAATAATTAGTTATCAAGATCATTTAATATTTTTCTCTAATCAATTGAAGATGATTATACATATCATTCGCCGGTTCATTCACCCTAAACTCTAAGGGAGTGGAGAGCGATCCGTTTGGGATTTGGTGATTTACACCCACACGGTTACACATACAGACATTATCTCCATAAAGATGTATTAATATACTAGCGGAAACATTACAAGCCATTCCTGGCCTTTAAAAAAATACATCGACTCCAAGGAGATCGATAGCGATCCCATTGGGAATCGTTTATTTACACTTACACGCTTACCCATGCAGACATTATCTCTATAAGGATACATTAAAAAACTAGCAGAAACATTTCAAGACTTTGATGACAGGAGTTAATTTTGTTAATTCGTTTTGAAAAATTCAATTAAGTCATTTTTGACATCAATTACAATGTGAAGGTGAGATAAAAAAAATGCTTACCTCCGACATAAAGACTATCATAATAAAGGCAATGTCACATTTCACTTTATGTCCAAACGTCCATATTATTTGGAGGTTTTGAATTTTAATAAACAAAATAAAAAGAGCTAAGTTAACGGGAAATAAATATTTATGTTACATGCTACTTTCCCATAGATTTTAAATATACTTATAATTATATTTAATGTACAAAATGCTGAAAGGTTTTTAGCATGCAGACATAAACAATTCGTACCAAAAATCATTCAAATCATGCGATTTACAAGCTTCTTTTCACACTCGCTTTTCATCCAAACCAAACGCTTTTAACTCAATAGGTAATTTTCCTTTGCGCTTTAAAATTAAATAAACAGAAAATCAACTAAGTTAACAGGAAGCATGCAACACGTTGAGACAGAAACTAGTTTCCCACGCTTCCTCACTCCGTCCCTTCATGACTCTGGCGCCTTCCAAATCTGGACTTCCAATCTCATTTCAATGGCACGCCCGCCACGCAGTTCGAATCGTTCCGACTTCTTTCGCCAACTCTCAGTGCAACTCACAAATAGAGCGCTCACGCGAGAGCAACCGCAACGCGAGCCGCAGCAACGAGAGCCACTGCAACGAGAGCGCACTCCTATCGCCTCCTCTCTCGGCGTCGGAACGCCCGACGCAGCTCTATTTCCGCCAGCGACGCAACGCACACACACACGCCATTGATTCGCCGGGCCACTCGCGGAATGCAAGCGTTCGGAGACATGTCGATATGTCGTACTTACGGTCGATCAAAAACAGCAGGATATCACAGGCCGGGGGATATTGAGCCGCATAAAGCCGGGATAATTGCTTTAGGGGAGTGATTTCGGCGTGCGTGAAAGCATGGGAAGCAGATTCGCCGCCGATACAGAGGCCAGAGATTACTGTGCGCTCCGGAGGTTTCCATCCCGTTTGCAGACTCTCTCGCATAACTAGGTACAAAGCCCGCCGCTGACTCTGCCCACTGCTGCCCGCCGCGCCGCCGCTGGGCGCCGCCGCCGGGCGGAATACCCCACTCCGGCCGCGGCCTCCGGACGCCGGGGGTTCCCCCTGCTTTGGACGTTGGCTGCGGCGGCGCATGTGCATTGCCTGGGCCACTGCATTGGGCGCCGGTGCACAAAAAAGGGACACATCTCGAAAATCGGCTTTTGTGATTGAAGGAAAGAATGCGTAAGCTACGTCACAACCCTTCCCTCTATAGCTCTATTGGTCTATTGGTCAATATCAATAGCTCTATTGGTTGACCAGAAGATTTGAAGGTTCGTGCCTCAAGCGCTTGTAGGCTTGTACGCGTTTCCACCTCTAGGTATCTACTCCAGCAGGGGAAACGCATTTAATGTGTTTGGAAAATACTCTTTTTTACCAATAAAAACTTTGAAGATCGTCACAAGAACAGGTGCGTTAAATAAGTGACAACACCATTTCTCTACAACACAGACCAGAAGATTCAAGGTCCCGACGGTGGTGAATTTTCGAAATTGACTGGGGATTCCCCTCGCTTTGGACGTTGACTGCGGTGGCGCATGTGGATTTGCCGTGATCTACTTGTCGGTTTGTACGGTTTTCCTTCTCCAGGAAACTCCTCCAGCTGCGGGAGATATCAAGGTGAGAAAACATCGCACGTCGATGTATAGGTCAGTGCTGGATCTCACGCTCCAGCGGGGACAAACACCACCTTCTCCAGGGATACGACATTCACTGTATTTATTGGTTTAATTACCTGCGTAGTCGACACGCCCTCAATCAATACTTGCAGTTCACCAGTCGGTATATATAGAGTAAGAACACTGCCTTCGGCCGCGAATAAACGACCCCGCTCAGGATCACATCATTATCTTTCACATGACAGTTGTTGAGCTGTGTCACGTTTCTTGGTACCAATGACATTAGAAAGAAAGAAAGAAATCTAGAACGCATTTTAGGGGGAATTTCAGCCTCCCCCTGGCAAACCAGATACATCCAGGAGGTCGGCGGAAGACGTTCGTAGCCGCTAGTGCCTTTCTCACTAAACCTTTCTCACTAAACACGACGCACTTTCAGATTGCCAACATGGATTTAGAAAATCAAAATCAACGGAAACAACTATATTTTCTTTTCTTAAAGATGTCGCCTCATCATTAGATCAAAACGAGGCACCTATTGGATTATTTTTAGATCTCTCAAAAGCTTTTGACATCATTGATCATGACATTTTACTTTCAAAATTACCTTCATATGGAATCCGTGGTATTGCTCTAGATTGGTTATGTTCGTACCTTAAACAACGATCTCAGAAAGTTGAAATACCTTACTGGAATGATGGAACATTACGTACGCACCTTTCCGACTCTTTGCCCGTTGCATGTGGAGTTCCTCAAGGATCGATTTTAGGCCCTATTCTGTTCCTACTTTACGTAAACGATATGCCCTTGACGATTCGAAACGGAAGAACGGTTCTCTTTGGGGATGATACGAACATCCTTTGCAATAAAGAAACCGTAAATAGTACAATATCAAATGTTTCAAATTGGTTGCGAAATAACAAATTAATAGTAAACGAAAAGAAAACGGTTTTAATGCAGTTTTCCATTTCAAATAAACAATTCTGTGCTCCATTGAAAACGAACAGTGTACCATTGACTGATGTTAAGGCAACAAAATTTTTAGGTCTCTCAATTCACTCAAACCTTAAATGGAACGTCCATTTAAATGAATTGAACAGTTCATTATGCTACGCGTTCAGAATTCTTTCAAATTCAGTCAGCCTTCATACTGCTCGTTGTGTATACTTCGCGAATGTTCATTCCCGCCTGAGATATGGCATAATATTCTGGGGAAATACATCTTATAGCTCCCAGACTTTTAGATTACAAAAACGAATTGTACGAATAATAACCAAATCCCACCCACGTGATTCATGTAAGACTCTCTTCATTAATCTAGGAATTCTACCATTACCGTGTCTTTTTATTTACTAATCAGTGGTTTTTGTAAAAAATGACTTGCTCAAGGGCGGGAATATATTTTCAGAAAATGCCGAAGTCTATTACTATAACACTCGACGTAGAAATCATATTCATCAGGTGACAGTATCAACAGCTCATTACAAAAATTCACATACAATACATGTACATTATTTTACAACACTTTGCCAGATGACATTAAACGATTAAATTCAATAGAAAAGTTTAAATCCCGAGTGAAATCGTTTCTGCTGCATAACTGTTTCTATACAATTAGAGACTATACTGAGCATCACAAGAAAAGTGACATTAATTTTAACAATGATACATAATGCATTAATTACCATTTGGACTGTATAAATGAGTATAAACAACCTGTAACAACTATTGTAACACAGCTTCCGGGTCAATGACCCCCATCTCGATCAGGTTTTCGTCCAGTTTCCCTGATCCATTGAACAAATGCTGAGATGGCTTCTTGTTTTGCTTCTGGACATAAATGTAACTTCATTTTCTGTGCACGTCTTCTAGAATTCAGTGGGAAATACAATTATTCAAATTATCGTTTCCATGTTGTCGCGGCAGGAAGTAATAAGAGCCAAAATTTATTGCTTATTTATCCTTGAAAATAGATTTTATTACATGGGAGTTTTTTTTGTTTTTTTTTCTCCCTTTCAAAATTCCAAATTTATTGCTTATTTATCCTTGAAAATAGATTTTATTACATGGGAGTTTTTTTGTTTTTTTTTCTCCCTTTCAAAATTCAAAATTTAAGTAGTATATGACTTAGTGTAGGGATCACAGAATTTTGAAAATGTGCACACAATTCACTTTTCCCCATAGCACGTCATACGCAGTTTTTAACTGTTTTTTGACGTAAAATAAATAAATAAATAGTGTCGACCCTGATAAATCACTTGATCGTCCAGCGAATTTATCCAATCAACACCACAGTTCAGTGTTAGAAATTACCAGACTACAAAAAGAAGATAATCCAATACCAATGGTCGCAGACGAATTCAACGGCGCAGGAACACCCGAAATTATACGAAAAATAAACCAATTATGCATCCATCGAATGATTACAGAAAAGAGGAACAAACACAACGGTCTCATTCAATGTCAACGGTTTTGGGGCTACTGACATACAAAATATAACTGTAAATACCCAATCAAGTGTACTTTTTGTGGCAGAAACTACTATTCTGTGCAATGTAAAAATAATACGTGTGTGAGAACTGTCTAGGCAGCTACAAGGCTGATATAAGAAACTCTGTAGTTACTACAAGGAATTAAGAGAGGATAATATTTACAGAAAAAAATGGAGCGGATTTTCAGATATAAATTGCCTATATTTCGCGCAAAATTACTCAAAAATTACTCACATTTTCGAAAAGTTGAACATGAACTTATTTAAAATCCGTCTTTAAGGAACAGATTTCATAAAAACATTCTCTTTCATCAATATTATACTTGGAGGAAGACGCCACAAAAACTTCTCACTTCTTCAATTTTCATAAAATTTGGTGTCATTCAAGTCAGTGAGAACAAATTTTCAGTAAAACATATTAAATTGAAATGAAGAGCCTAGGAAAGGTATTCTCCAAAAGGCACCTATGACTGAGCAGTCCATCAGTCGCCACGCAAGCAGAGCCACTGCAACAATGAATGGGTCTGGGGGGTTGCATACTGCCCATTTCAGCTTAGGTGAGTATTTTTAATAATTGTTTTTCCTTTTACAATATCAAGAAAATTTAATAGCTTCTAGAACATACTGAATACAATATTATTGCAGAATTTCATAAATTCGTTCATATGATGGCAAAACAATTTAAAGAATATAGGCGTGTTCACAAGAATTCTTAGATTGTAAGAGTGCATTGTTGCCGAATAATCAGAAAATTTTAATATTGTACCTCGTCGATTGTACTTCATTATACATACATACATACATACATTTATTTGAACTGCAATTGGGTATGACCCGGTGGCAGTTAATTAAAAATAATTACAATAATAATAACACTTAACATTAATAATAACAACAATATGAATAATAATAATATCAATAATAATAACAATATTAATAATAATAACAATAATAATAAAGGAGTACAGTACAAGCCGAGCATGCAATAATCCTACTATCACAAATATTAAGTATTATAACAAATATTTCAACTCGTATGATATATAATAATTATAATTATATATCGGTGATGCTAAAATTTAATACAAGCTACATAAATATTGGCTAAATTTATTGTTTTTAATTCATTGATCGCGTTCACTACAATTAACTGCACGACACTGCACTGCACAACACTACACTACACTACACTACACTACACTGTTATTGCTTTGAGTTACACTGACCAGCACTTCACCGCGCTTCACAGCACTTCACAGCACTTCACAGCACTTCACCGCACTTCACAGCACTTACTCATTTAATGTCTATTACTATCATATTGTTCTAACTTATTTCTAAAACTTCGAACACTTAGAGGAAAAGCTTTGAAAATTGTTGCAGGTAAACTGTTCCAATCTTTAATTGTTCTATTACAAAAGGAAAATTTCCCAAGATCTGAATTTTGTTTCCTTGTTCGAATTTTGTGAGTGTGATCGCTTCGGCCGAAATAATTTGGTTTTTCTAGTCTAACCTGAATTTCCTTCCAAGCTGTTTGACCTACGTACGATTTATAAAGAGCGCAAAGCCTCGCCCTTGTTCTTCTCATTTCTAGAGGTTCCCATGCCTTTTTTATCGCGTTAGTTCTATAGGTAAACTTATTCGCTTTTCTCTGTATTCTATCTAGATTTTTCCGGTGCGACTTTCTGTATGGATCCCAACATGCCACTCCGTATTCCATGAGAGGGCGAACCAGCGAAAAATATGCTAATTCTTTTGCGTTTGCAGAGCTTTTCTTTAGAATTCGCATTACAAAATGCAAAGACTTCCACGTTTTCCTAACTACCTGATTTATATGCTTCTCCCACCCTAATTTACTATCTATATGAATGCCTAAATACTTGCATGATGAGACTCTTGGGATGATGACCTCACCTAAACGATAGTCTGGTTCCTCATAATTTCGTCCCCGCCCGAACGTTATTGTTTTGCTTTTCGATCCGTTAATTCCCATGTCATTTTTTTCAGCCCAATCACGTAAATGTTCTAAATCCTGCTGTAATATTTGTTCGTCAGCGCTACTTTTGATTTTTCGGTATATAACACAATCGTCTGCGAATAAACGCACCTTTGATTGTATGTTAACATGGAGATCATTTACGTACGCTAAGAAAAGTAACGGCCCTATGACACTTCCCTGTGGAACCCCTGAAGTAACAATACCCGTAGTCGAAAACTGAGTGCCAATTCGAACTTTTTGTTTCCTGTCTCTAAGAAATTCGCTTACCCACTTCACAACTCTAGCATCAATTCCTGAAGCTAATAATTTCCTGATAAGTATGTTATGCGGTACTACGTCGAATGCTTTCGCAAAGTCGATTACGATTGCATCCACCCTCCCACCCGCGTCAACTTCGTCAGCTAGATCTTGCAAAAGAGAAACGATCTGGCTTTCGCACGAATATTTACTTCTAAACCCATGCTGTCCGAGAAAAATCCAGTTCGCTTTGGACGACAATATTCCAAAATATTTTCAAGTTTCAAGGAGTCGTGTCATAATATCTACCTTTTTGCACGGCAATACTCAATAATAAAATGGACTTACTAAACTGGAACGCCAACTCAATCACAAATAAAAAAATGAACTAATTCACTTTTTACATCAGAAGTAATCTTTAACAATAACGTCGATCGCACATATCAACCTGATATACTAGATATTGGAATAACCAATATCAAACAATAACTTTTTCTCATCAGTAATATTTGAATTCGATTCTGATCACATACCTGTTCTTGTCTCATCACAACAATTAACACCACAGCACACTCCAAAACCATTACCAAATACACTTAAAAAGTTCACAGAGATAATCAATCAATATCCAGAATAACAATCCACTAGATCCAAATCGATCAGTCCGTATTTAAAAATTTATAAAATGAAGTTTCCTTGAAACAACGACCGCTTGTGGTTAATGAGAGTACTTCTTTGGAATATGATGTCACCAGTAGTTTAAGTAATGTTTTTTAAATAAATCGAGTAAAAGTTTTATAATAATCATAAGAAGTAGTAAGTAGTAGGAAAAGAAGGAGAAGAATTCAATACGGAAAAGGGGCGTACGCTGAGTGGCATTTTAGAAAAAATGGATAAAGAGAAAATTGATCAATTAAAAAAACAAATATAAAAACAAATATATAATACAAATACAAACACAAAAATAGGTAACAAGTGGGCTATTCGACTCCCTGTCTACTCCGTTCCTCATTCCTTCACTTCACTGGATGTCCCTTCACTATCCAATAATTTCTTCAATAATGGTAAATAAATGCACTCGACGCATGTCTACACTTTTGTACGACTTTCCCTTCACAGAAAAACGCCATTGTACTTCAATGCACTCTATACCTCTCGAGGACCATTATCTTTCATGCTTCTGTGAATAGCTACTAGCGCCTCGCGGGTAAATTGTTCCAGTCAACAATGGTCCTATTTGCAAAGCTCAATTTCTCTATATCCGTTCGTTGTGTTTTGCATTTTATTTTTTTATGTGTTCGCCCCTACGTAAGTAACAGGGCATTTCAAGTCTTTCACTGATAGCTTTTCATACCGGTTGCTTCGAGTACGTGTTGAAGAGGACACACAGGGATGCAGCATTTCTACGAACAACTAATGATTCAGAATTGAAACTAACGATTTCCAATAAAATTTGGGACGTCCGTGGCTTTCCTCTGGGTTGTTTCTGATGTCTGTAGAAGGTAGGCGTGTCCAAATCCCGCGTAAGATATAAATAATTTTATATTCTATCTTCCTCGCATAGAACCTGCAATGAATTGGAAATTAGTTGAAGTGCGGGCCCACAGTGGAGGTTATGAAAAATTCCCTACAATATAGCAGCTTATGTCGCAACAATCGATACGATTCCAGAGGCAGGGCTTTAAACATGACATAATGATCTGAAAGGAAATGACAAATCTCCATCTGAGCTTATGCACGTCCAATTTCAAGTAAATCCTACAGAACGTACAATTATTGACAGATTTTCTCTCAATATAAAACCCAAATTGTCCACCTAAGGGTGAAGCGAGGAACGTCGTGTTTGTGAGAAAATTTGTTTTTCAATCAGCAATTTTTACCTCCGAGCTCTTTGTAATGCCGTGTTGACGTTAGGGAACACGCTTTTTTTCCAAGCATTTTTATAGGGTGTATTAGTGGAGGTTCCTAAAGGACTTTTGTTCCTAGACGAGCATTAATTTTTTTTTCAATATTTCCCTAGACATTCTGAGGCAATGCTGAGACGGATCTTTGCTTCTTGAACAGTAAATATAAATTTACTCCCCCTCCGAACGTAACATATATAAGAAATTGTACAAATTCTTGAGTTCGGCACTGTAAAGTACAATTATAGGCAATTATATTCTATATTATTATTATTTTTGAATTGAATTGAATTTGCCTTATTTTACGTGGCGAGACTCAGGCCATGAGGCCTGCTCTTCCGTCGGACCACGCAAATTTCGTTACACCCCTTTCACCAACCATGGGAGAAAGAAGGTATTACTTGGGCGACGAAACAGGCGATTTGAATTTTGCTCAGAGGCATCATTTAGGCTTGAGGATCTTTTACATGCAGTAAATGTACTAACATGGGACAGCCGGCTTCACTTCCCCTCCGAAGGAAGGAGTACGAAGGATTTTTTCATAATTTTCATTCATTTTATAAATATCAAGAGAATTAAAAATGTGTAATTATAGTGTACTTATAATGTATTACTGAAATAATTATTTGAATAAGATTGTTCCTGAATCCGCACTCCCCCACAGTGACATTTCTTTCCAGTTTCCCTGGAATCCTTGAGCACCATCATGGGTTCTTTATTTAGTTCTGGGTTTACTATGTCTCCTCGCCAACAATTACATATTATTTATGTAAAATAAATCATGTCTATTGTGTATCTTTATTATGCATTGTTTCTTTATCGTACTTATCATTACATGTAATTTCTGATTAGAGAGAAAATTATATTAATTTAATAAAATATTAAAATATTTAAATGTAAATAATCAATGAGTGCGAGATGATTTATATCACAGAAATAAACTAGAAATCTAATATCTATATTTTCTGGTCAAAGGTTAACACATGTCAATTTGCTTGTCCACATATCACGCTCCATTGTCCTAAGGGACTCTGCTATAAGCGAAATAGCGGAAAAATATGATGTATTAGAACGTCAAAACATTGATAAAAGTTTCTGATAAAATCACCTTATCGGTACTCGTATATCGATTAAAAAATATTTTTGTTGCAATAAAAATGTGCTAAAGTTTAAAAAAATCCCGGCATACCTATTGTTTCAACTCTCCATAAACACTGAACTTATATATCAGAGAAATAACAAGTTACTATGTTTCCGATTAAATAAAAATTATCGAAAATGCACACTGAAGTTTACTAGCAGTTTTGAATCCTCATTATACATATAACTCGCTCTAACTATTACTTGTCTTCCCAAGAATTTTCTCACCTACATAAGCTTTCTGTGATTTTTTGTCATCTCAGGAAGAAACATCAATATGAAAACTAGAACTATATCGACAAATGAATGTTATTATTTTTTTAAGAAATTGCTAACTCATATGTAACAACAGAATGCACTACATTACTAGAACATTTTTCTCGAATATCATCTCATTAACATCAATATTTATGTTTCTGAGTAATCGGGCAACCATCTTGCTTTTGAGAAGCCAAATTCGACAATCACAGCACCGGAAAGATACAGAACGAATTCGAACGACTTTCGAATCCGCTTACTTTATTGGGCAATTAATCTCCAACTCTCACATTAAACTTCACTTTGCTTGCTGATGGGCATCGCAGGGAAACAAGAAAATTCAATGCTCGTAAAATCTCTTTGACGAGTGGATGTTGCCATACGTCATTCTTTGCATTCATGCAACTCTGAAGTCCTGTTTAAGGCAATTACAACTGCACAACTCTCCATATCATTTTTCGGGTTAGCTTATAATAGTGCAGTAGTCGCATAAGTACATTTACTAGTGTTTATCTCTTCACTAGTGTAACGAGTTACAAGCTGAGAACTGTTTTCGTATCAGAACACTAGACAACTTGTGTGGGGTGTAATATCGCGACTTCTCTTGCGGGCATTCTGCACTAAAGAGTACGCAGCTTTGTGTGGAGAGGAGCTGCTTGCTATTGGACACTGGGAACGGCGCAGCGCGTAGATTGAATGCCTGAGTTTCCAATGCAATAACCCATGCTGTGAAATTATTTGCCTATTTATTTAAATGGGTTATGTCCCATATTTGTAGTTATAAGGGGCATAATTCATTGTTTACGTTCTATATTCCATTACGAACCGCACTATTGATCTACCGTAGGGTATCAGCTAACGTGTGCAATTCCGCCTTTCCATACAGTCCACTCTCCTATTAATCGCACTAGGCCGAACCGGGATTTTACTTCTGTTTCAGTTTCTAGTTATGAATGTTCACTTAGTTGATACAAAATACTTTATTATGAAACTCGATTTTAATGTTATGCTTATACCCAATAACGTTCTTGAAGCAGAAAGAGAGTTTAACCAGTTGTATGTCTTTTGTAGGAAGACAAGTTGAATCTCTAAGAGGAGAAGCTCGATAAATCTGCATTTGGAACCTTTGGGCCCTCCGTGGGCAGGGCAGCCTCGCAAATGCAGCGCGCTGACCAGCATCGAAGGGCACCTCGACGACGACGAAGACGTGAATGGGCGTCGAGACGCCAGACGCACGGCGCGGCTGGCCATTGAGGGCGCCGCCCGCGGCGAGACGCCCCTCGCACAATGAGCGGGCGATTGTCTCCCGCGGGGCGGACCGAGCCGGACCTGGGCCGGGGCCGGGGCCGGGGGCGGCCAGCTCCACGCAAAGCACCTGCCGTCGCCTGCCAATGCATCCTCTGTCGTCCCTTCTCGCACTTTGACATGATTGGTTGTTTGTTTCATCGGCGTGTGACCGGGAGCGGTAGCTCACTGCATCAACTGATGCCACTGCAGCGCCTCTGACCGGGAGGTTCTAGGTTCCCACTCCCCACGGCGGCAGGATTTTCGACTCTAGCTTTTCTTCAGCTAGGTCGAATTTAGTCGCTGTCTGGAGGAAAATTCTAGCGGCCGACTGCTCTGATCGATAGTTTTCCGTGGTTTCTCCGATCTACACCAGGCAAATGCCGGAGCAGTACCCTAACAAACGGGCCATGAACCGCACGCGATCTTTCGTTTCTCTTTTTTGTCCTAT
The DNA here is from genome assembly GCA_011170035.1 of Teleogryllus occipitalis. Taxonomy (NCBI): domain Eukaryota; kingdom Metazoa; phylum Arthropoda; class Insecta; order Orthoptera; family Gryllidae; genus Teleogryllus; species Teleogryllus occipitalis. Next base: position 239,578 of record BLKR01001708.1, on the reverse strand, counting down.
CCTCTCCCCTCACACACACACACTTACACTAACATGCACTACACTGCCACAATTTCCGGGAGACCAGTCGGAAGCTTAGAGCTTGTCCCGGCTGGGGCGGTGCCCCGCTGGTGGGAGAGTCCTGGTTAGGGGGAAACCTCACTAGCCGACGGTAGATCGGCGCCGGATCTTGCCATCCATCGGGGGAAGATTACCGCCATCTCCAAAGAAAAAAATGCACTGCACTTACGGGACTAATGACCAAAGCAGTTCACGCGCCCGAAAATACGAAAATCAATCAATTCATAGGCGCGAGGTTTTGCACTGAGTCAGAGAGTATGTGTGAGCATGTGTGTGTGGCTCTACGTGTTTTAGAGCTGTAGATTTTCGCCCTCCGCCCAATGCCACATACAGTTCTTAATAATTTTTATTGAAATATATAAATAATGTCAATGAATAAACTTTACCATTGACGCATGAAGGTATTGTTAAGTGTATAGCATTACGTGAAATTGCATTAAATCCCGATGCATAAGTTCTTAGAAAACATTGAGTGTGGTGGATCAAAAATGAGATGGAAAGTCTACATTTCCAAATACTATATTAATTGGAATATGAGTCGTACCCAACTCGATCGATAACGTGCAGTCTAAATGGCGGTTTCAAACCAGGAACCCCGTTTTATCCACACGGGTTGAGGTAGTAATGAAGTGTTGAAGAAAAGCTTTCTTAAATGTTGCCACTCGGACCGCAACTTTCAGAAATACTTTTTTTTCCGGCGGAAATTAAATGGTTTACATTGTGGAAATGTCGACGAACTTCCACCAAACGACAAAGGGCATGAGCCGCGAAAGTTGTGTGTATCATACTCGTAAAAAACGTTCAAACTTTGGGCAGATTTGATCATATACGCCATTGCATCAGTCAGAAAAAGCAAAAATTATTCATCTGCATTATTTTCGTCAGGGAAGAGGATTCCTACAGCATCTCTTACTACTCGAGCAATTGTAGAATGGTTAGTAGCTTCTAATGCTTTTTTCAAAATCAAATGTGGACACGAGGGCGCCTCCGCTGGGTCACGCGTACAGTGATTTTACACTACCGAACAGTGATTTTAAGAATGTAATCAAGACCAAAATTGAAAGAACTAAATTCATGAAAAGCACTGAGTTCAAAACAGGCACCGATAAGCTGTGAAGGCCAAAATAGGCAATTATCCCTTAAATAGGCATTTTTAGGCACTATAAAACACACCCAGAAGCTATCTCATGTATAAAAATGGATAATGGTAAAAGGTGCCCAAAGTTAGATTCAATGAAATAAAATAAGCATTTAGGACAATGCCCGGGCTCTAATAATGAGCTGGGTTATGTTAGGTGGTATCCATTAAATAGACATTCACGACTGGCTCAGCGGAATTTGAAACTACACAATTTGTCTTTCATCAGATTTAGAAAATTCCTACTAGCAATCTGATTCTTGTTTATCTCGTATCTGCTTATCTTGTTTATCTCGTTTATCTCATATCTCGTTCTTCGTCATTGTAACATACTTCACCTAACCTAGCCACCTCGTTCTGGCACTTTATCAGGCTAAAGTCCGAAACAGGCAACGAAACTATTTCTACTTCGGACAGAATCCACCCATTTCCGACAATATGGATATTAGCCGGCTAATAGTGAATTAATCAGATTCTGTCATTTACCGCAACACTCATGTCAATGGTTTTGTTACGCGTAGCAGAACTCTTGCTATAACGTCGGAGGATCTGTGGATAACTTCAAAAGTGGCATCGAGATGCATTAATCACTGACGTTACAGAATGGCAGTCGCTAACTTGCTTCTCATCATAATGCCTTTTATTGTAATTTGTATTGATCGTGTATTCTTTTGAAAGTCCTTTACTCACATATACAGTAAGATATATACAGGTTGGGTGGCCAATACAATGTCTACTGCAATGGCATACAATCAATAATTTTCACGTATTATTCAAATTTTGCTTCTAATTAGATATATGATATAATTTTACTCCATTTACAAAATTGCACATAATAGCATTATGATACTCTATTGGGTACAAATAGGAATAAAACGTTCGATGTGTCGAGCAAGCTTCGCGAAACCAGTTGGTATGGACATACGATTTTAACGAAATGCCTGATGTGAGTTATATGATTCGTACCACTCATTAACGTTTTAATTCGTTTGTCACTATTTTATACTTTAATGTTATTGTTTCTTTTTAAGTAAATTCAAGCTATACTTTAATTTTTCTTGACAACATTTTACACATTACTTCAGTTCTAAAATGTTTAACTCTTTTATTTGCAATTACATTATTATTTCTATAATATGTTCAAGATGTAATTTTCAAGATAACACCTGAGGATGGGGATCAACATGCACAAACCTGAAACTTAAATATGAATTAACTACGATAGTTTCTCAACATGTTGTTTGTCGTTAAAAACATTTGTATGGCTGAGGACCAGACTGTTCTACTAAATTTTTCAGAAGAGCCATTTAAAGGTTTTGTATGCAGTGGATAAGTATGGAAAGGGCTAGTATGGAATGAGTTTGTTGCATGCTAATAGAGTGGAATATTTACAATTTTGTTTGATGCACACATGTAGACATGGAGATACAACACAATGAAACAGAAATCTCATTTTGTTACAAAACTCTACTTAGAATAGTTTTGTTCTCAGCCATCAAATTGTGAACCTCTTCAAACTTTTGGAAAAACCTAAGCATTTGTATGAACATCCAATAGCAATAGAATTGTAAAGTTTCTTTCACTTATGGTTACCTCCACATTTCCCATAAGATAGCACAAAAATTTTATTTGTTTCGATGTGATAAGGGAAAAGTTATACCGCTTAACGAAACTGATGGGACAGCGAGCAACAATTAGAGAGAAGGGAACACGAAAATGAACAAAGCTGAAACTGAAAAAAGAGCAACATTTTAGGAAAGAGACAGTGAGTAGAGGGCGGTTAGCTGGAAAATATGTGACCGTAGATTCAAAACACGCATTGTCCTCGGAATGTTTCCCACAAAGTCACAAGAACAATGAGTCGAAAAATTCGACCAAAACTGCACTGAAAAAGAGGTTTCTTGTCATTCCTTACACACCACATCTCCCATTTCTTCTTCTCCGTCGCTTACAACTTATAACCGTCATTGTCAATTTTATCATCCTCAAGCCCTCGCCGCTCGCTTTGCCTCCTCCATCATCAACGCTCCCCCTGCCCGCCCCTGAGTTGCCTCCTCATCCTCAATGCCCCCCACTGTAGTTGCCTCCGTTACTGGCGTAGCCCCACTATCTCCAATGCCCCAGACGACGTCTCCCCGGAGGCTTTGGTGATGGCGGCCCAGTGAACGGAACGTCGCGCACTGAGCCCGCTGAATAGACTTCCAAGCCCAGCTGCTCTGGACGGCGCTCTCTCCCACCGCCTGAAGTTCGCCAACGTGCCCCCCCCCCCATCATTCTCATCGAGGACTTGAAAAGGACAAGGAGGTGACAAAGAATCAAGGTCTCGACGGTCTGTCGAATGACGGCCAATAGAATATTTTTTCTGCGCTTTTTGTGTGTTTACGTATGTGAGATCGCACGCGTGTGAGTCTGTGGAAGTGACAGAGAAAGAGCGAGACAAAGAGTGTGAGAGAATGAGACAGTGAGTAAATGAGTGAGTGAGTGAGTGACTGAGTAAGTGAGTGAGTGAGAGAGAGACAGAGAGATAGACAGACAGACAGACAGACAGACAGACAGACAGATAGTAGTATACGACAATATGTGACACTTGGAGTCGGTTCACAAAAATCCGTACAATTGTTTTTACAATTTTTATCTCCCTATTTTTCCGAGATAATCTCAAGAACGGTTAACGATTTTACTTTCTTGTATACATACGTATATATACGAGTATAGAGAAGTACGAGTATAGAGAAGTAATATACGTAGTACGAAGAAAGTTATGTAATGCTGCGGAAAATCGATTTCGAGATTTCAATGGTAATACGCGTTTCGAGGTCCCCTGACACCGAAAAAGTGTCAGTCTGTCTGTGTGTGTGTCAGTGTCTGTCTGTGTGTGTGTCAGTGTCTGTCTCTGTGTCAGTGTGTCTCTGAGTCAGTGTCAGTGTCTGAGTCAGTGTCTGTCTCTGAGTCTGTCTCTGTGTCCGTGTCTGTCTCTGTGTCCGTGTCTGTCTCTGTGTCCGTGTCTGTCTCTGTGTCCGTGTCTGTCTCTGTGTCCGTGTCTGTCTCTGTGTCCGTGTCTGTCTCTGTGTCCGTGTCTTTTTTTTTAAATTTATGATACTTTACATGAAGCCCACCGGACATTTTCAATGTTCTCTCAAAAACGGCTCCACATTTTTTCTTTAAATTTTTGGTAGGGATAGTACCAAATGAACCCTATCCGATGCCATAAACGTCATATTGTTCTATTCTTTTGTTTTTTCAGTAATTAAAATTTTATTACTTGTTTCTCACATCGGAAATATTTATACTAGAGATGATTTCTTCACTTTATTATATTTATGAGTACACGTGCTTTAAATAAAGTCAAACAAAGTTTCCCGAAAACTCAACATTTTTCTGTAAAAATTAGCTCAAAAATCCGCATTTTCAGAATCGCTCAAACGCCATTTTCTCAGAAATGGCTCCATTTTTTCTTCAAATTTTTCCAATGGATAGTTCTAATTGCACTGTTTAATATGACGTAAAGTTCATTTTTGTGTATACTTTTGTTTTTTCAAGAATTACTCAAATGTTTTTTTAAATATCTCTCACGCCGTAATATGCACATTTCCATCAATTTGTACACCTTATTACATTTGTAAGTGGAAGTTCTAAATGACTTCAAATGAGGTTTTTCGAAACCTCAATAGATTCCTGTGAAAAAGAGCTTCAAATTTCGCATTTACAGAAATGCTTAATCGCCATATTAAAAACGGCTTCAAAATTTTCAATGACAACTTCTATATTTGGACAAGGCTCTACTCTTCATTAATATTCTTGAAGTCATATTTCGGTTCTACTATCAAGAAACCGAAACGTTAAGAAAATGTCAAGAAAATGTACTTTCGGTGACGATAGATGCTTGCCAGAGAATGAAGCAAGACCTTAAGGCCAGTTCACACCAAGGAAATTAAAAATAAAATCGATTTCTTAGCTCAGAAATTGTAATTTCAGCCGCTGTCTGTAATCTAAGGCCCCTGTGATGCCGTGTGGCACAGCAATTGTTGGTTCGTTCGATTTCGGGATATCTGAGGACAGAGATTTTCTGGTAACAAATAGTCGAAACTACAAGTTTGCACGCTGAGTTCGGGCCTCGGAAGAAGAAGGAAGAAGCTTCGATTACATGAGTAACATATCCAACGGCTTGAGTTGTTCGTGTGAACTGGTATTGATAAAATATTTTACGTGATTTTTCTTAACTTTTAGGGCTTTAAAAAAAATTAAGGGCATTTTATTGATCATTTTTGGCGATGTTTTAGTTCATCAAAAACCACCCCCTAGTAAAATAATCGAATAAAATATCTAAGGAAGATCTTCTGGAAAACTGTTCTAGATTTTTTGCTCATAAAGAACAACGAGGGCTTATAAATACGGCAAAACCGGATTTTCATTAAAACCTCTCAAATTCTGAAGAGGAAAAGAAGTTCACCATTTGAATTTAAAAAAGTGCAAGTCTTCGATGATGAAGCAAAATATTTCTTTCTATGCAGTCTACTCCTCAATATTATATTTTTCATTCATGATATCTAAACTTTTTTAAATATTGGAAGTTTTCGGGTAATTTTGATTTAAATTGTGACAATGTTCCTAAAATACCTAAACGTGATTTTTTTAATTGGTATAGAAATTTGAACTTACAAAAATATTACAGATAGGTAATTTTTGGGACATCTTGCGTGTATCAATATTTGCATTACATGTGCATTTTATAATTTAATGGATTTGTGGACACATGTCCTTCAAATGATATCTCATCTAAATCTCGTAAGTTTTCGTTTAAACATTTTCTTTCTTTTTTGCTGATGTAATAAATGAATGAATGAATTCCTTCTTTTACGTGGCGAGACTCAGGCCACGAGGCGTGCTCTTCCGTCTGACCACGTAAATTTCGTTACTCTCTTTTCACCTACTAGGGGAGAAAGAAGGTATTACTTGGACGACGAAACATGCAATTTGAATTTAGCTCAGAGGCTTCATTTAGGCTTGAGGACCTTTTACATGCAGTAAAACTACTAACATGGGACAGTCGGCTTTACTTCCCCTCCGAAGGAAGGCGTACGAAAGAGTTTTTCGCCCTTAAAACCCCACGGCTTCGATCGGGTTCGAACCCGCAAACTTGGGTATAACAGCCCGATACGCTAACAGTTACACAATCGCCACCGCATGATACATGATCTTTTTCCCTAGTTACCATAGAGTAGAAGGTAAAAAATGGCTTGCTGGTACTAAGAGTAGCAGTTCGAACAAGATATATCTAGTTTAATTTAATTAATTTGTCATGTAATTTATGGAAAGCTTACTTCCAAAACTATTTTCTATGTTTTCAAGTGGGTTATAATATTTAGAGAAGTAGAGAAAATCTAACAAGACCGTTTCCCATAATTGTAGTTTGTGCATCAAACATACTCTACGAACATTTTAATTTGTTTCGCAAGAAAATGTGTGTTGAACAATGTTTCAAGAGATTCAGGCGTCTGGAAAGAATGTGTAAAAATTAAAATGGCAAAAACATGGCTACATATGCAGATTGGTAATTTCCTCAAAATATTTGATCAAAATATGAGTGATTATTGAGTAGCATCACTGCTCTAAGAGTCACTGAATGTAGAATAAATAGAATTATTTGTTATATTATAAAAACCGGAATTTTATTATTCTTTTATGATATTAACGTCATTCATACTTATTTCATCATAAAGAAATATTTTAAAAATTACCCCCTGTTGCACGTAGTCAGATATCGTAATAAATATCAAACATACACTTAATGAACCTCTAAAACATTTCTCAGATTTTTTGGCATCACTTCTAACACACAAAAGATCACTCAGGTGAGCAATGCTTTCAAAAGAGCAATCCACAAATAAACTGGCGGAAAGTTTCAACCGCAGTTCTCGTCTTGGGAAATAAAACAAGGTGCCGAGTAAACCAGCTAAAAAGCACGTTAGGTACAAATTCGCTTGCAACACTCCAACTGGGAATAGACGGTCGTTCTATTCTCCGAACATTCGTGTCGCTCCAGCGCTCTTCTTTAGATTCTAAAACGGCTTACAAAAGATCAAGACGAGGCGAAGAAACGAGTTGAGATAGGAGGCGCCATAATTTTTCAGTCTTGAGACGATGTGTCCAATTTATGAATAGGCACATCTTTTGGAGGGAGTGAATTTAAAGCATGCACCCAAAAACAGGTTAACCAACAAATTTACAAAACTCGAGTTACATGCTGGCATTTATTGTGGGGGATAAAAACTGTATGAAACTATTGAACTTTTATTTTCTCGTGAGTTTCAAAAAGAAGAAAGTAGATATAGAAGTAGAAATAGAAAGGAAAAATAGTAGCAAGAACGGGCGTTCTGACATCTGTCGAGATGGTGTTGTCACGCTAGCAAATACAGGTAGCAATAGTATCGTATGAAATATTCCAGGTACTTTTCTCAAATAAACCCGTAGGATACTGGTCATACTTCGGACTGGAAATTTTCATGTGGCTGAGCGAAAGTACCTATTTCGCGGTCATAGACATCTTCTCTGTGACAGCGACTTTGCAGTCGAAGTAAAGAGGAGAGTCATAATGTTCCTGATGACTGGGTTGAGTCGGTGGGAAAGACTAGGGTTAGAGATCCATTTACAGCAGTAAAAATGCCATTTGATAAGTTGATCAGTACTGATCTGTTGTTGAAGAAACATGTTTTTATCGCGGGAGATGATGATCTTCCCCTGCCGAATGGCGAGATCCGGTGCCGACCTACCCGTCGGCTTGCTGTTTTCCCCTAACCAGATATCTCCTACCAGTACGGAATCCAGCAGGGACAAGCTCTAAGATCCCGACCGGTCTCCCGGCATGTGTAATAGTGTAGTGCATGTAATTGTAAATATGTTTAAGTAACGGCTGAGGTTAGGAGAAGAAAGAGAAAGGAAAGATCGTGCATGGCCCGTGACCCGCTAGGGTACTGCTCCGGCATTGATCTGGTGTTGACGGAAAACACCCGATCAGAACCGGCCGCTAGAATTCACCTTCAGGTAGCGGCTGAACTCGACCTAGCTATGATACTAGTCTCGAAAATCCTGCAACCGTCGGGACTCTAACCTTAGGGCATCGCGGTCAGAGGCATTGCAGTGACATCAATTGATACACTGAGTCACCTAAGCCAGTGGGTGGCTGTCAAGTCGGTGGCGATAAGAAAAATCGTATTCGACATCCTGTTGTTGCCAAATCGTTATGTACTGCTGCCAGCGAAAAACATAACCCGCTCCACAGTGACAAAACTTTCGATGCACACGGTCTGCTCAACGCTACGAAGGAGAAAACTTCCCCGCTACCAAAGCGATTACTCGGGAAAATCTGCAAAGGCGCTGTTTGCATTGAGTACGAGACTCCCACTGCTTCATTGTTCCATTAATATTATTTTGCTATTGACGGTTACACACATTTTACCTTAGGTATGCATTACCGTGAGGCAACAAAATTTTAGCATGTTGATGTGGACAAGGTATTCTATCTAAAGGCATTAGCCTCTGACTCTTCGAATTGTCGGTATAATCTTTCTTTGATTATTTCAGAACGATGGCAATTTACATATTTCAATTTGCAGAAATGACATCAAAGTGGATAATGGAAACCCCACCGCCTGCTCCGATTGAAGTCATCCTGTCTAGTCTGCCATCCCTATCACATTCAGGTTGGCGCCCATGGAATCTACGCACGCCGACAGGGTGCCTGAATTTACGACGTCCGGTAAGTCTACGTGCGCGCAATATATCGTACATTTGCTTATATCACTCCATTTTTCCTATAGATGAACATTTATGAAAATTTCTACAACAATAAAATACCTCAATACACCGCTAGATTTCGTTGGCCGACATTTCATTGGCAATAATAGTTTTGGAATCATGTCCTCTGCACTGTCGCGTGAGGAGCGCTGTTCCAAGTTATCACATCAAAGAAAATAATTGTGAATAAAAAGTAATTTTTCTTTATTATTGCAATAGAAACCGATGTAATGTGATATATAATGTTCTATAATTGTAAGAATTAGACAAACATGTTAAACTTTTCAACCCATGTTTTCGTGTTATTTATATTAAAAAATCTTTTAAATTATTAATGTAAACATAAAAGTCGGAACTTAATATAAAAATACAAGAATGTATTCTAAAATAACAAAATGATCTTGCTTCTATGTTTATTGGTTTAAGTGATATGATTCGTCAAATATACCTAAAACCTTACGACCTATGGTGGAAAAATATTGGTCAGAGGCTATGGCCTGTATTTGCTACGCATTGCTCTACTAGGTTAGACCTGCACAATGTTACTCCTTGAGGATGCCGCAAGTGTGGAAAAGTGTGCAGGCAATGGCGGCAATGCTGCGTTGCCTCCACAATCTCGCACGACTGCTCGTGAGACGGGGATTACGAGAGAAGCTCCCAGAGTATCCAAGGTAAATTAGAATACACGAGTTGAATGTCAAGTGTGCTATGTATAAAGATTCACTTAGTGTCAGTTTTATGTTTGCAATGCATCAGCATAACGTCATTCATTATACTACCTCTTTTACTCAGGATTCCGAATAAGTTTAGTATTGGCCACTAAACTAAAATGTTCATTGAATAAAAAGACAACACGTAAAGAACTAGAAGATTATACACTTCGTTGGAAGATTCACCATTCCATACCCAGATTCCCTGTTTTTTCTTGCTCTCTAAACCTACGATCCCTTGTACAATCGGATAGTAGCTTCAAGAAATCATATCTAAGAGTCTATGAAATCACTGGAGTGTCACGGTCTCCATTATATATATATATATATATATATATATATATATATATATATATATATTCCAGTGCCGACATTCTTTCGAGCATTAATTGTATTAATAAGCACAACTTGCAGCGCAATCAATATTAATAGATCTGATAAATATATCTGAAGAATGCAGTGGAATCGTGCTAGGTTTTAAGGGAATTTTGCTCCAAAGAATACCATCAACCTCTGAAATAAAAGACATGTTTGAAAATAACTGATGAAGCATGAACAATAATGCCAAGAATTTGTTCTTTGAGATATGGTATCATAAGAGATAAATCTAAATAACTAATTTCCGATGCACTCTGAAATTGAAGGAAATCCCTCGGCCTTGAGAGAAGTGTCTACGATTTCGTTAGATATCCAGGAACACGGAAAACAGTTTCGATTCTAATGATGAAACAGTTTCAATTTTGACCAAAAAATGCAAATATTTTATCGAGTTATTCTGCCTAATATCATATTGGATTACCCATTGAATTCTCATACTCAGTGCGTCAGTGCTTAGGAAACAGTTTACGCCCAGAAACAGCAAAACTCCCAAGGATGACGTTCCCGTTAATACATATTTGCTATTCGCGTCTTGCATTGTGGAAAAGCAACTTTTTTTATATTCTTGATATGTACAGAAAAGTTGTATTATTACTAGAGGGAGGATTTGTATGTAATTACATATTTTTTTGTCTTTCTACGTATCGCTCTCAAAATTTTAATCTTGGCGAATAGTCGCCGACCAAACAAAATATCAAAGTTTTTCGTTACATATTTTTACATATTTGGTACTATATTACATATTTTACACAATTCCCTATTTTCACAAAATATTTTTTTATTAAAGTTTGCTATTTAGCTAAAATTGCCAAAGTTTGAATCTGTTACGGCGTCTCCCTACAATTACAAAATTGAAGACGGAGATTTTTCCTTCAAATGAAATTTTTTTGTCCATAAATAGTTCTTTCAATAAGGTCATGTAGATATTTTTGGAAATTTTAGTAGTTTTCGTGCAATATTTGCAATTTTAAAAAAGAACAAAAATATGATTTTTTTTTAAAAGAGCTCCAAATTTTTTCTTTAAATTTTTGGTAGTGTTAGTGCCAAACAAACCCTATACCGTCACATAAACACCATATTGCTCTATTCTTTTATTTTTCCAAAAAAATACAAAAATATAATTTTTTTTGACTTGTCTCTCATGTCGGAAATATTTACACTAGAGGCGATTTCTTCACTTTACTAGATTTATAAGTATATGACGAAAACTCTTCCACGGCCTCAAGATGTCTGCAATTATGACCATGGATCTAATCCGCCTTACTGAGAGTACAACTAATTTGCAGAGTAACAATTATTTTAGGTTTATAATAAATGGAGATATTTATTTATAAAAAGCTTTTAGAATAACTGCAACCAGTAAGGCAGATGCACTTTTTTTGTAAATAATTCCCGATGATTGTATATTGCTTGAAATAAAAATATAAGTAAAGTCGATAGAATCGAAGCTGCAAAGAAAGAGAAAGATGTGAATAACATTGATAGAATTATTCAAAATCACTTTTATTTTCTTTAGTTATGCCATAGGTATTTAATGAGATCAATATCACGCAACCCAATTTTTTACTACCTCCTACAGTACTCACAGAAAATTCCCCTGATACTGATTCTGCTTTTCCTTTCTTTGTTTTTGCTCCCCTGCCTTTGCCCAACCAGTATTTCATCTCGCCTTAATTCTAGCTCCGTCCCCCACACTTTCATTCACTATCTTCCCCCCGGGCAAAGAGGCTTTGTATTCACTTAGAGGGGAAGGGAGATTTTTCCAAAAAGAAAAAAAAAGAAAAAAAAAGGAGATTCGAGAACGAGACGGAGTATTCGGAGAAGTCGATTTTTCAACGGCTGAGAGCTCGCGCTGGTTACATTTCAATGCCGAGCCATTGATGGGGATGTAAACAAGACGGTGCGGGTTCGCCGGTGTCGGAGCCGCGTCGGCGTCGTAGTCGGCGGCGTCGAACTTCAATAACGACGCGTGACAATGGGCGTCCCTCTCCGCTCGGCCGGAGTCGACGCCATTATACGGCACGGAATAAGGACGTTACATTCCCGGCTGACGGGGCGAAGAGCGCGCAACGGCAGCGGAGACCAGGGTGCGGACGGGGCGGGGCGCGAGGGATGGGGCGGGGCTGGATTCGACGTGGCATGGGGGGCGAAGCGGAGGGAGACGTGCCAGGACGAGGGGGCATTGGGGGCCAGGGCAGGGCAGGGATGGACACTAAAGAACTGGGCTGATCGGGTTGGGAAAGGAGAAAGATTGCGGAGGAGGTTGGAGGACGGGGTTGGGGGTGAGGCTGGGTGGGGTTGGGTTGGATTGCGAGTGGTTGGGCGTGGTTGGTTTGGAAGGAGTTCGGCGGTGTTGGGCAGGATTGGGCGGAGTTGGACGGCTTTTGGAGGGTTGAGGGGGTTGGGCGGGGTTGGGCGGGGTTGGGCAGGGTTGGGCGGGGGTTGCGCGGGGTTGGGCGGGGTTGGCCGAGGTTGGCCGGGGTTGGGCGGAGTTGGGCGGAGTTGGGTGCGGTTAGGCGGGGTAGTCCGGAATGACAAGGAGCATGGTGAGCGGTGGGCGGACAGAGGGAATGGGGCGGATGTTGTGGAGTGGGAAGTAGGGGCGCCACAGGCGAGATAAGTGGGATGGGCGTGAGGGCGGGGCGAGGGATTGACCGGGGGGATGGGCTGAGGTGGGGGGTGACGGCGGGGTGAGCGGGCGTTCAGGAGCGGGGTGAAAGCGTGCTGCAGCATCGAATAGAGCGCCGTGCAACACGCCGGCCGACTGCACGCGCCGAACGGGAACGTGGCGGGGTGTGGCGGAGGAGGCTGAAGGAAGCCAAGGCTGGAGGATTCCTAGAAGTTTCGCTCAAAGTAATAATGGCTTTCTTTCCACATGCACGCGTTGATCCTCGACGGCGCCCTTTAGACACCCCCATGAATAATGTTCGCCGCGAAGGCGGCAGCGGCGCCTCGGCGAGTTAACTTTTATAATTTCTGACGGGGGCAGGGCAGGACAGGAGGCGGAGCGCGGGGGCTGCCGGCCGGCGGGAAGCGGGCAGGAAGGAAAGAGGGCAGGCGGCGAGCAGACTGGGCCAAAGGCGCCCGCCTTGAGAAAGGGCCCCGCCGGCGACGACGGCGACGCATCGGACGCGATGGCGCGGACAACACCAGCGGACGGCGACGTGGAGGGTAGGGAAGCAGGTTGCCTGGATGGGGAGAAAGCTGGGGGATGTTTTTCCCCGACATCGCGTAGGTGAAGATGGTTGCTTCACATTATTGAAAAAATAAGTGTTTCATACTTAGGCGGTTATTTTATCTTATATATTATTTGTTTATCTTATATATTATTTGTTATTTGACCAATTAATTACCGATACACCACATGAGTAAACTTGAGAAAGATTATTCACTATTTGATCAATAAAACATCATCATCAGTTCAATTTCAAAGAAAGTATTCCAATACTTCATCATAAAATTTTCAATATTTTATCGATGATTCTGTATTTAATTTAGAGTCCTTAAAAACTTTCTGTTTATGTCATAATTTTTTTCAATTTTACAAAATTAAATAAATATAATTAAAATGGAAAAGTTCAAAACCGAAGTTTTTTTAATTTTCCAAATTTCAATTGTCCACCAAAGTGCTTCGTTCATCTCCGTTCGGAGCGTGCGAATAATCATTTTTAATTTAATAACATTTATAACACACAATTTCATGATGATGAACTGAAAACGTTGATGCAATATACAAAATTTAAATTACGAATATTTATTTGTGCAAAATATTAAGTCACCATAATTATCACATATCAAACTAAATTGAAAACAGTTAATAATCAGTAAATACTGCCCAAGATAGTTCGATTTTTACATCCTTTCTTGACTAATCCGACGAAGGTCCTCCCCAATATTTCTTTAAATCCACGTATTATTTTTTAAATCCACGTAAGTATTAAATTTTTTTAATGATTGAATGATATCCTTTTTTAGCGAATTGTACCTCGTGTAAGAAACATGCTTCTCTCGAACTCTGCAATGTGTCTCGACTTCGCGGCACTGATGTTAGTTGCACTGCGGCCGTAGGATTCTCAAAATCGAACTTTGGGACACGCCCACGCCCTTCTCGAAGATAAGCAGGAAGCCTGACAAAGGCTAAATTGATGCCCGAAATTATTGTTTGTTTTATGGCGGAGCCGTCGTAGCGCAGTCGATAAAGTAGCCAGTCGCCGCCTTAACGACTGGGCCACCTTAAAAGGCAACTTCCTCTCATCCCCGATGGCTCTTGCGACCTTTCATCCGGTCGGTCAAGAAGTATCGGAGAGTTTTGAGGAAATAAGATACGGTTTCTAAGTGTCATACATTACGCCTGAACTAGTCCCCAAATCTGGTGCAGAATATTCTAGACTACCCTTACTCCTACAGACGGTGCTGCAGCCGAGATCGATGTACGAGCATACGGATGGGGATAATCCTTCGATTATAACCGAAAACAGGTTTTTTTGCTTTAGTTCATTGTTTTTTTAGTGTTTCGGATATATCAGCTATTTAAAAAACATTACTTGGCTACACTGGCTATGAAAATTAGAAAATCGAAGAAATTAGTATTCTGTTAATGGTTTTTTAAAGAATTATTTGTCATTTTTTCATTTTTATCGACAAATAACAGTAAAACCTGTACGTGACGTTCAGCGAAAAAAAAGTAATTTTAATTATACTTCCAAAACTTATTTAACTGTTGTTCAATTCGTAACATTCAGATAAGTGAAAATGGTCATGACATCGGGCATTTTACTGTTTAGTTTGGTTTGTATTTTACCGGGTACTCAGAAGCATAATATCATTGAAATAGGTCGCAATGTGTAATATTGAATGTTTATTTTGTGTTATACTATTTGAATAAATTATATACTGCTTCTAAGATGTAAATAACGATTAAAAAACAGTGCGAAACCAGCTATACCCGCCCGATGAATGCAGATATAAAACAACGCAATGACATGAAACTGGCTGTATTTGTAAAAACTCCATCCCTTAACTTATATCCGCATAATAACTGTCTTCCAAGACTTTGGAGGTTCTGAGGTTGAGCCATAGGGCAATGGTGAATCAGTACATTCTGCGGCTCTAGGATTGGGATTAGGAACAGGGTAGGGAACGTAGGATAGCGCACGTTCTGTGGCACGTAATTTTAAGTCTGTAACATTCAATTGAAATTGATTGAAAGTAAGCGTTGAAACAACAGATCAGCAGCTGGGCTCTAATATATCCATTAAGACTTTTGAATCATTTTCATGGCTCAGCTACGTCGCTGGTGTTGAAAACCCATACCTCGGATGACGATCCCACTAGAACCTCCCTAGCAACGAACCTTTCAGCTATGGAATCGCAGCTTTACACGCTGACGCACTTACTGTACCAAAAATATAGTGCAAGTAATTCGAGAACACTGCTTCCATATAAGCTAACGGCACCCTCGGAATTCGCTTTGAGACAGCGGGGCCTTCCATGGCCTTCTTTGTATTGCGTCAGAAGGACGCGGGGACGGTCCAAAGAGTTCATTGTGAGAGAGCGATGTGGGCGGTGGTGGGGGCGGCTGCCAAGGCGACGCCTTTGGCGCCGGCGGCGGTGGCGGCAGCGCCAACGCGTCGCGACGGCGGCGGCGGGTGCGGTGGTGGCGGTGGAGGCGGCAGCGCCGGTGTCGGGGTGGCCAGGCTGTGGCGATTGCGGCGGCGGCGGCGGTGGTGGTGAAGGCGGCGGGGGCGGCGGGGGCGGCGTGGGCGGCGGGGGCGGCGGGGGCGGCGGGGGCGGCGGGGGCGGCGGGGGCGGCGGGGGCGGCGTGGGCGGCGGGGGCGGCGGGGGCGGCGGGGGCGGTGGGGGCGGTGGGGGCGGTGGGGGCGGCGGGGGCGGCGGGGGCGGCGGGGCGGCGGGGGCGGCGGGGGCGGCGGGGGCGGCGGGGAGCCGCGGTGGCCGCGATGGCGGCGGCGATGGCGGCGGCGATGGCGACGGCGAGTGGGAGGCCGGGCGGCGGCGGCCGCTAGTCGTCGCGCCGATCCGGGCGTCGTGATCGAAGGACCTTCCGTGTCGGGTTTCTCGGAACGTGCGAAGAGGTGGTGTTCTCGGCTGCTCCCGACCGCGTCACGTCCCCCAGAGCGCCCGGCTGACATTTCGCCCATCGACGGCGTTTTCAAGCGGAGTGGCACGCCCATCTTGAAGAAAGAAAGCAGAAAGCTCCCACAAGAAGCTCTTATGGCGACATAAAGTAATATTCCTCTTTGGCACAAATAAGATGTTCGAGTTATCAGTTTAGATAGAAAAGAAAGTATTACAAGGTAAAACGAGGTTGGCAGTTGATCCTTATTAAATCACTTCAACTATCTCTAATAAATTTTCTACATCAATACATGACATTCATGTAGCTAGGAAAATGAATTAGTTTTCAACAGCACAATAATAATAATAATAATAATAATAATAATAATAATAATAATAATAATAATAATAATGAGAATATTAAGAAAATTAGCAGAATCATTTCATATTTTATGTTTACAAAATAGCCATGAACCAGACTATGAAATCTATAACAATTCATTTAATTTGGGATGAAGAAGAAGGACTTTCCACACTGGAAGATTCAAACTATTAGAATATTGATGTGCTAAGGAGTTATTGGCTTTGTGTTAGTAACTGATAGCTTAACGATAGTTTTTATCACTAATAAGATAAAGAATGGTTGATGATGTAAGCATTATCATGGCATGTGCTGCGCGGTAGTCATGAATCGACCGCACAAATGTTTGCTCTTGTTCACGAGCAATGATAAAATCATTGGTAACGCCGAAACAACCTCAGTCATTGAGATAGGCGAGGAAGCGGCTCTGCTTATACGTCCGAAGTATAGTAATGCGTTTGTTTCAAAGAGTTATTTTCAGCAAGAGTAACTGCTCCAAGTTACCGATTTGAGCTGAAATATCAAGCTTTTATAATCGTAGTAATGGCTCTAATATGAGTCATTTTCTTTTACTGAGTAAATATAAAACAAAATTAATTTAACAACAAAATCTCTTATACGCGAAAACTGCGCAGTTGAAAATGATATGAGTTGAAAAGCAGAGTATTCAAATTAAAGAGAAACACTGATGCACTTCTCTTCTTTCTCTCGAGATGAATTTTGGCAAATAATTAAATGTAATTAAACAATTGAGTTCTCATATTCAATTTCATAGCAGGATTAACAACTTAAATCATTGAAATTTAAAAAAGACAGAACTCGCAGTCCACAGCAAAATGTATCCACTAAATCAAGAAGTGTATGAGGAGTACTATTCTCACTCGCAGCGTTTACGTCCAGAATATGATAAGATCGTTTTGCTTAAATTATTTTAGCGAGGAAATGTGTCATGCGAGATATAAAATTTTCATTATTGTGAGGGGACGTTAAGAGATGGCGAATTCCAATTGGTTTTTGGTGGACATACTCTTAAATTATCACTGTGCTCCTGAATGTATAAGTAAAGAAAATCGAAAGAATCATTAATCAACTAATATTACTCGTATACATACGTGTATGCGGAGTAATATTCGTAGTATAGAGAAAGTTATGTAATGCTACGGAAAATCTATTTTGAGATTTCAACGGAAATACACGTTTGGGGTCCCCTGATACCGAAAAAGTGTTGTTTTTTTTCAAAACATCCGTCCGTCATTCCGTCCGTCTGTCTGTGAACACTACGATCTTTTCCAAATTGAAGAACCCCAGTCGATCTGGCTCTAGATGAAACTTTGAAATATTGAAAAACATTCTTTAATATTTGCGGGTACTTTATATGAAGCCCCCCAGACACATTCAACATTTTCTTAAAAACGGCTTCAACTTTCTTCTTTGAATTTCTTGTAAGAATTGAGTTAAATACACTTATAAAGGTGGCGTAGGTCCCATTTTCACGGTTAACTCTGAATTTTCGAATATTGCAAAAGTTTTAATTCTTTGGGGGTCTTCCTACAACTATAAAATTGAAGACACAGACCTTTCCTTCAAATGAAATTTGTTGACGATAAATAGTTCTCTCATTAAGATCATGTAGATTTTTGGAAATTTTAGTATTTTTCGCGCAATAGAGCGTTCATAATCTGCAATTAAAAACAACAAGATTTTCTCATAAAGGCTCCAAATTTTTTCTTTACATTTTTGGTAGGATTAGTGCCAAACTAACCCTACACGATGACGTAAACGCCAAATTGCTCTATTCTTTTTTTCAAAGATTACAAAACAAATTATATTTCTTGTCTCTCATGTCAGTAATATTTATATTAAAGACGCTTTCTACACTTTATTGTATTTATGAGTACATGTGCTCTAAATAATGTCAAAGAAAGTTTGTGGTAAACTCAATAGTTATTTGTAAAAATGAGCTCAAAATTCCGCATTTTCAGAAACGCTCAAACGCCATTTTCTCAAAAAATGGCTACACATATTTTCTTCCAACTTTTCCATCGAATAGTGCTAATAGCACTCTTTAATATGACGTTAAAAAATTTGGTTTATTATTTTGTTTTTTGAAACATTATACAAATATAATTTTTTTCAATATCTCTCACGCCGTTTATATGCACATTTCAATAGATTTGTATACATTATTACATTTGTGAGTGGAAGTGCTTGAAAGGACTTCAAATGAAGTTTTTCGAAAACTTAATATATTCTTGTGAAAAAGAGGTTTAAATTTCGCATTTACTGTAACGCTTAACGCCATTTTCTTAAAGATGGCTCCAAATGTTTCAATGAAAATGGCTACTTATAGGGCAAGGTTTTAGCCTTCTTTAATATTCTTAAAAGAATATTTGGGTTCTACTATTTGGAAACCGAAAAGTTGAGAAATTTTCAAAAAAACGTACTTTAGGCGGCGAGAGATGGCAGCAGGCAAAAAGGGCAAGACTGTGCAGTACCAAATTAGAAAACTTCCTACAACTACGAGAAAGTTTGTGCCATTCTGTAGCGCCTCTAGTTTCCAATTGTGTAACGTCAAAATCAAAATTATTTAAAGGATAAAGTCGTGAAATTTGTCAGAAGTCTGGACATAATTGTTACAATGGAGCTTCTCCAATACAATTGAACACAAGCATGAAACTTCATAGTGAAAGTGTACTAATTTTAAAAATCAACAGACGAACTTCGTTTGTGAAGAATAACATCTGAGAACAGAATAGGAGGCCTACAAAGGCGCAAAAAAAACCAATATCCTGCGAGGATTTGACGTTGAATTTCTCATAGACTCGTGGAGTGCAAAAAGTTGCAGGATCGATTCCTGCTGACTAAGATAGATTCTTCAACGATGAATTCCATTTCATCCGAGACATTGAAACCCTCGGTTTTAGTCGTGACTTTTTTAGAGTAAAACAACATCTACATTCATCAAACGAAGCCGAGAAAACTTTCCGTCTGACATTTCAATCATTCGTGGGACTCTAATTAAGCGGTTAGGTGGTAAAGTAAGACTAATGGCATGAGTCTCGTCAATTTTACGAATGCAAATTCAATTCCAATTAAATTAACATTCAAGTAGAACAAAGGCGGAGACGATAAAAACACTTGAGAGACCGATGATTTATGCTCGATTTATGAACTAATTGATTAAGCAGATATTTATTACTGTCAACACTTGAGATCTTGTTTAAAACTATTCCACTACTAACCACAGAGAATGGCATATTCTAGCAAAATTGATGATATGTGAACTTCTCTGGGTGTAATATTATATCATTAGGAAAATCACTTCGATTGCGCAATAGTACAAGGGACGAAATTCACCCGAGTGAAAATATCTGTTGAATCCCATGTTATACACAAACACTCATTGCAATTTATACCACATTAGCTACTGGGTATGACTATCGTTAATTGTACTTCAGCCTTCAATGAGAACTACCTCTCACATTATTTAATTGGTGCTGTTCAAAAAAATATAAGATATTAGAAAAAATAGAAAAGGAGTATTAAATATCTTTACGAGTCACCGAAGATATACATGTGAAACTAGAGATTTTATCACGACACAAACTTTCTCGCATTCTTTGTAACTGTTGTAACTTTCACAAATTCAGAAAGTTCAATGAATATAAGACCAGTGCCGCCGGGTAGCCGGTATCGCTAAGGCAGTAGTGTTGTAGTGATCTCGGACACAAGGGTCGAGTCCCCCTTCGGGCATGGTTGTATTTGTGTTCGTACTTTCACCCCTTAGCAGCACCATTTCGTTTCATCTTCATACTTACATTAACTCCAATAGTGGTCGCTAATGACCTAGAAGTTGATGCGAGCTTAAATAACACAAAAAAGACCAGTGCCATTTTTAAGCGTCTTACTCAAGACGTGGAAAAGCATCACGGCAGTATGTTCGTGCAAGTCGCAACTCAAAAACTCAACCATTTAGTCGCAACTCAAAAACTCAACCATTAACAATAGTTGCTGGTAAATATGAATGGAGCATTTAAATTATTATAAGTAGTTAAAATGGAAGTATGGGATTGATGCACTATAAAAACAATGTTTACTATTAAATTTAGACTTACGTATGATTTTTCATTTTCGTAAGTTGGCAATACAAAAAGTTTAGGGTGCCATTGGCTCCTGTATTTTTTCTTTCTTTCTGCGTTAAATATCAGTCCACATGGTGAAACATTGAAACCGAATTCGCGATAAATAGTTTGTGGCTTTGTGCGATTCAAAGTGTTAAGTTTACTTTAAGTTATTTGTACTTTTCAGTTGCACTTTAAGAAACACAGTGCTGCTTTAAGAGACACGCCGCCAGTCAGTGCTTCCGGTGGCGATCTATATAGCAGCAGTGTTTTTCTATCAATTCCTCCGCAGAATGTTCGTATCTTACATTTAAGGTCATTTGATTTCTCAGAAATTTACTATGAATTGAATAAAAGGAAAAAGTACTTTGATCGTATAACTTGTTCAATAACTAAAAAAACTTGCCCGCGAATGTTTTTTCACAAGATGGCCGCGAATGTTTTTCCACCAATTTATCTTATTCTATTCAAATATTAGGCCGGTAATGGTCAATTTGTTTCTTACCATCTTGCAGTGGCGGCTTGTAGGGTAATGCTAGTGTGCCATGGCATCACCGACAAAAAGGAAGGGAACAAAATGTCACCACAAACGTGTGTACAAAATATCCCTTCTTCAAAATGTGTTCTTTATATGTAATTCATTTGAACAAGCGCTCAGTCATTCGATGCTCTATCAATACTTTCAAACGCACAGGGCCCAAAGTTATCTGTCGGTCTCCTCCTTAACTTTTGAGACCTCTACAAATTGGCACGATCTCTGCCCATTTAACGCTGTGTAAAGATTGCTGTGTTGGTTTGTATGGGTGGATGAGACGGTGCCACAAGCGAAGTGGCAGCTTTTCATCCATAAGGGAGGCATCTGAAGTAGTTCTCGCCCTGTTCGATACAGTGCGCCAATAGCACTATCTTCATCAAGCAGACTATCTCACGCTCAAGATAACCGCATGCCCTGGTATTCGCACATGGAGAGGTGGCGTACGCCATGTGCGTAAGGCTTCCCCTCTTCTTTCCGTAACCTTCTTCAGTGAACTCAGGATGCTGTGACCTCTAGAGATCATTGTGGGCACTCAGGCTTTCAGGATGAGTATTTTTATTTGTTCTTATTATTTTTAGTTTGTTTTCAGTTTAATCTTCATTATAACTTAATAAACACATGAATTTTGTTGTAGAGATTACTAAACCACTTATAAAACATCGCATAAATATTTAAATACAGATGGTTTTGAACGGTGCTTTACTAACATTGATGTTTATTTTAAACACCGATAATTGGTAATATCAATTTTTGTTATCGCATCACTTGGGAGTTTGTGCACGTTTTAGTCATGGTGGAAATACATGGGTGCGTTCTCCTGATACACATGGTTCAGCGCATCATCAGTTTGCGTCACGAACCACGTGACCACAGCACGGGCATTTCGTTTGAAGAGCCAGACCAGACGCTGGCCGTTATGTTGCATGGAGAGAGAGAGAAGTGTTGAGAAACATTTTGAAAATGGTACAAAGTGACAATTTTTAACGGTAACAAACCAAAAATAACGCGATGAAGGTGTACAAGATTCAATATTTAAAAGAAATGCTTCATAAATCTGTTTCAATGTCTTGTAACGAGGTGATAATTTTGGTGTATGGCTGTATTTAAAATTCTCTGTAATATTGTGTCGCAAAGTGGTGTCTGAAGCTCATTGGTTGAGGTGGGGTATGATGCACAAGAGCCTCCCTCCCTGGTTTTAGCCATGGTTTTAGCGGTCAGCAATCGAGTGCAATCTCGATATTCTGCGCATGCGCAAATGCACGAAAATGATTCGACACTTGAACTGCGCATGCGAAGAAGTTAGTGCTTTCGATTGCTTTAACGTTCGAGGGTGCACAAACTCCCTACTAATTGGCACCACCCATAAACTTCCGCATCAGCCGCCCCTGCCATCTTCAACAGAGATTTTACTTTCATTTAAAGTATTTATTCGTGGTCGATAAATTAACATACTCCATTAAAGGAAATACCTGCATACTTTAAGAAAAAAATTACACGGGTTACTGAGAACTTTTTTATAAATTGCATTAACTACAAGTAAAGATTACCAGAAAACTATTGTTTTGTTTTTAAAAAAAATTGTCCGTGACCATTTTTAAAAATCTACTCTAATAATAGATATTTAAAAAATCTTTTTATAATATTTTTGCAGTTCTCAAAAATACTAAATTGGCCGAAAATGGGACGGCATCAATTTTTTGTAACGTCTACAAGTTCATTATCTTTTAAAAAATAATTGTTTAAAAATGACCTATATTTCAAGCAAAATTACACGAAAACTACTATTTTCGAAAACTTGCCGAGAACGTTAAAGGGAGAAATAAGGAAGAAGAGGCATCACGAGCTAAAATAGCCCAAATAAAAGAGGGAAAACAGCCACATGAAAATCTTCTAAATCTACTTCAGAGGTACAGTTAATAAAAGTCTTAAAATCATAGAAATAATACAAAGGTATTTTGCCAAACTGCTAGGATCTATGTTTAAGTTACTGTCGCCGATGAGACCAGGTGGCCCGATGAAACAATGAAATCTCCCCTCTACGCACCTAAAAACCTCTCCACTAGAGAATAATAATGTAAATTGCTCTCAAACGTTCACATGAGAAACGATTCAGAGTGGGTTATAAAAACCTATTATAATACGTTTGTTCAGTTTATTACTGTTAAATTCCAATAAAAGCTTTGCTTAAAAAACGTTTATTACAGCTCCTCAAAGAAAACTGCAATATCTGCAGATAACAAGAGTTCCTTTAATGAAAAGAAAAAAAACGACATGCATATTTGAATGTGTACATGAAATGAATGAAATTCACATTTTAATTAGAATAAAAAATTGAATAATATGAACAATTATTTTTTTACAATAATTCCTTTTAAATGGAGATGTTCATAAAGTAACAAATTTTCAATAAAGTTCTGTTTCTAGTTTGACATTATTGTTTCCAGTCTGCGACAGCAGAAAGTATGTACTAAATAGTAGTTTTATCCCTGAAACTTCGCTTTTGTGGCCGTCACAATGATATTTACATAACTGCCAACTTTTGCATTTTTTCTCTTCTTTTGGTACTGATGTTTGATGTTTAACAGAATTTTTCTAGTTGTCGAAAAGTCTTTGAATACAAATTACTGAACATTTCATAAATCTGATATCAATAAAACTAAAAGCACACTTCCATAAACGATATGGCCAGCTAAACGTACGGTGTTCACTGTAGGGAATCACAGCATTAAGTGGCAGCCACATATGGACTCTCGAAAGGTACTAATGCCACCTTTGCACATAAAAATGGGACTGACGAAGCAATTCGCAGCAGCGTTGGACTAGAAATCTGCAGTATGCAAGGATCTACAATATCTGTTCCTAAAAGTTTCCGAAGCAAAAGTTTAAACTGGACTTTTGATTGAACCTCAAATCAATAAACTTATTGACTTCCAAGAGTTTCCAAGCTTCTCAGAGCAAAGGAAATTGAGGAATGGATCAGTTTTGTTAAAGTAGTTAAAGGCTTCCGGGGAAATTATAAAGCTGAGAACTATGTTGAATTGGTTGAGACTCTGGTAAAAAGAACAGCAAAATGGGCAGCAGGATGTCTGTCAAAACACATATCCCTGATGCCCACCTTGATAGCTTCAAAGAGAACATGGCTACGTGTTCCGAAGAGCAAGCGGAGTGCTTTCATAAGAACATGCAACATTTTGAATGTGGATACCAGGGAACCCTAAATGAACATCAGATGGGGGACTCTATTGGGGGATTCTTCATAAAAGTGATCGACTTCAAGAAAGTGAACCTCGCAAATCTGCACATTTCTAGGTTCTTAGGTGATCAAGTTGAAGAATTTTGATTAAAATATAGGATTATTGATCTGTGAAATGTTTTCCTTTTGTTTTATCCTGGGCAGTTAATTCTGCTCAGCG
Organism: Teleogryllus occipitalis; assembly: GCA_011170035.1. Lineage (NCBI taxonomy): Eukaryota > Metazoa > Arthropoda > Insecta > Orthoptera > Gryllidae > Teleogryllus > Teleogryllus occipitalis. The sequence continues at coordinate 214,993 of BLKR01001708.1, read as the reverse complement.
GGCCTGGTTGCAGGCGAGTGAGCGAATGGATACTGGTAGCTCAGGAATAGATTCTTCGCTTACAGCCCCCGTCGCGAACGGTTGTGCTATACTTGTTTTTTTAACGTGGCATCTCGTGGGCACCCGCGAAAGAGGGAGAGGCAAGACAGACTCCAATAGGGAGACGTAAGAATCGAAGCTGTAGTGACGTTGAAGCTCCCCATTGGAGTCTGCCTTCCCTCTCCCTCTTTCGCGCGTGACCTTGAGATGCCACGTTACCAAAAAACAAGTATACAGTAATTCGCGACGGGGGCTCTAAGCGAAAAATCTATTCCACGTTACGCCACGATAAGAAAACCCAAGTATAGGAGCGCCCAGCTCCATGTAGATAAGCTCAAGGCGTACTAGTCAGCGGCTGTCTCGACCTGCGAGGGTCGCCGCGCTTCGGTGTATTCAGAACTTAAATTGTCTTCGGTTATATTTACAGTAGAACGTGTTCAGTAGTTACCAGTAAAACTAAAATGTTTCCTATTCAGTATTCCCATTCTGGGGCATTAGTGAAAGGTGCAATGGAAGCTGTTTACAGCAGTGAAACACCACCACATCAACAGTCGCTTGAACATGTCCCGGGTCAACTTGAAAGCTCACAAACTCAACACCAGCAGAGTTTTTAACAGCAACAACTCCCACTATGAACTTCGTCTTTACAACAGCATCAGCCTCAAACCAACTGCCACGAATTACTGGAAAATCGGTCAGGCCACCAACCAAAGTGCACCATCAACAACAGGTTAAAAAACGTGAAGGTGAGTTTCCAGAGGACTGTGACTCCAAAAGGTCAGTACCAACTAGTGACAACAGACAACAGACTACCTAGTGACAGTGGAAAAGTGATAGTGAACGCACCAACAAATAATAAATATGCAGTACTCAGCGACTTAGACGATAGTGAATATTCAACTGAAAGTCACGGAAAATTTAATTGAAAAAACTCACCAGTGTTCATACACAATGCACATAATCATACTCTATTAGTAGACGATTTGAAAAAATTTATAAATTCTAAGTTCTCTACAAAACAATATCAAAATAAGAAAAAATATTGATCTAATAATAAAAGTATTATACATTCAACAGTTAGAGTACAACCTACAACAATTGAAGACTTCAGATTTCTTGTTAAATTCTGTAAAGGAGAACATGTAGACTTTCATTCATTCAGATACTCATCCAATAAGCTGCTAACGGTAATAAAAGGAGGTGTACCAACATGCTATTCTGAAATTTTTAAGAAATATTTGACGAACTTGATCGTCTGAACTTTCCGGTGCAACAAATTAATAGACTACACAAATTTCATTCTCCCACCATCTCGTGCGCGGTCGAACTATTAAACTAAGACACAGCAAAACATTTATAAACTAAACAATCTTTTCGTTGCAATAATTAAAGCCTAGAAAAAAAAGAAATTTAGCGTTCTCAGTGCAATTCAAAAACTGTCAACGCTATGGCCACTCTAAAAGCAACTGCGGGCGCGAATCTTGCTGCGTACGCTGCCTTGGCAACCACCATTACGACGCTTGCCCATTGCCAATAAACGCGCCACCTAGGTGCATAAACTGTCTAGGCTGGCACCGGGCTAATTATAGTGTCCAAAATTACGCTATAAAGGTCAAAGCTAAAGTTATGCTGCCGCGAACATCGCAAATTTCAAGCAACCTCAACTACCTGTATCCCAAGCTGCAAGGTCCGCGCCTCCGCCAGTTCTTGATAACACTAACTTTCCTTCACTACCAACTACCAATAATTTAAGAAGGCCGCAACAAGCACCCCTCTTTATGCGCAGGCGGCTTCACCAATCAATCCCATTAACAATCCCATAGATTTCACTTTTCATTTCATTCTCATTCCATTCATATTCATTCTCATTCTTTATGTAGTTATGTAATCTATGTAGTCAGGATGGCAGCAGTTGATCTTGACTAGCAGGTCGTGAGCGTGAATGCCTGGAATGGCATTCTGCAGTAAATAAATGAGTCGTTAATAGTTCTGCATAGATACTAGAAGAGCTGGCATTTCTACGTAGAGACTATAAGGTCTGTTAGTTTTGAGTTGTTATGAAGCACTCTAAAGTTCTGAGCGTTATGTGTTATAATGTTGTTAATTGCTATTTACGGGCGTACACAGTTTAGAGAAGATTGCACATGTAAGAACGTCGCAATTAGTTTAGTATTCACAACAGTTTAGAGATTCGCGATGCATCAATATGCACACGATTGTTAAACATTTGACGAGAAGTGCGTCCGCTTTTAACAGCGATCTGGAGTCTACAGTAGTTTTGAAGCAAGTGGCGCGCGGAGATGTCATTTACACTCCGATTTATTTAACGTGGTGTCTCAAAGTCACAAGCTGGAGGAAGAGGGGGATACTGTCATCCAATCAGAAGCTTCGTTGCGATTTAAACTTTTGGTTTGGAGCTACCTATTGGATGACAATGTGCACCTCTCCTTCCAGCTCGTGACCTTGAGGCGCCACGTTAAATAAATCAAAGTATAGTTGCAGACGTTTGCAGCCGGCGAGGCCATCACATTGCTGTGTGTCCGAGTGGCGTTGCCGTGGCCGGGGGCATCAGGCGCCTAACGGACAGCAAGTTTTGGGCAGATATGCGTCTGTGGGAGACTAGAAATAGAACGCTGGTTAAGATTGACCACCTTTAAATAAACAGAAACCCCAAATTTTGTAGGTTTACTTAATGAGAGTACGCAAATTCCAACTTTTGTTTCTCCTAATCACGAAAGCAACGTTTTTGTAGGGTTGTAATTTTTTCACGTTTTATGAAACAACCAATTAGAAAATAATATTGATTGAGAGCTTTTTTATTCAAAATTCAAAATTCAAGTAGTATATGACTTAGTGTAGGGATCACAGAATTTTGAAAATGATCACACAATTCACTTTTCCCCATAGCATGTCATGCGCAGTTTTAACTGTTTTTGACGTAAAATAAATAAATAAATAAATAAATAGATCACACAGAAACAAAAGTTGTGTTTCATGGTACATATAATACATGTCATATTGCACCCCTACTTTAGCGAATGTATAAGTCGTTTTGCATGCGTGCATTTTAGTAAAAAGAAATGCCTTTTGTTTACCATTTTTGTAGGTAAAATAAATGCCCGGACTTCCGCGTTCTAGACATCACTGCTCTTAAACTCTGTCGTGACTACTGGTTGACCATTGACCCTGAATTTTGGCCCCGCCAGCAGGAGGCGGTGTAGATTTCAGTGCCCGATGCGGGCGTGGCCACTCTTGACAAAACCTCCTTAATCACTTCCTCCCCCCCGACTCCCAGCTCCACCCACCGGCAAGCCCTTCGCCGCTCGCCTTTGGAGGAGGCCGCGCCCTTAATCCGCCCTCAGACGACACGTGAAGCCATCAAGCAGCTCGCGTGGCACTATCCAACGGGTGCTCCAGCCACTCGAGGAAATAACAGATCTCCAACTGGTACGTGAAACTGTTGAATGTCCAAGTTCCATCGCAGTGGGTGGATGAGTGTGAAAAGTACTTTCCAGAAAAAGTTACATTTAAAGTTTGAAAAACCAAAACACTTTATAAAATAAATTCACAAACCATTGAGAGAGCCAAACCTAAAAATATAATAAGTGGTCGCGGCAACAATCACTGTTTTAGGGTTATGATGTCGCATCCTGGGTATGAAATTGTGTTTGTTTTGTTCAAAAATAAGGTGTAAAATCAACTGATATCAATTAAAAAAAATATACTGTAAAATAAATGTACACTATATTTGTTGGTCGCTAACGGAACACTACACAAGATCAAAATAGTCTTTAATATAGCACTAAAAATAAATATTTTACCAAAAAACTGTCTTCGTGAATACTGCAAGAACAGTAAAACACACGAAGGATATAAAAAGTTGGTGTTCCATATTGCAATACTTGAATAGAAAATATTTAATGACGGGTGGCCTTCAAATCGTAGTTTTGCATCACGTCAGCTGAAACGGTAAGTAATGGCGCGCTGTGTACGAGAATTCAATCGGTATGCGCAGTATGGGCGTAGGCGGAATTACACAATGTAACATTTGCATTTTTCACATGAAATCGAAGGTGTTTCATTGTTTAGTTTTCCTGCGTTTCTAACGGAACCATCTTTACCTCTCGCATTTTCAGGGGCTACATAATTTTCTTTCAATTTCTGCCTGCATTGAAAATTAGTAAAAAAAAGTTATTTGTATTTTCTCCCGAGTTCTTAGGTCTCTAACGAAATCATAGACACACCTCTCATGACCGTAGGATATTCAAACTGATACTAATTTCGAATGAACTCAGGAATTGATAATATAAATATTTTAATGCACATAAAATATTATTCTATGGTTTCATTCGAGAATGAAATTACTCATTATTCATTTCACTTGTTAACTCGCTTATATGAATTGCAAATTAAACATCTAATTAAAGATCGTATTAATACCTAATGAACATAATTTATTGTTAGGATAGAACATTATTGATTTTCAGATAACGCTGCAGAGTCAAGCAAATGAAGAAAACCCTTAATCTCTAAGCTCCCAACAGGTCTCCTGGAATATGTGGTAGTGTATTGCATGTTAGTGTAAGTGCGTGTGTAAGAGGAGAGGACAGGACAGGACAGGACAAGGAAGAGGAAGGAAAGATCGCGCGCGGTCCGTGACCCGTTTGTGAGGATACTGTTTCGGCATTCGCCGTGTTGATCGGTACCGATACTACCGATTAGAGCGGCTGGCCGCCAGAATTCTCCAGACAGCGAATGAATTCGACCTAGCTGAAAAGCTAGTGTCGAAAAGCCTGCCGCCGTCAGGACTTGAACCTAGGACCTCCCGGTCAGAGACGCTGCAGTGACATCAGTTGATGCACTGAGCTACCGCTCCCGGTGGGGGGTTTGGATCGTGGCAACCAATGACACGGAATAACATGAGTCGCAGAAGGAGAAACAGGTTCTTGTATTTCACCATATGAAAGGCAAGAGCTGCCGAAAAAATGCTCATATGTTAATGATGAAGAATACGATGAGTGACATTGTATGAGGGTTCGGTAAGGAAAACAGAATCGATTTGGGCGCCTAAACAAATTTTCTATTGGAGAAGAAAATTATATTCTAAGGTGAAAGGAATATCTCGGGTGTCACGAGCTGGAAGGAGAGAGGGGGACATTGTTATTCAATCAGGAGCTCCAATACCAAAAATGCAACTCCTAATGAAGCTCCCGATTGGATAACAGTGGTCCCCTCCTCATCCATCTCATGACCTTGAAAGGCAGCTATGTTTAAATCGAAGTGTACTGGTATTTTTGTTCTCGCTTCTTGTAGCACTGATAAGCTCGTGGCAAGCGACGGCGCGAAGCTTGCTACTGCCATCAGGACACAACCATGACATCACTCTACAACAGGCATGTGAAGGTCGGGGGCGGAAGGCATGCAGACTAGGCACAGGAAACGGTCGTACTGATGAAGTAACGAAGCGAAATTAAGTTGCTAATAATGGCTTCACAAACCTTGTATGATCCATGAAACTGGATGTAGCACTAATAAGAATCAAAACAAGGTCCATGGTAAGAAAAATGTTTCCAGAACATCGTTGGAGATAAAAGTGGATAGAAACCAAACAGAAAATAGTGACACTACAACAAAAGTAATTAAAAATTTGCAAATTAAGTGGACATCTTTGCAGAAGTTATATGAACTTGTGTATAAACCTTCTTCAGCAGTGCAATCAGTAATTGATATGTTTTGTGTTCATAAAACAGTGAGAAATCATGCCGAACAGCGAGACGAAAAGTGTTCAGTGAAAGAGATAAAAAATATTATTACAGAGACGAAGAAGGGTTGTAAAATGTGTGCTGTGAAATTCGGAGAGCAATTCAGAAAACTTGAGGTTGAAGTATAAGCTAGTACAAACCCCAATATTTGTAGGGGAAAGGGCATCATGCCCGAGAAATGTTCTAGGTGAGTATTGCAAACAGAATAAAACGATTAAATTATGCAAAACAGTAAACTGTCGAATTTGAAATTTAGTTTCATTTTTCACAAGAAAAGAAAAACAAAAACAAGAAAGAAATATTTTTGGATACGACGAGTGGTGCATTCTAAGGATCTTAATTAAAAGCCGGACCCTCGACTTCTTGTTTTTACAGTGAAACATGGAGGCGGTTCCGTTATAATCTGGGGGTGCATGAATGCCTCAAGGGCGAGTCGTTTGCATGGTCGAGGGTAACATCAAACACAAAGTATAGTATTACATTCACATTTTAAAAGAAAATCTCTTCGTTAATGTTCTAGAATTGGTCTTGAAATAGTAATTTATGCAATTAGTTAATAATGTTAAGCTCTATTGCTTGAGTACATGTTTTGAAAACGAGACGTTAGGAGCGTGTTTTCAAATTTGTACGAATGCAATAAAGCAACATTTTAAACGGGTTGCATTAGATATTATTTTGTATAACAGCATTATAAATTTAGAAGAGAATCCATCTCAATGTTGAGAAACAACTTTCTTGTGACGTCTCAAGCATTTCGCACCTGTGCGAGAAAACGGTGTCGACTGATTCGTTTATCTTTATCTCCCCACGATTCTCTCGCAGCGATTGGTTGAAATGTCTGATGACGCAAAATTAGTGCCGCAAAATGCTAATACATCACCATTTGTGCCGTAAAATGCCCAATTATGAATGATTTCTTGTAATAGAAAAGGTCTTTTATAAGGCTGGTATACAAACAAATTACTATCTGTTTCAACATGACAGTGACCCGAAACATAAAGCTTTCAGTATTCGCTTGTGGTTGTTCTACAACACGAAAAAAAAGATCACAAACTTCATCAATTCCTTGATATTAACCCTACATATTATATGCGGTCCCTTCTTGAAGAAAACAAATACAGTGTGTCTAATATATAAGATCTTGTTCTCCTAAAATAATTAAGTTAAATTGTGCGACTACGGGAGTGTTGCTGAAATCCATGCCGGGAAGACTAGAGGCAATATTCAAAAGAAATGGAAACTCTACACCGTATTAAATGAAGCAAAATGTTTGTTAATATTTAAGTATCTTGGTATTCAATTAGATAGGTTAGGGTGGGAAAATCAAATACACCCAGTAAAGAAAGAGTGGTGGTAGTTGTTGCATTTTGTAAGTTGTTTCATGAAAGAAATGTACTGTAAATGCAAAAGAATTGGCATCGTACATTTTTTGTCCGACGTATTATTGAGTACGAATTGGTTTGTTGGGACCCATATAGACTTAGTCACAAATCACATCTAGAAAGGATTCAAATGAAAGCTTTCAAAATTACGTACGGGAAAACAATTATTTAACCACTGGAAAACAAGAAGGATGAATTCGAGGCTTTGCGCTTTGTATAAATCGTGGGGAGGCCACCCGGCTTGGCAGGAGATTCAAGATACTGAAGAAAACCAACGTATTTCGGTAGAGAGAACCATAATCACAAAATTAGTTCAAAAAATCAGAGAAAGAATGTAGAGAAATTTTAATTTGTAAAATCAAATATGAGAGATTGGAACTGGCAACAATTTTCAAAACTATTCCTCGCAATATTCGTAGTCTTCGCAATAGGTTAGAATCAGTTTGGAACCAATAAAGTAAGTAAGTTTAGAATATTACTCACAGTAAATTAAAATTTAAGCAACTTACGTGTACGATTATTTATTAGTTTTAATACTTTACATGAATATGTTGACTTCCTTGGTCCTACTTGTTGATTGCTTGGTATTTTATATTTCGACTTTACGCGATACTCTCTGGAAACGTAGTACGGGCTCTACGCCCAAGGAAGGTACTAAACCTCTGTTAGAAATCATTGGATTTGGCAACTAACTGGCACGATAGTACTAGTTTAAATCCCAAATGCGGCGTAGTGCCGATTTGTGAATTATCCCGGTCCCTTCACCCCCAAGGGCTCCCATGCCGCTCAGCCTTTCAATAAGGATCCCAACCTCAGGGGATTACAGAGATCCCATCGTGATATCACCACTAGGGGCAGCAATTTTGTATAAATTCGTCCCTGCCTCCAAAACATTTATGGAAGTTCATTGTCGAAATATATTATGTATGGATTAAAATTTAAATTAATTTTTCTAGTTGGGAATATTCCTTTTTGAACGTCTCGTTTTTATGAATAATTATATCCGTATGTACGAATTTTACCAACATTCATTACTAAATGTAGGAATCGTCCATATTTATGAATATCCTATTTTCAAATATTTGCAACATTATTTTCTGAGTAACTACATTTTAAAAATGATAATTCTGAATATTCCTCTTATATTTTGTAATAAAATATATATTTACAATTTGTAAGAAATAATTTATATTTTTTAAAATCACTAAAAGGATTTTCATCCACCAACACCTCATAAACAGTATCAGATATCAATTTAATCTAATTGAGACATGCGCGAATCATCATGACCGTGATACAAGATTGCATGTGGTTCATCTGGGAAAATAATGTTCATCATACGTTAATCTTTTAATTACATATAAAGTAAGTAATTAATCAGTTTTTTCATATCACAAGCATTCAAAAACAATCATTTTAATTTTTGGCAAAAATTGAGAAGTAAAGAAGAATGAACATTATCACGAACATATCATTCTATAATATTTTACTCTCGTTTCCAAATACATATCTCTATAATTTAAAGAAAATACTGTGAAAATGAATCTAGAGTTGCAATTAAACTTATCACATCCAAAACGTTCTAACGAATTGTATTTGCTATTCAGATTGCATGCGGGCTGCAGCAGCGGACGCGTTTTTCAGTTTTGAGAGAGAAATGTAAGATGTACGAAAACACATATGCGTTAATATTCTTTTATTTCACGTTGCTATTCAGGAACGCTGGATTCAAGGTCCATGTTCTACAATTCTGGCTCACAAGTCTGTAATTAAATGTTAAAAAATATACGGAAATGCGAGATCGATTTTTAAAAAATACTTTATTTAATAAATTAAAATCATTCTTAATTATTAGGACGTTTAGACATTACTGCATTATCACAAGCTACCTTAAAATATTGTATACAATTTATCAGCCTTTCTCTTTAACTCCAAATTACACGGTCCGTCAGTTCGGGTCACTCGGGGTTTCCAGAGCGCCACATCCATTACACATCCAATTTACATGGCCCCGCCAGAGGCTTCTAAGGTCACGCAGAACTGACCGCTCAGAATCGCATTTGGAGCCACTGCGCCACACAGCCGCCGCCCGCGGCTCCTACAACGCACTGCGCCGCGCACGCCGGAAGCAGTGATGGGCCAATTAGAGCCTCGAGATTGACGCGCTGCCGCCGGCAGGTGACGGCGGCGGCAGTGGCGGCCTCGGCAAAAGGGCGGTGGCGATGGCAATAGCAACCCTGGTAGCATCGGCGACAAGTGCGGCCGCACGTACGTAGAAACCGGTGGCAATGGTTTTAGCCAAGGGAATACTGAATGCGGCTTCAAATGTTCGGGGGTGCTTGAGCGTAGAATCGCTTGCAATGGTGTTGACGATGGCAACCCCCGCCGGGAAATGCGTCTGTATGAGCGCAGAAATAGCGGAGACGGTGATGGTGACGGTGACATTTCAATCGATGATAGTGACTTTTGGTGAAGCGGAGAAAGAAGTGCAATGAAAGGTAGTGGAATCGGTGACAGTCACCGCGACTGAATGCTTTCTATAGTGACGGCAGAGGTGGTGGCGGTGGAGGCAAGAATAGGAGGAATCCCTTCAAAGGCCATTGCAACAAATGCAACTAGTCACATGTAAGCGATGGCGAGAGTTATAACTGTGACGATTGGAGCCTGCAGTAATAATGGCGCTGGTGTTCGCGGCGTTAGCCGCGTCTGCACAGACATGACGAGCGATGGGAGGGAGGGTGGCAGGCGGTGGTGGCACACCAACGAGGTACGACGTCGGATATTATGATTTATTTTATTTTATTTTCTTAATATTATTTATTTTGTTGATTGACTCATTAGTGATTAACAGTTAAGGTCATTATTCCGGCGTGTCAACTGCTAAGGTCATTATTCCCCTAAGTGTACAGCACTTTCTTCCCTAGAGAGGTGGTGGTGATCAACCGGAGTACCAGTGGATTGTAGATCCAGCGCCGATCTGCCTGTCGGTTAGCGGTGTTCTCCCCAACCAGATACCTCCCAACAGCGGGGCATGGCCCCAGCCGGAACAAGCTCTAAGCTCCCAAACGGTCACCCGATATATGTGGTAGTGTAATGCTTGTGAGTGTGTGTGCACGTAAGGAATAAGGATACGACAAGGAAGAAGGACAGATCGCAGTCCGTGGCCGCGACGCGCGGTCTGTAGCCCGTTTGTTAGGGTTCTCCTCCGGCATTCCCCTCATATTGATCGGAGAAACTTCCGATCACAGCAGCCGACCACTAGAATTCTCCTCCAGACAGCGACAGTACTCAACCTAGCTGTCAGGCTAGTGTCGAAAATTCTGCCATCGTCGGGACTCGAACCTAGGACGTCTGGGTCAGAGGCACCGCAGTGACTTCAGTCGATGCCCTGAGCCACCTCTCCCGGTATTCATTTTATTTATATTATTTATAATTTTATTTATCCTATTTATTTTTATTTAGAATGAATGGCCCTTCAACTACTAAGATCTTTGATGTCCATGAATGATGATCTAATGATTAGATGTTAGCGATAATGGTGAAGGAGAATTGGTGGAAAGAGGCAGGGGAAACGGGGAACAACGCGAAAACCCGACAAGCTTTCGCTTTGGGGCCCCACAAATTCCACATAGATTGATCTGAGATGGAACCCGAATCCCAGCGGTAGAAAGCGTATCCGATAGACTTTGTGCCAGGATCCTCACCTCCGTCTATTTCGGCGTGTGGAGGCGGAAGGCTCCTAAAGATGTCGGCGAGCGAGGCTGTGGCATGAGCAGCGTCAGGGGAGGGTCGGGGCTGTAACGACGGACAACGAAATGCCGCGAGGAAGAGAGGGGGCCGCTAGAATTGAGGCATTTGGCAGCTGAGGGGAGACGAAGAGCGGTGAGGCGGTGGGATAAGTGAGCTTTCCAGATGGGGTCGTGGGTACTCGAGGATGCAGGCGAATGGATGCAGAAGAATGTAGGCCGGCGTCGCTAGCCGAATTGCTGAACTCCGCTTCGTGAACTCACGGAAGTTAAGCAATCGAGACATCGTGGATCTCTCGAAGGATGACCATCTGGGAACCCCGAGTATCCAACGGTACCGAACCGCTGTCCGAAGAGATAAAGGCAATGATTACGACTGATGATGACTGATTAGGTTAAACGAGGATTACTCCTCTTCACGTTCGACGGCAGTAAGTTGTTAAATTGAATGTTGTTACGAGCTGACGTAACAGATCTTAAAAAATACGCGAGGTGCATGCAATGAGATACTCACCAAATACGTGTCTGTCGGTCTCCTAATCTGCAGGATTCATTCACTGAAAAGGAAAACAAAATGTCAGTAAATAGCAACCTGATCGGACGCAAATACACTTCAAGTGCTTTTATTGCAAAGAGCAAATACTCCCGATTGATACTGATGCTGTCATGCCTGCAAAGTTCCAATCGCTCTTAATGAGAATGTAGATACACACGGCTCATAAAGGGACTCGTAAATTTAGTCATAGACCATGAAGCCAAATAGCATCCAACATCCTAATGAGTCGCCTAACTATTGTGAAGCTTTGAATGTTACTAACTGAAATTTACTGTCGATAGTGTGGCCACTCACTAGAACATGCTGACAGAATACTACCCACAAGAGAGCTGCATAACCACAGTCACCACAACACATCCACTAAAGATCGTGGCAACGTGACTCTCAATGCTTTTATGTTTTAACAAAATACTGTATGTTGTAGTAATATCTATCTCCTATATTATTGTACATTATAAATGTGCCATTCTTTCTTATATTCTCGAAAATATTATCTATTCGGATGAGGTTGAAAACAAAAAAAAAGAAAGTGCAGTGAAATGCAGATTGCAGCGATATCCCATTGAAAAATTAGCGGATGTAATGGCAGCCATACGACAGACGTACACGATAATGTCGAAGTGAACTTAGGATGATGAAAAATGAAACTGAATTCTGGAAGAAATCTAATTTCATCTAGAATGATCATATCCGAATAAAATCTGATTTTCAAAGAAGCTGTAGTACTAAAATACACATTTGGTTGTAGGCGTCTTAGGGAATTTGACATGCTTAAATGAAAATGAATAAAGCCGAAAATCGTTTCGGTGGGCTAACGTCAATTTACAAAGTCTATCGGAAGAAATACTCCAAATTTCTAGGGCATTAATAGGGAAAAGACAATCGCCGTTTGCCAATAAACATGTGGATGACGATCTCCTATAACGAATTTACACAACTCCTTTTTCAGAGCGCGCATATTACTGGGTAGTCAATTCATTCGGCTCTTGTGTTTGGCAGGAACACGAACACTACTAATAACCATTCAGGGATTGTCTTATGAAAGTTTACGTACCTGCCAAACGCCAGAGCCAGATATGTAGCCTACAAATGAGGGACAAGTTATAAAAAGAAGAGTTGCAACTTCGCTATATGAGACTTGGTTCATTCACAAATAGTGATAACCTTTGCCCGCTACATGTTATAGAAGTTTGTAACATTTATTGAGAACCGCCTGTGCTTGTTGATGACCTTTAGGAATAATTTTAAGAGTGAGCTGAGGCAGGAGATTCGAAGACGTCGCGGAGTGATGACGGAGCAAAAGGAAGACGGAGGAGACGAGGTGGCGGCTCGTGGCAGCGGCGGCGGCTACGTGGAGGCGACGGCGCGGAAAACGACGCGTCGAGGGGACGAAGCGCCAAGATTGGCCAACGAGCGGGATCAAGTGGGAAGACCGGGCGAAGGCAGGGGCGAAGATGCCAGGTTGCCAACTGGGATGCACGTTTTTCTCGTTGCTGTCTTGAGACACGGGAAGAGTTTGTAGTAACTGGTATGATGGTATTTCTTCTATTAGTGCCTCTCTGGGGGATAGGGAGAAATGAAATAATTTGTAGGAAGGGAACGTTTTGTAATCGTGCGCCAGAAAACGGCGAATTTTCGTCAGAATATGCTTTCATTGTTGGGCCCTGGTAACAAAAATAATGATAACACTTCTTCCTATATGTAGTAAATTACTTCCTCCAACACGGACTGTGCTCAGATTCCATGTGGTTTGGGTTCTTGATACCGAAAAATCGATTGACGGCAAAATGCATATCTGTTTGTGGTGAACGTACCAAAACTATTCAGCCGATTTTCTCCAGGATTAATATTCCCCTTCCGATATAAAGGACTCCACGCCCCCGATATAAAGGACTCCGAAAGTTTGAAACAGATTTTTGGCGGTACTTTACATGTTCTTAAAGCCTCATTTACACTTTCGATTTTTTCTCAGAAGGGGCTAGAATTTTTTTAATTGAACTTTATCATCAGATAGTCTAAATGACGCTTAAAAGAATGGTGGAGGTTTCATTTTCTTAGAAATCCATGATTTGTCGAAAATTGTATTAGTTGATATTTTTTACGGCGTCTTCCTAGAACTATAATATTGAAGATGGAGGTTCTTCTTTAATGAAATATGTTCTTTAAAGACAGGTCTTGGAAGAAGATTGCTACAATTTTCGAAAATATGAGTAGTTTTCAAGTAATTTTGTGTGACATATAGCAATTTTGAATTTTCTCCCAAACGGCTTTACAATTTGTCTCTAAATTTTCTCCAGTATATATCAGAGGAGGGTAAAAATAGGCACAAGACATATTTCCGGCGAAATCTGTAAACAAAATCTGTTCTAAAAATTGAGATCTTTACAAAAGTCATTCACATTGTTTAAAAAAAAGAGCAGTTTTTGTGCAATTTCTGCGGGAAGTAATTTCAAATTGTAACAAAAAAAATTACAAATTGTAAATTTAGAAATAATGCAAGAAAGAATGTGCTGTTGTTGCAATAGTTTTGGTAATCATTCGAGGCGGATGATTTATCGGTAATTGGTACGATAATCTGGTTTCTTACTGCAATCTGGAGGAAAATGGAGAGTTCGCAGTTTCTACTATTCGTTCCTATCGTACCCATCCGGGGAACTATGAGAAGTTTGAAATAACTGATATGATGATACTAGACCCCTTTAGTCATCAGGGGACTTAGTTTTACAGTATGTGGTATAATGAAATCAACTTTTTGCTACCATCTAGGAATCTTTACGAGTTTGGATTAACTGGAATGAGAAAGAAATGTACAAACAATTGCAATAGAACGTCCCCAGTATCCTAATCAACATTAGGTGTGTGATAGAGGTAGCATAGAATTTAGATTGTAAGACCAACTAAATCAAACTTCGTCAGAACATCATTGAAAAAGTTTGGGAGAGTAGATACGACAGCACGATGAACTCACTTTATTCCAAAGGCATCAAGTCGTTTGGGGGAACTGAGGAGAGGTAACCAAAGGAAGTCCGAAATCGTGTCTTGAAGATTAGAAAGGAGAGACAGCGCACGTTGTGGTCAATCAACTTGAGGCGTGTCCGGTATTCGTTGGGTGAGTCACAGAATATTAGTTGCGTTAGGAGAACAAGACATAACTTCGGCGTTTACTTGCCAATAAATGTGCTGTAAAACACTTAATGATCATTCCACAGAAGTTCTTCCCCCCTCCGTTTAATGGAGACATTAATTTCAGAATTAGCAAGATTACACGTTAAATCCGTGAGAAACATAAAACTCTGAAAAGAAATTCATCCACTTTAAACTTCATTTTCTGAGCTGCCATGGACGCTCATAACTTTAAAGTGAATAATGATTTTTTCATTAGAAGAAGCAGAAATCGGTGACATTTAACAGTGGTACGCGAGTTTATGAGCTAATTCGCCTACCTCCTTACACCTTTACGTTTTATGTGGCAAAATGTGACATGTTTACTATACGGTAATGAAATATAATTTCTACAAATAATACAGCATGTCGACCGTTCAGAGAATGAAAATAGAAATAACAAAATCACTCATTAAAAGTTGTTCACTTCAAAAATGCATTATAAACTTTTGTTATTGAATTGTAATACGGACTTTTTTAATGCTTTACCTAGGTTTGAGGGAAGTATGGAAAAGGGCTCCAAAAGTGTTTGGCATTTAAAATATATAATATATAATGTAATTTGAAGTATTTAATATTCCAATATGAAATAACATTACGGAGATTTCGTTTAAAATAGCAGGCCGGCTTTCATAGCGCAGACGGCGACCTCTCCGCGCAGAACGATGTGTGCTAGCACATAATCCCGCGTAAATAATTTGCCTTTAGTTTGGTTTTGTTACGAGAAAGGGAATAGTAAACCATTATGTATCCCGTCTTCTTGTCCATTTTAGTTTTCTTAAAAACTGTAACTAGGAACCCCTTGGGAGAACGTAAGATTCAAAGATATTGCCAAATGGACACAACGTATTTCACATTATCACGACTCCAAGCCGAGATTCGAGAGCCGAACGGAAGAACCAGTGAGCTCGGAAAACCCGGCAGAGCAGGCGGCGCGCCGTCGGTGGCGAGGCCCTGGGGACGGGGCGGGGCGGTGCTGGGCGGGAAAGGGAGGGGAGCATGGTGGTAGATGGGGTGGGCAGGTGGGGGCGTGGGGAGTGGAGCACAAGGCTAGAGCTTCGCGGCAAGCCGAAGCACACCGCGGGGCGGCCTCATGAATACGTATGTGCCCGCTGCGGCGCCGCCACCGCCGCCGCCGCCGCCGCCGCGGTCGCGCCCGCCCCGCCACCACACCTAGCTCCACCGCCACTCGCCACCCACCCACCAACAACCCGCCACCTCCCGTCTCCCCCGCCTTGTCCCCCGCCCTCCGCGCGGCCTTTCATTAAACGGCCGTGATGCCGCCGGCTGCCGCGCTTAAACAAATGCCGCTCAAACGAAGCGAGCGCGCGGATTGGGTCCCTCCCTTTTTTCGATTCGCTGTTCTGTTCTTTTCAAGAGGCTTTGTTTATTGCTCTGAGTTCTTTTCGCTTCCCGTCCGCAGAACAATTGTTCACAACGAATCCTCCATGTAGTGGTAATCATTTTGCGCTGTAGCCTTGATTGTGCTGCAATCCGGCGTCCTTTATTTTCATTTACTCGCGGGAATTTTGGAATCTAATATGAAGAAAATGTGTTTAAATAGCAGAAAGCAAATAAAAATTTCAGTTACTCAGTGGGATTATTTAAGTAAAATAACCTTTTATTAGTGGCTGCGTTTGGGGAATATACTTTCAATGCTATTTCCAAGGGATTTCCATAGTATTTTAACAGTTAAAATGAATCTGGCATTTGAACGGTAGAATTTGAGAATCCATTCTATTTTCTGATAATACTTAGCCACATATGTATTAGACGACAAGATCTCATATTATTTCGTTCGTAGAATTGTTTCTTTACAGCATATAAACAATGATCAATGATAAATAGGGAATGAAATAAAATTGCAGGAAATTCTTTTCATATTTCTAGAAATAAATAGGACAACAATCCGCGTAATCATTAATGCTATTTCAAGATATACTAAAGACTGTAATACTTGCATACCGGTGAAACCAGTTCAAATATTAATTTTCACATCAGTAATTATTTAAAATCACTAATTAAAGAGAAATATGTACTGTATCGATATGGACACTGCATTGATACTAAGAGGGAAATTGAATTGCAGGTTTGATGTAGGAGTTAAAAATATTCTCTTTTTGTGGGAGTTAACGCTGCGAGTTTGTGCAAGGAGGCGGCTAGAAGAGTTAAGGTCGTGTGATGAACTATGTAGATGCTCGGAATCAGAATAAGGCTAATAATATGAACTTGGATATCATAAACGAATATTCATTTTCAATTACTGCCCTTTTAATAGGCAACTACTACCTCATTAAAAGTGAATTTTAATGAATTTACCTTAACTGTAATTTGAGTTGACCATTACTCGGAATATGTCAACAGTTTTGATAGTTTTTTTTAAAGAACAGTAACTCACAATGTCTCGTCTTGAATTATGACCTTTTTTTAGACGTTGCTAATAAAATTCAGATACGATATTGACCGAACTTTTTAATTTCTCGTACACATAAGTATACACGAGAGTAATATAAGTAGTATAGAGAAAATTATGTATTGCTGCGGAAAATCGATTTCGAGATTTCAACGGAAATGCGCGTTTTGAGGTATCCTGATACCGAAGAAGTGGTTCTTTTCAAAACATCCGTTCGTCCGTCCGTCCGTCCGTCCGTCCGTCTGTCTGTCTGTCTGTCTGTCTGTGTGTGAACACTACTAGAGCCTAAACCACATGTACGATATTATCCAAATTGAAGAAATCCCTGTCCATCTGCCTCTAGTTGAAGCTTTGAAATTTTAAAAAACATTCTTTAAAATTTGGAGGTACTTTATATAAAGCCCCCGGACATATTCAAAATTATCTCAAAAATAATATTTTTGAAATATTAAGAAAAATTAAAGTAATATTTCGGTTCTACTATTTGGAAACCGAAAAGTCGAGAACATTTAAAAAATGTACTTTGGGCGGCGATAGATGGCAGCTGGCAAGAAGGAAGGGCAAGGTTGTACAGTACCAGTCCAAACAAAGGAAATTAGAAAACTTTACTACGAGAAAGTCTGTGCCATTCTGTAGTGCGTCTAGTTACCTTTGAGAAAATGTTGCTTGAGAGAAACGGCGTCAGTTGGGGATATATAGCGTTGGTTTTATCACTTAACATAAAGCGTTGCTTGATACATTTGCATGGAACATGCCCAGGAGCAGATGTAACAGGCCTGGCCGGTCCTCGTTAAATCCGGACGAGAACGTGTGTCCAGTGCAAACATTGATACAATAGGACAATCGAGAGACAATCAGGGGTATTGCTGAGGAACTCGAGGTTCAAATACCACTCGCTCGATTCCCAATGAACAAAGCGGATTTGCGGCAAATTTACTCGTTTTTCATGTTCTCTTCTTTCATTCCAATATTATCTCTTAATTACTCATCCCATGACATCATCATTATCAAGTCATTGATTGTCCTTGGTAAATGTTTCAGACACACCCTGAGAAAATTATAAATAAAAAATAGATTGTGGAGGAACATATGTCGTGACTATTTCCCTGGTCATGCACAACGACAAACATTTTAGTGTTGGTTAATACAAATTAGTGTTACGCTAAAAGAGCATAATTCAACTAGAGGTGCTACAGAATGGCACACACTTTCTCGTACCAAATATTTTTAATTTCCTCGGTGTGGACTGGCTTTAAGGTTTTGCCACATTCTCTGCCCAACTGACATCTATCGTCACACAAAGTACATTTTTTTGATATTTTCTCAACTTTTCGGTTTCTTAATTGTAGAACCAAAATATTATCTCAAAGATATTAAAGAAGAGTGAAACCTTGTCCAAAATAGAAATTTTCATTGAAAAATTTGGAGTGGTTTTTAAGAAAATGGCGATTAATCATTACTGTAAATGCGAAATTTGAAGCTCTTTTTCACAGGAATCTATTAGAATTTCGAAAAACTTCGTTTAAAGTTATTTTGACACTTCCGCTCACAGATGCAATAATGTATACAAATCGAAGGAAATGTGAATATTAACGGCGTGACTCATATTTAAAAAATACATGTGTAATTTTTGAAACAATTAAAGGAAACACCAAAATGAACTTTCGGTCATATTAAACAGTACCTTTACCACTATCTGTTGGAAACGTTTGAAACAAAAATTTGGACCCATTTTTGAGAAAATGGCGTTTGAGCGTTTCTGAAAACGCGGAATTTTGAGCTCATTTTAACAGAAGTCTTGAATTTTCGAGAAACTCTATATGACATTATTTAAAGCACATGTACTCATTAACATTACTTAAAGCACTTGAAATATAATAATAATAATAATAATAATAATAATAATAATAATAAAGTGAAGAAATGGCCTCCAATGCAAGTATTACCGACGTGAGAGACACGTCTTTGTAATTTTTGAAAAAACAAAAGAATAGGGCAATATGGCGTTTATATCATCGTATAGGGTACATTCGGCACTACACCTACTAAACATTTAAAGAAAATAATTTGGAGCCGTTTTAGAGGAAATCTTGTTTTTGTTATTTTATAAAATTGCAAATATTGCACGCACTATTTCACGAAAGTTATAAAATTTTCAAAAAAATATACATGACCTTATTGATAGAACACTGGTTGGACCTATTAATAGAACTAAGTTCTGGACTACAAATTTCATTTAAAGGAAACGTCTCTGTCTTTAGTAGTTTTATTAGTTATTTTATAGTTGTAGGAAGACCCCGAAATAAATTCAAAGTTTTGAAATTTTAGAAAATTTAGAGTTAAGCGTGAAAATCGGTTCACGCCACCTTTATAAGTGTATTTTACTCTTATTATTTCAAGGAACTTAGAGAAAAAATTTGAAGGCGTTTTTGAGAACATTTTGAAAATGTCCGGGGGCTTTATGTAAAATACCCCCGAATTTTAAAGAATGTTTTTCAAAATTGCAAAGCTTCAACTAGAGGCAGATCGACAGGTGATCCTTCAATTTTGAACAAATTCTACGCATGGTTTAGGCGCTAGTAGTGTTCACAGACGGAAAGACAGACGAACAGACGGACAGACGCACAGACGGACAGACACACAGACGGACAGACACACAGACGGACAGACACACAGACGGACAGACACACAGACGGACAGACACACAGACGGACAAACGAACGGACGTTTTAAAAAAGCACTTTTTCTGTATCACGGGACCCCAAAACGTGTATTTCCGTTGAAATCTCGAAATCGCATCATTATATAACTTTTTCTATACTACGTATATTACTCCGTATACACGTACAGGGTTTGTCCGGAAAGTAATGTCAATGACTTCAGAACAAATAATTTATTGATCATATTGGTACAATCTCATAATACTCTTCAAGTACATCCTTCCTTCGTCGATAAACCGCTGCCAGTGCGACGTCCATGCGTGAAAGGCGGTGCAAAAGCCCTTTTCCTTCAAGCCGCGCGTTGTAGCCGCCTTAATGTTGTCGACCGGCCGGATATGCCTCCCTTTCATCGGAGTTTTCAGACGTCAGAATACAAAGAAGTTTGGGGAGCGACGTCCAAGCTGTAGGAAGGTTATGGGATTGTTGTGACGCGTGTTTTGACCAAGAAGTCGTTTAAAACAAAGCTGGTGTGCGCGCGTGCATTGTCGAGATGCAGCTTCCAGTCCGTGGCGATGTTGGTCGGACACGAAGTTTCAACCTCTTGAGCAACTGCACGTAAAATTTGACTGTCACTGTTGTGCCTGGTGGTACGAATTCGTGGTAGACGATCCCTCGGATATCGAAAAAATACAATCAGCATTGATTTGATTTTTGATTCTGGCAGCCTGATCTTTTTGGGCGAGGGGACGTTGACGTGTGCCTCTGTACCTTGTCTTATTGTCTCAGGGTTGTATTCAAACACCTATCCAACAGACAATCATTGCTAAAGGCCGTCTTCAGGATTGGAACAGTCTCAAAAGCAGTCTTGCCGAGTTTAACACAAAACTTGATCGCCATGCGTTGCTCGACAGAGCGTTGCATTTCGAAATCTGACGCGTCACGAAAATGTCTCTCACGAAAAATGCTGTCCTCACCCTGCAGAAGCTCGCAGGAAACTGGCGTAAAGTCGGCTTTGTTCCCGCAGCCCCCTCAACATCATTATCGTGCTAGAAGAGCGAGCTGAGACGTACAGTCGCGAGAGAAAAAAAAATCATTGACATTACTTTCCGGACAAACCTTGTATGTATAAGAGAAAATAAAAATGCTCAAAATGTCAGTTCGGCAGGATATAATTTTTTTATCTAACAAGTATGTGTAAGTTCTGAAAAATTCCAGATATTTTCATTTTTAGACTTATACAGTTAGAATAAACATCTTCTGTTTTCTTAATCAAATGGTGAACTCAAATCTGTCCTTTTGAACGTTTTTGATCTATACTATTTTAATCTAACATTCTTCGCCATACATTATATTATAACGTATCTGTGAATGTATGCATGATCACATGAACTTCCACATCTTTTGAAGTTCATGTGATTAGAACTATCATCTTGCGTACTGCTCCTGAAGAGGGTTTTTCATTAAATGTCACAAATAATTAGGGAATGTAGAAGGGATCTACGATGATTTGCCAACGAACGTGCAGTAGGAAAAATATGCGGTTAAACATGTTACATTTCCATCGTAATGGCAGACAATCCATCAAGCATTGGTACTTAGGTCACGTTCTGACGTCACCAAAGTGATTTGTGTGCCAATGTACGGAAACATCTTACACATTAGCCGTCTATTCCAACGTATTTGTGAGCGTCTCAAAATACAGATGAAAACATCACAATTGCTTACAAAACCATTCAGAATATTGAATCTCTGTTCCACGGAAACGTTCTTCGCAATTCTGTGATCACATTCTTAAGTCATTAAGTAAACATATCTACATACAAAATGTTACCCTACTACCATAGAATATTATATGTTAGGCATAAACATTGGACAAAATATTCTGTCATTGAAATTTGTTTATTAAAATACAAAAGGATACCTCAAGACGTCAAAACAATTTTCTGTCGCTATGTTTAATAAGATACAATACGTATATCCAAAAAGTAGTAATGAAGAATAATAGAATACATCTATAAAGATTTATGTTAGTTATGTAAGTTTTGAAATCAAATTATTGGACTAAATTTTTCAGTTTGTAAATTAGAAAAATGTTTGCTAAATAAATAAGTAAATAATAAAGATTGAATCTCATAACTGTATAGAGAGAGTATATTTACCACAGTGTAATGCGTGCAATGCAGCTCGTGTAGGGCAGTCAGGCAAAACACATTTAACTAGAATTAGAAAACATGTAAGACATTTGAAATCAAACCTTGACCGATCTTTGATCTTTGATTCATTCTTCATTGAAAACGATCACCATTTCGATGTTGACAATACCTTTCATATCTTACATTAAACGAAAAATTATTACAAAATACTTGTTTTAGAAAATTTTGACATTATGAAACGGTATAAAAATTCCTCTTCCAATTGTCTCAGCGAACAAATAGATGTTAGAAATGGTTTTAAAATTAAAACTATTTAGGACTTATTTGTAAAATAACCCGCTATCTACTTCCCAATACAAGCTGGCTTCACTCATTAAAATCCTCCCAAATATGATGTATTATGTATTTTTAACACGTCAAGATGCATATTTAAATATGTTAATTTTTCCTCGTTACTTGGGTGAAGTAATTTCTATATTCTTTAATCAAATGTTTCATGTATTCCATTATATTTTAAAAATTATTATATTGTTATTTTTTAAACGAATTTCTGTGAACCATGTAAATATAAAAAAATTAAGCTGTAAAACCACTGAAGAAAGGGATATATATCCTGAAATACCTGTCATTAATATTTGAACCTCATACGCAGATTGGGGCAGAAGTTATGGCAGCAATTATTTTCTAAAATAAATGTTGTCTGATCACACAATTTTATTTGTAGTGTGGAAGAAATGTATTAACATGTGTTCACAACAACAGATAGGTCTATGGGTGACTCTTTTAGCACAAAGTGCAATGTTAAATCAGTTGTGTAACTGCCGCCGTAAGAGATAAATATAACATGTTTCGAGTAACCCTCATACACGAAGATAACTGATCTCCATGGGTGAAAGGTCTGAGAATGTCACAGGGAATTGGTGGAAGCTCTTGGGAATAATGCCCTCCCAAACCGGACAGTCGCGAGATGAACAGGAGAGTTTCTGCAAAGACGCGTAGGAAACAGTAAACGGCAACGCACGTGACAACCTGTGAGTGTTAGGGCAGATGTGGCACGTGCGGTAATCGAATATCTGCCTGATAGGGCCCTTAGATTGGGTATGCTTTTGGAACGTTGTGAATTCGAAAATGATAAAATGCTTTAAAACATGAAACCAGTACTGTCACTCCAAATATCTTATTAAATATGAGAAACAATTTTTGGTGTATCGTTAAATGTCTGTGTACTTAATACATAGCTTGTCCTTTCACGGGTATATTGCCCCCAAACCACATATATTATTATTATTATTATTATTATTATTATTATTATTATTATTATTGTTATCATCATCATCATCATCATTATGATTGTATGTATTTGGCGTTATTGGGTCGGTAGTTCGACTTCGCCGGCTAGTTACTGGTGTCCCCCTTGCCTAGGCCTAGTTAAATTCCCATGCGTCGGGGTAAGAGCGGCACGAGTTCAACATGACTTATTCTCTTCATCGTAACTAGCAAGATCCGCCTGCTTGAGCTTTTCTGCATACCTTGAAAATCACGGAATTTTACATTTCCGCCGTAACTATCGGAATAATATTTTGTGGGTACAAATCATTAACAGCAAAAGGAAGTTGTATATGAATTAGTTTTATACGTTCACCTAGCTTAAAAGCAAGAAATCATGTATTATATATATAGATTATTAATTTAGATAAGATATGAATTCACAAGTCCGTCTCATGTGGACACTGTTTATTGTCAATATTTTTAAATTTATTGAACGCCCAAAATAAGAAACTCCATTTGAGACTTTGCTGTTGAATTTCGTAAAATAGAAAATTATTTATGCACATCAAACACAAGAAATAATTTTTGCCATTGAGAGAGAAGAAACTATTGGCAAAACTATTCGTATTAGCCAATTTACAAACATTACAGTTGTCTTCTTTGATTAATTTCGAGTAGTATCACATTAATTCTGATGATTACTTCTAAAATAAGACCATTTTAAAAAAACATAGTTTTACCATATTTAATTATTTTAATTGTTGTATCATTGCACAAAATACTCGTGTGTGAGACCTGACGCAATTCATTTCATGTAATAGTTCCAATAAAGTCATTCGCGTTTTTTAAACGTGAAAAAAATCGTTCACCCCATCAATTTTTTTACTTTTTTTAAAAATATCTTCTGTTCTTCATTATCTCTCCCATATAATTTGATGGCATGTTTTGAGACAAAGAGATGAGTTTTCGGCTGATCCCTCAGACGACAGATGTGTACCAACAAAAAGTGCGCATTGTTTCAACAAAAACTCAAAACTTGCACAAAAGCACTTTGAGTTTAATGAAACAATTTATTTAATAGAGGAAAACGCAATTCAGTTATTAGAGTTGTATTTTTCTGTTATATAAAATAACTGTTTACAAGAATGTTTACCGAGATTGATGTGACTTTTCTCAGTGTTTCTATTTCTTTAGAAAGAAGTGTCACTCAATGCCATTTTAGTTACAATTCTGTGGAGGAATTAGAATTTGTTTAAAAACATATATGGCCTTTTCACATTGTTATAGTGAAATAAATATTCGGAAACAGAAACAGGTGCAGACAAATACTGAAAGATAAATTTCACTTATTCGTTTCATTAATCATGACTAACTCATTTCCAAATAATGCATTAACTTTTCTATTCAGTATTAGTCGCCTTGATTTTAAAAGTCTGTCCACTACTTCATTTAACGCATCAAACTCACATCGAAATATCGTTTGCTCCGAGTATTTCAAACGTTCTAGGAGATGAGGAAAATGGGCGACATTCGAGATATTCTCTTCCGAAGTAGTAAACAACGCAACAAAGTGTGTTGACTGAAGTCGGCAACGTATACGTTGTAGAAAGTGACTCGTTAACTGGAACATGTATAATAAACAGAGAACACCAGATTGTCTACGTTTCCAGACCGCTTGTTTGAGAACAGACGCTAGCAAGTGAGCAAAGCTACTCCCGTGTTCCAGAAATAACGGCAAGGAAGAGATGTAAGGAAACAATGTATCAGTTCAGTCTCGTTTTGCATAAAAGACACCCATATGGTTTACTTCTGATTCGGAACAACTTGAATCTTCTCCGAATACAGGACGGCATTAATAGCATTTAAATTCGTGTAAACGTTTGGTACTTTATCATTGTCAATCATGAAACTGGAAGACATCCACATCTATTTCAAATATTTTTTATCTTATTCGATTGTTTTTATGTGTTGTTTACATAGTGTTCGGGGTAAATTAAAACGATCGTTTTTCATATCCAATATAAAAATGTTTCCTCTAGAGGATAAAATGTCTCATTAATAATAATTAATGTTTAATAAAAAATAAATAGGATAAAGAATGGGAAACTATGATAAAAAAGGTAATCGATTAAGATAAAATGTATATTACATGCGACTAAAAGACCAATATGTGCTCAATAGTAATTATACACTCGCGTTACCGGGACCGTCACTAATTAACTAGCGTCCGTATAATGAAGCTGTAGCCATTTGTAAGATAAATAATGATTCATTTAATGCAACAAGAGGTTAATGTTATCCTCAACGTAACTAATTCTATCCCTCACTCGATGTCATCTCCTAAGGACACTAATCGCATAGGGAGTTGGCAAGAAGCTACAGCAACTTTTTCAGAATCTTGACAATATTAAATATGGTTGTCCAAAATTAAATAGGGACTTTTTAAAAAATACTTTATCATAAACAGACAACCAAAAATCAAAATTTTGTATCATACAACAACTTCTGTTTACAAAGAAAAAAGATTATTTATTAAAAAAAATATTTATTTATTAAGAAATTTATTTATTTATTAAGAAATTTATATATTTATTTAGTCAAAAACTCTATGCGATGTATGGGGGAGAAACGTTTCTCCTTTATTTTGTCTCCTATGGAGAAAATGTTGAGTTATTTTCGGATGTTTTAGTTTCTGATCTGGTCGAGTAGCCTACAGCCTTTTACTGCTCTTAGAAATCTCATCTCGGAATCTTGTATATTATAACCTTTCTTTTTCGCTAATACCCATGACTCGCTGCCGTACAGTAAAACTGGCACTGCCATTATGGTACATTTTTAGTTGGGTCTCTCTTGTCTTCTTCGAGAGCGTCCGTCTTATTGTGCCGCACATTTGTTGGAACCGATGGAGTTTCATATCAATGTTCTGGTAATCGTAGCTCAGGTCACAGCCAAGATTGTTGAAATGTCTTACTTGTTCCAACGTTGAATTATAAATACATATTTTTGATCTGGCGAAGAATTTGCCTTGAAAAACCGTTACTTTATTTCTGTAATAGAGATTTTGAGGTTGTAATCTTCCAAGTCAGTATTTGATATTTTTTCTGGAAATCATTTTCATTTCTAGCGATTAAAACCAGGTCGTCTGCAAATAAAAGAGTATTTAAATAATTCCCATTTCCCAAATTGATTCCATCTGAACATTCTCTCAGACACTCTAAGAGCGTCTTCTAAATATATATTAAAAAGTGTTGGCGACAAACTACACCCCTGTCGATACCCCGTGATTTACTAAAAATGTTTTGCTCTTTATGTGATCCATACTTTAACTACCTCCGTTCCATTATATAATGACTTTATACTTGCTATTATTTGGTTTGGATATCCTCTTGTCTCTAATATGTGCTATTGCTTTCTTCTTACCACACTATCAAAAGCTTTCTCAATGTCTATTAAGAGAAGATGGGTTCCAAATTATATTCTCTTCTCTTTTCAACTGTCTCCGAATAAAGATGCTAACATAGTACGAGCGGCCTGCTCGGAATCCATGTTTTTCATTTTATAGGTGTCTTTCACTGATAGTTTTTAATCTATTGTTTAGGATTCTGGCATATACCTTATAACCGGTATTGAGAACACTGATTTCTTGATGGTTTCCACATTCACTCCGATCTCCTTTCTTAAAAATGAGGGTAACGTTTGCAGTCATCCAGTTTTGGGGAATTATTCCATTTTCCAGCACATGCTCAGAAAATGTAACTACCTAAGTTTAATGGAAAAGCTAGTATACTTAAATAGTTCTGCATTCAATACCTTCGTTCCTGGTGTTTTTCTATTCTTCATTTTTTGTCAGAGCTGTTTCCATTTAGTTCACACTGAGTTAATCTATACTTTCCATTATCTTAAATTTGGTGTAAATGTCCTCGTTCGAATCATCCCGCAATTCTAAATAATGTTGTAACTCACTTATCTTCAATTGTATTAATTATTGCAGTATCTCTTTCTTGGCTGTTCAAGTTGCGGAGAAGTTTGTAGGCAAAGCCTTGTCGTCCATAAACATCATGTTCCACTCTTACTTATGAAGTTTTCCCAGCTTCTCTGTGAGAATTCCTGACCACAGTTTTAGCAGTGTTACGTTTTCTTTCATATATTTCTCAACTCTCTTCTACGTTTTCCTCTAGACATTTCTTATAAGTAGTTTTGTTGTTTATATCTTCGTTCCATATTCTGAGACCCATCTTTCTTCTATAGATGATCTTTTTACCCAAGGTTTCATTTCCAGCTTGTTCTAGACATGTTTTAATGACATTCGATTGTTCTTCTACATTTTCGGATGTGAGAGTGATAGCTAGCAGGCCATCTAGTCTAGTTTGGTATAGCTTCCGTATACTTAGATCACTGAGGAGTTTAACTTTGTATCTAAGGTGGGGTGTGTCCACATTAGGTTTTACATTTTGACCCCTCTCCTCCATCGAGCCAACTGGGAAATTTTGGAGACAACTAAAAAATGATCCGAACTGATGTCTCATGCTCTGTAGACATGTATATCTTTAATTAATGGAGACATATTTCTATTTGAAATAATGTAGTCAATAATATATCTTGAACCTCCACTGAACCAAGTGAATTTATTCTTGTCTTTCTTCCGGAAAAATGTGCTACATATTTTCAAATTGTGATAGGTTCAGAAATGTCTCAGTTAATTTCCATTATCGTTTATGTCATATTCCCCCATTGTTCCAATGATATTTGAAATTGGATTGCTACCCACTCGAGAACTGAGATCTCCGCAAAGTATAACATAATCAGTTTTATTTAGATTATTCAGGTATTTTTGTAGTTTTTCGTAGAACAGATAGCTTTCCTCTTTCCTACCTTCGTTTTGGGTATACAGTCCAATAATAGTCAAATGTCCTCTGTCCATCTTCAATTTCGTTGTTACAATCATCTCATTGATCCAGTTATAAGGGACAATTTTATTCTTCCACGATCATTTGACTAGAATTGTCACCCTTGCTCGAGCTCGACAATTTAGATTAACACCGCTGTATATCATAACATAATTTTGTATCTCGCTAGTTCCTTTTAATTTCACCTTTGTTTCAGTAACAAAACATATAGATATATTCTTCACTTTGAGTTCTCTGACCAGTTCAGACTCTTTCAATCGTATCCCTCCAGCATTCCAGATGGCCACAACAATGTGATCCCGTATTCCTAGTTTATCTCCTTGTTCAAGCAGTGGTTGTCAACACAGACAGTCCGTAATCGATTTCTGTGAAGCTTACGAGTAATACTTTTTTATGCGATAAGGGTACCAGCCTCACGGGCAACTTTCAACCTGAAGGGATTTGATTTTGGACTTCCCTTGTCCTAGTGAGATTGTCTTATTTCTCCTCTTCGCCATGTCCCTTTCCAGAGGGCGTTTATTACTCCAGGTTACTCCAGGATTCAACCTTTCAAAAATCCTTCATCGGCACTCAAAACATGTGGCTGTTGACGGTCGGGGAACGCCTTGTTTTAGGAAGTTCTTCACCAAAACTGCTCTTGAGGTCCACTTTTGTAGGTCCCCTTCTGGCGTTGAGCATTGCCCAGCTGGAGCAAAAATGAAAGAAAAAATTGGAGCCATTTTTCAGAAAATCTTGTTTATGTACGATACTACAACATGGAGTGTGAAGATAAACGAAATGGAGTGATTGTGTACCAACTTTCTAAAAATTGCCAAACTTCAACGTAGTTCATTAACTATTGCAGTTACCAACGCCGGTAGCACCGAGAGTAAAAGGTTTAAGGCTGAAGCACTTCAGTGATTGGGGAGTCGCGGGTTCGATTATGCGTTTGGTAATATGGGAGATATGCTTTTGTTGTGTAATAATATTGGTGAGTTTGCGGCGTCGGCCGGAATTGGATTCTTTGATCGACTGTTCTGATCAGCTGTGGTCGGAACGAAAAAAGACACACTTCTGTAGTCCACAGCAGAAGCCATAATTTAAACCGATCACGGTAGTTTTTTGTAATTTCTCCGAAGAAGAGCAGGCGAATGCCGGAGCAGTACCATAACAAACGAGCCACGGACCCTGCGCGATCTTTCCTTCCTCTTCCTTCTTCTATCCTCACCTCTTATTTTCACACACATTAACATGCATTACACTACCACTCATGATGGGAGACCGGCAGGGAGCTCAGAGCTTATCCAGGCTGGGGCGGTGCCCCTCTGGTGGGAGATACTTGGTTGGAGAAAACCTCGCTACCCGACGGCAGGTCGGCGGCGGATCTCGCCATCTATCGAGGAAGATCACCGCCACCTCCCGAGAAAATACATGCTTACGGGACTAATGACCTTAGCAGTTGATGCGCCCGGAAGTACTAAAAATCAATCATGAACCGATCACCATATGAACAATCGCCACGCCGCGAACAATTCTTCATGTGTCCCCGATTCAGGAACAGACATAGAGAAGACCTTTCGACTCTCGCGCCCCGCTGAAATAGCCTCGTTGTAGAGTCTGGAAATGCTTTTCATAATGTAGCGTTGGATCCTCAGCAAACCGACAAATGAACATATTCCATCACGTAAGTAACAGTCGAGTCCATCTCTCACAATTGAATGGTAAGTGCGCAAACTTCTGCTGATTATTAATAGAACTCTTGGGCGCACAGGTCGTAACTACTCTTGCATTCGCCGCCATCCCGACCACGTGACAGATTTGTGAATTACCAAAATTTGATTACTTGTGAGAGACTTACTAAAATTGAATGTGAGTGACTTACCACGTATCACAAATGGTATGTGGAGGGACCACCAAGAAATGTTCTTTAGTTTTTCAGACATATGTATATTGTAACGAATCACCCCAAGACCGGGTGGTCGCACAAATCAGCATACGCATTCGGGAAACTACTGAATGTGACGTAAGTGAAATAAATGAAAAGACTTCCCAACTCGGACAGTGATGAACAACTTTGGCATTCCTCTCGGCGGACAAGACAAATGTTAAGGGGAACCACTCAGACTGACGCACTACTCGACGCCAAGAACACCCAACAACGGGACGCCCAAGAACAGAGATCCGGGATTCACCTTGCACGTGACCAAAGGGACAAATCACGACAACTTCACGAGACGCAGACCAATGTGGCCGACGAGACGGAACACGTGACGAGAGGGGAAGACGAGTGCTGGTGGAGCCCGGAAAGACGAACAGAGAGGAAGTGAGAGGAGACGGTCGTGCGTGTAGGAGCTTACGGAGCGTGAGAGGAGACAGACGTGTCCGGAGAGATGTCCTTCGCATCGAACGGACAGAGAGAAATTCATGAAGTGTAAGAGGGGCCGTGTGTGAGAGTAAGGGGAACCCCTGGAGTGTGAGCGGGAACAGACATGTGTGACGGGAGTTTGGGAGATATCCCTGACCCGAACGTGTATTGGACAAACCAGAGACGTGTGTGAGCGGGATCGGCGTGTGTGACTACAAACACGCCGGAAACTGATCTGTGGCCGCGGGACTGGCCCCGCTAATTTCGGTAGTTCGCGGCACCGCGTGACTGCGAACGGAGTGCACCAGCCTGAGCCCACGGGAAACGGCGACGAGGGAGGCGGAGTACGGGTCTCTGGCGCGGCGCTGCGCCCTCCTTCGGCCCGCCTACGGCCGGCAACGTCTCAAGGGGGCGGCTAAAGCTGAGGAGGGAGTCGACCCCATGCGGGGCCTCCCGACCGACTCGTCGCTTGACAAAAGCGTCTCAACAACTATGCAATTTTGCGGCGTCCACTCACCTAGCGGACTACGTTCCTTTGCCAATAAATGTGTTCGTACTGCATCACATGAAGTCATTTCAAAAACAGGTCAGCCCCTTCGCATTTCCCTAGACAAGCAATTCTGGAAATAAACTCACCCCATTCACCCCATTTCAGGTCGTCTCAAATCCCAGTGTGAGATTGCGTCCGCTGGCTGAAGCTGTCCGAACAAAGTACGATCGCGCGGGAGCCGCTCACAGGTAGGTCGCCGAAAACGGAGGTCAACGGCCAGCGGTTCCCGTGACATCTGACAGGAGTGTGACATCTGACAGGCGTGTTTTTTTCTGTCGCACGTAGACGCAAAAACTACTCGTCCTATTTTGCAGAAATGATCACACTTTGTTATTATTAGTATAGGTTGTATACAAGGAGACTTGAATTAAATTTGGCATGTGCGGGCGTTGTTGATGATGATTTATTCGTTTATGATGACTCAAGCGCCCTTGAACTCTATTCATCCCGCCGCACTCAAGGATTATGCGCGTCTTCACTGCATATAAGAATTCTGCCCCTGCGATTGTGAAATATCGGCAGAATTATTACTTAAATCTCGAACAAGTAAATCAAATTTCTCCAAGATAGTGTCATGGCAAACGCTTGCCCAAATTTGACGGAGAACGTTTTAACGGTACGGTAATTGACAACCATGTCCAAACCAGGACATAGAAAATACCAATACTTGCGAGAAATTCTTTCAGCAATTAGAATTTGTGCACAGCATAACGTAAATAGGGATTAACAATTACGTGACCAGTAATTTGTGGTGTATAATACACTGCAATACCGGAACATTGGGGGGATCACTAGTATTAAAGATAGAAACACATAAATACAAAAATGGAACGCTAAAATGCGACGTACATAACCACCCATAATTGATTGTTATCAAATTGGAAATAATAACTAAATGCTTTGCAGATTTTTAGTTTTAATAGTGAAATTATTGCTACATACAATGGTAGATGAATTTGTTGACAAAATAATTCGTTCATCAACAATACCTATTGATTGAATTGAAAATCAGTTCGGCGATATATGAATACAAATTAATTAAATTAAAATCCTATTCAATAGAACAAGGTTGTTAATCATGTGGTCATGTTTGCTATTCCAAATCTACATTGATAGTTATATTTCGTATGTTGCTTCTCAAAAAGTTTTGTATAAAGGTTGTAAACTGTTTTTGTTGCATCGATGAGACGTAGTGTATCATTCCACGTGGATGTAAGATAATTAAACAGGCATCTGCTTGAAAAAAAGAAGAAAAATAATGTTTACTTTTACAAAACAACAATACAGTATAACGAATTAGTTTACATTTGCATTGTATAATTTAAATAAAGACTTAAAATGCCTGTAACAAGTACGGCACTTCAGCTTCCGTGTCAATGACCCCCATCTCGATCGGGTTTTTGTCCAGTTTCCCTGATCCATTGAGCAAATGCTGAGATGACCCATTGATTTGCTTCTGGAGGTAAATGTAGCTTCACTATGCGCACGTTTTCTTGAGCTTTCTTTTGCTTGTAGTGGTAGAAGAGCTTAGGGTTAGTTTCTATTTTGTTAGCAATACCGAAAAATCAAATCTGTTCGATCGTTTACCGTTACAAACAAGTTTTCCATAATTCGAAAATATCTAGTTTTGAAATGTTAATCTCCCGCTTTTTTACATTTATTAATATTAATATTATTTATTATTATTACTATTATTTGTTCATCTTTCAACTATTAATAGTTAAATTGTTGGGAAGGGATTATGAAACTCATGAAAGCTTGCGCAGATGATTTTCTCTCATATAGTTCTTGACTGTTTTTAACTAACTAAATAAATAAATAAATACCACGAGAAGCCTTGATTAATGAAGTGTTTACAAATAGCAACCATAAATAGTAGAGTTCAGAAGCGTTCGTGATGTTCACAGCTAGTAACAGTATTTTGCTGTTGAACATTATATTAGAATGTGAGAAAATTTGTTTGCAGCGCGATGCACATGTTCTTGCAAAGTTAGTATTTAAATGAGAATTAAGCACTCTGTGACGCTGGTATAGATTTCCATTAAACATTTGTTAATACTTCAAAGTTATGTGAGAATTGGTGACACTGATGTCAGTAATAAAATGCGATGATACTACATACATGATGTTCCATGCAATAGAAACGATTTTCCTTCGAAAACGAGCTACGGAATTGATATAATATTATTCCTATCGAAATAAACATTCCCCCCACTCCTCCCACATCTAGCGAAATAAGGTCTTAAGAAAACATGCGCGGATAATACCGCGTCCTAACCGACGTGTGCCGTCGGGGATGCCTTGATAGCCTTTAAAACTGAGCTATATTAACTCCAAGAATAACAACAGGTGTGATATTGCATTCCTGGTTTCCATTCA
Organism: Teleogryllus occipitalis; assembly: GCA_011170035.1. Lineage (NCBI taxonomy): Eukaryota > Metazoa > Arthropoda > Insecta > Orthoptera > Gryllidae > Teleogryllus > Teleogryllus occipitalis. Next base: position 181,671 of record BLKR01001708.1, on the reverse strand, counting down.
CAGTGGCTTTCTTATTTTAATTTCTCACATTCAGTTCAAAGTAATGTTATTTTGTGCACTGGAACGACCACATTAATTCCACACATTCCAAAACGTAACTATCGCCACTAGAAAAAAAAATTATATTCGTTATACTCCAGCTTCTTGCTTATGTCTTGTTAATAAATTGATCATTTGTACTGAACGGTACAAATTTACACAAGCGAAAAAAATGTCAATTTGTTTTATCTTCGGACGTGTAGCAATTCCCATGCAAACTAATTTGAGAAGTTTTCAAAGCGTTTAAAAATAAAACGGAAGATGTTCCAAAAAACTTCACCCAGAACATCCATCTCTCAATATTCACCCATTCAAGAAACTAATTAACAGAATATGATAGTTTCCCAGCTAGGGTTGTAACTATAGACCTCTTGAATTCTCTTATTAAGCTCTCCGCTCAACTGCTACTCTTCATTTTGATATTTAGGTCTTAATAACGAACAGAAGATCAACTATAACAAGGGATGTGTGCGTTTCCTAACCACAACATACCATACAATGAGCTGTTTTGTTCATCGTCGGATTCTGCTCGCTGAGCTGTCTCGTGCTAGTGGCTGTCTAGTTTCAGCGCGCGCGTAAAAGGAAATTCGTTTCGTTAAAATGCAGTGCACTTGGGTGCATCTGGTGCGGGCAGCCATTTGCACGCGGCACTCTCGGAAGAACTACGTCCATAACGCTCGTCCGGAGATTTCTCTGCGTCTCCGCCCCGGAAAGAACTCATCCCTCGCTGCCTCCGCTGCCCCACGAGCAGCAACGGCGGGTTAGTTGAAACAATTATTAAAGGTGTTGTACGGTAGTCTTTCGATGGACGCTTTTTGTTTAAGATTTTCACTGGATTCTACTCAACAAAGCAATACAAAACTAGAGCTACAACGTCACATAACTTTTCGCGTTATTTCCATATTTGCGATTTTCGAAAATTCATGGAGTTCAACAAAAATTAGTCCTGCGCCATTCTTTGCAGTATCTTGTTTTATCCGTGAAAAATTTTAAACATAAAATTTGAAACGATTTTTGAGAAAATCAGTTTTTTTTAATTGTAATAAAGTTATTTTTTGTCAAGTCATTCTTCATTAAATATTTACCTACAAACATATTGATGCATATGCTCAAATACAAACAACGAATTCAAATCTGCAGAAGTATTTTAATAAGATGTTAGGGGTAACCCAAAAATAATCGCACGACGAAATCAAATTTCAGTTTGAATAATTCATTATAATAAATAGTAGAGCTCAATTAAATTCCTTCAAACCATTATTAAATATTTTATTCGGTAGTCTTCCGTTGGAAGCCTTTTGTTTATGATTTTCAATACACCCTACGAAACAATACAAAACAATGCAAGATCAATATACTCTAAAAAATACGAAAGAAACCCTACAAGACTGTCTTTCTACACTTAAAACACGGTTTGTTGATTCCGATCCTTCCAATTCAAAATATTAGATTTCGTAGTACCCTTCAGTTGTTTGTCAAGATATTTTTTCTAAAAAATAGTCACAAATACCTTCATGCCCAAGTAAAAACAACGCATTCAAACCCACAAAACTCGTTGAGACACGAGGTAACTCGTTCAAAATGACGGGACGAAATGAAACGTGTTTTATTATACGAAGAATACATCTAATAATTATTTGTGCACCAAGGGCGTTACAAGGGTTCTAATGATGGAACGGCGTGAAAATGTGCGAGGGCCTTTGGCCCAAAGGCTTTTTGTCTCCCCAGATCATTAGAACCAATTAACGACCGTGGTACATACCTAATTTTATTTTTACCTAATTTTATTGATTCAGATATATATTTACTAATTAACTAATGTTAACTTGATTCGGGTTGTCTTTCCATTTTTCACTCCCATAATTCCCTCCATAAGAGAACATATAACATCATTCAACTGTTTTCATTTTTCCCTCGCAACCACGATCCTTTCGATTCAGGTAAGTTATGCAGTGTATTTCGAGCTCTGTATCAAAGGTAATAACAAACTACAACATATCAGTAGAATATAAATTCCTTTAATGCTATATTTAGGCTTTCCTTCATTTTAAAATTTCTTTTTATTTTCGATTATAATTTCTCGGTCATCCTAGGAGCTGTGAAGCGATTATATGAAGGGACCATCAAGGGAAAATTTGGGAAATTTGCGGTTGCTGTCACTGGTTGCCACATCACCTAGTAATACAATGTAATTACTCTGGTATTTGTTATAGTTGTTTAGGCACACTGCGTTCTCATTGTAGTACCATTCTGCTTTGTTCTTTAATGCTTTTGCTACATACGCGTTTCATGATATTTCGTAGACTAAGTCAAACACTAGATTTTAGTTCTGCACGTTGATATTTTTTAGATCGATACCCATAATTTGAATACTTTAAATTAGGTTAAATTGTGATGTTGGTGTCATAAATGCCTGGCAGAAGCACACAGCTGACACGACGCTCTATTCAATTCAATTATGCATTCCGAGTAGGTGGCAACATGGGTACAGTATAATCCTGGACATGCTTCTGTTCTTGCATGTCACTAAGAAACTAATGTCCGAGTAATCACGATCCTTTCAAACATTTCAAGCACAAGGAACTTTGGTAAAACATATAGGTCAACTGTGCAATCAGACGTCTTTTTGACTTTGTGAAGAGCGAACGCCCTGTTGCGTTTTTAAAAGGGTTGCAATGTAATCTATAAAAATTTTAGAGAACTCCTTGCAAAAATTCCTAGAAACATCTGACAACCTCCGATCTCCAACTACGGCAGCAGTTAGTCTTTTATTTTCAAAATAATTTGAGAAGTATTTTATAATTTATTTTTAGTAAATATAAAATCTAACATTAATTTCAGAGAAAACAACTTCTACAATTTTAAGCTTTTAAGGATATATAACAGAGATTTAGAATTCTTTTTCAGTTCTCTTTTTCAAATTACGTACTACATTTTTCACTACGTATACCTTTGATACTAAACCCAGTAGAATATTCATACTAGGTTTTTGGAAATATTAACAGAGCCTTTCCAGTTAGAAAGTGCTGGAGTATTCGAAGATTTTCAAATCAATATTTGATTTAATTAAAATCCAATATTTGAAAATACGAATCCATTTTGTCTTCGTAATCTTTTTGTCCATTAATTATACCGACAAAAAAATCATGTGCACTTTTCCTCGAATTTCAAGAGGTTTTCTGCAATAGGTTTTAAATCGAAAAGTTTTGTTTTCGAGAAACATCGATTTCTTCGTTACCTCTGAAAACGTAAATCAAATTCCTCAGCGTCTCATCGAGATGCACACTACAAATAGGATGTGTTGAGTGTTTAAGGAGAGGTAAGGTCAGGAGCAAACATTCAAAATGTGACACGTCCACTTCACACTTTTCATAAAAATCAAAATATAGCACAAATAGTACACTTTTCGACACCGTCCTTAACTCAACGAATAGTGTATTACTTAATATAAGACATCTCACATTTGTTTCTGGAGATAAAATTCTACGTAAAAATCGAAGACCTTAATTTTTGCCAAATGGACATGTCATCTTTTGAATGTTTGCGCCTCCCTTTGAGAGATGTCCGGAGAAGTGATATCATAGTCATAGATTTTTGAAGCAGGTGTTTCTAGCATCGATGTTTTGGGTTCGATTTTTTACGTGATCGATATTTTTTTAAATAAAAAAGTCAACCTTAATAAAATCCTATAAATTTTCAGATATTCATAAAATGAATATTCTTTAGACTAAGAGTGAAAAATAAATAAAATTGAGTTTACGTCAATAAAGTAGGCTCTATTATTTGTGAATTACCGAGTCAGATAATGTAAATTTCGTTTATAGGTCACATTCATCTTTAACCCTTGTTAACATGCAACCCTGCTAGTTTGTTAAGAGCAGTTGTACATACCTGCATGTTACGAAATTTAACATCCTTAATAACGGGCTTTAACATCCTTAGCAATGTAAACAACTATCGATTCCCCGCAAGTCAAATGTTTGTTAAGGAAAAAACACGGCGATGTACAAAACATCAGATTCAAATAATTCATAAGTAATTCACATTGGTTTGGTGAATAATTATACTTAATTGTAATATTATTAATAGTACAATTAGAAAAATGTATATTAGGTTAATTAACCTCATTTTCCTCACAGTCCATCAAATGAAACTACTCCAGTAAACGTCATTTCTTTACGTATCTTTAGGTTCAGGAGAATTATTTGCATCCAATGTTCTCGAACCATGGTTCCATGGAACCATGGTATACCAATATTATTTATACAGATATATCGCAACACCCCGCAATATCGCAGTGCCACAGCAACAGAATTCATGGGTTTACTACCACAGTAATGTAAATTTTCGCATAACTCGTGAGATTTTATGGCAATAAAATGCTGAACATACCACGAAATATTACACTGTTGTTACTGCCTGGCCAAATTAAAAATCTCGGCCCCGCTACGTTCCGCATTGAGTTTTTACTTTTTCTACTTCCTTTTTTTTACTTTTACTACTTACTTTTACATCTCCGCAGTAATAACACTCATAACATTTCTAGGTAGATTAATAGCTACATTTGTCCTCATGATTTTTTTTATTTTTTCAGTTAATTCTCAATCAAAACGATATCACTTTCATATTAAATTAGTTTAGTGAACTTCACTAAAATAAAACTGGTTACTAATCTAGTTTTAAAAACATGAATGTTTATAAACATTTACGGTTCTGGGTCGATTTTTTATTAACATTTAATTTTGAGCATTGATGTTTAGAAACATGGATGTATTGTTGACGATGTCGCATAGTCAACAGCGAGTACAACGGAGCAGCGGCTGCAGCATGAATTTCCCACTTCCAGACATTCCCTGGAGTCGATGCCACCACGCTGCGACTTATCGCTCTCGACCTCATCACTCTCTTCTAATAAATAGAACACGCTGAGTATTTTAAATGCGCACTTGGAAGCAAAATCGAGTTTTCATAAAAACGGAAATTTTCGTCGGGAAACCAATGGCATCACCACAGGGTGTGCTGGCTCGGGGCATCAACTGATGTCACTGCAGTGACTCAGCCCGGGAGGTCCTAGGTTCGAGTTCCGGCCGTGGCAGCATTTCCGACACTAGTTAGATAGCTAGGTCGAATACTGTCGCTATCTGGAGAAGAAATTCTAGCAGCCGGCTACTCTGATTGGAAGTTTTCCTTGGTTTCTCCAATCAACACCAAGTGAATGCCCGAGCAGTATGCTAACAAACGGGCCCCAGACCCCTAGCGATCTTTGTTCTATCCTCACCCTTGTAGGGTCACCAGAGAGTTTATAGCTTCTCCCGGATGGGGCGTTGCCAGGCTCGTGGGACATATCTGGTTGGGGAATATCCCCCCAGTCGACGTAGGTCTTCTCGCCATTCAGTGGAAAAGAGCACCGCCACCGCCCACGATACAAAATATCCTCTACACTTACGGGACCAATGACGGTAACCGTTGACGCGCACGGAAACACGAAATGGTGAACCAATCCATCGTAAAATACATTTTGTTTACATATATTCAATAAGTATATTTAACGAAGTTCTTTAAATGCATCGCATTTATAGACATCACACACAAGAGGCTTTTACAGAAGAACGATGCCTTTTCATATTTTGTTTTGCATCCTTACTATGAAAGAAAGAGATACGGCCTCCGGGGAGAACAGCAACAAATGACAATGTGACGACCCTCCGAAGTGTATTTCCGCCGAAATCTCCACATCTCATTTTTTGCGCGCCCCGCATTTTGTCGACAGTAGGCTTTTCGAGGAGGCTGCAGGCGAGCTGAATGCGGGCGCACGCGGTCCGGAGGAAGTTGGTCCTCGCTAACGGCGCGCACTCAGCATCCGCTGAGTTCCATGAGCCGGCTCCGTTCTGGGAAGAGGGCCGCAGCAGAGCGCGGACGCGGTGGCGGTGGCTGTGGCGGTGGCGGTGGGGCGGGGCGGGGTGGCGTGGGAAGGAGCGGAGGCGACGGCGGAGGCGCGGCGTGATGTCAGACAGCGGAGACGTCTTGGCAAGAATGTGCTCCAAGGCGTACGGAGGGGTTGATCGGGCGTGGGCGCGGACGGTGGCGATCACAGAGGCGGTGTTGGGGCAATGCTGTGGCGGAGTGTGGGCGTAGGCGGGGAATAGTAGGGTTATGGCGTTTCCGGGCGCTGCAACTACCACGATCGTTAGTCCCGTAGAGATCCCGTCGAGATCCGGCGCCGGACTACACGTCGGTTTGCGGGATTTTCCTAACCAGGTATATCCTCCTGCGTGGCACCGTCCCAGGACCTCAGACTTGTGATAGTGTAGTGCATGAGAGTGTGTGTGATTATTTCATGTTTCCGGGCGCTTGAAACGCTACGGTCATTAGTCGCGTAAGTGTAGTGCGCGTTTTGTCATGGGAAGTGACGGTGATCTTCCCCCGCTGGATGGTGAGATCCGGTGCCGATTGATTGATTTTTTAGTGTTTCCGAGCGAGTCAACTACTTTGAACATTAGTCCCGTACGGGTAGTGGGTTTTTTCTCGGGAGATGGCGGTGCTCTTCCCCCGCTGGATGACGCCGGCGTCGATCCGGCGCCGACTTACTGTCGGCTAGATGGGTTTTCCCCTAACCAGTACTCTCCCACCAGCAGAGCAGCGCCCCAGCCGGGACAAGCTCTAAGCTCCGGACCGGTCTCCCGAAATATGTGGTAGTGTAGTGCATGTTAGTGTGTGTGTGTAAGGGGAGAGGATAGGACAAGGAAGAGGAAGGACAGATCGCGCGCGGTCCGTGGCCCGTTTGGTAGGGTACTGCTCCTGCATTCACCTGGTGTTGATCGGAGAAACCACGGAAAACTACCGATCAGAGCAGCCGGCCGCTAGAATTCTCCTCCAGACAGCGTCTGAATTCGCCCTAGCTGGAAAGTTAGTGTTGAAAATCCTGCCGCTGTTAGGACTCGAACCTAGGACCTCTCGGTAAGAGGCGCTGCAGTTACATCAGTTGATGCACTGAGCTACCCTCCCAGTAGGACCCCAGACGTATGGTAGTGTAGTGCATGTGAGCGTGTGTGCTTATTTCATGTTTCCGGGCGCTTGAAACGCTACGGTCATTAGTCGCGTAAGTGTAGTGCGCGTTTTATCGTGTGAAGTGACGGTGATCTTCCCCCGCAGGATGGTGAGATCCGATGCCGAGCTACACCTAGTCTAGCGAGATCTTCTCGAATCAGGCATAGCCCACCACATCGGTATGGGGTGCTGCGTATGGAGTGGAGGAGAATGTGCGCGGAGGCAACGACGTGGCGCGGGCCGAGTCCGGGGGAAGCGGGTGGGTGCGGGGCCCAGGATGAGGAATGTAGGCGGGGCGAGGACGCGGGCACAGGCGGTGGGGATGGCGAGGTTGATGCAAAGGTGCGGGTGGATGCGGGGCGTGGGCGGAGGTGGTGAACCCAGAACGAAGCTCGCTGGAGAAAAGGAGGGTGGGAAATGGCAACAGCAGCGATGACAAAGACTTAAGGGCGCTGTGAGAACGCCACGGAATGAACTACAAGGAACGGGCCGCATTGAGAAGAAAGATAATCAACAGATGATGAATAACGACGCGAAACAGAAAAGATACGCAGTGGATAATTATGTCGGCCCACCGAATCAATTAAAAGTGAAAAATTAAATTGAAAAAAATACGTCATGTCGATTCAAAAATAGAAATAATGAAAACGTCCTGAAACGAAGCAGCACAAATCATTACAGCAATCATAATACACATTGCAGCAATCTGAATCACTTTTTTATCAGTTTATTTATAGCCCCTTTTGTAACGTTTCAGGCAATATGTATCCTGATTGGTACATCTCTTACAAAACTTAGCACATAAGGAAATGAATTCAAATTACAAACAACACTGATAAAAAATGTTAAATTGCGGAGTACGTCCAATTATTTAGTAGAAATCCTCTGACATTTCTAAGTTCGCAGAAACTAGTTAGGATGGTAATATGATGGTAGAATAGAATATATTCGTTCCCTATATCTAATGAGTAATGACACATTGAAATAACCAACTTAAACAGTATCAATTTTAACAGTATCAATCGGCATAGAATAAAATGAAAACCTAGAAACACTTTAAAATTCTAAAAATAAACGTCAAGGGTAGAGAATCAAAGCAAGAAAACCCTGACAGCCACAAAAATGAGAGTGCGGAAATAGCAAATTTGAACGACACGGGCCAGGCCACACGAGGCCAAAATGACAAGTGGCCTTCTGTCATTTAGATCCGGAAAGGCCAAACAGATGAGTGTTCAGAAGCCATGTTGACGGTCGCGCAGTGTGTGACGGGCGGCGCCCCGCTGCCGCTCCAGCGCTGAGAGGCGGCGCTGACGGGCGCGTCGACGGCGGACGCGCTGGGCAGCTAGAGAGCTGCCCGCGAGGGAAAGCCCATGGCAACCGCACGACAGCTCCAGTCACATGGATCAGCGGCGCGACTGCGGGCGTCGGGTGGGAGGAGGGGATTACGAGGGTGGTGGGAGTGTGGTTTGGGTACGTACGGGAGAGATTGGGGAAGTTCTCGAGGTAGCTGGAGGTAGTGGTACATGTGAAGTGTGTGGTTCGTGGTAGGCATGGAGGGAGTTTGGGGAGGTTCGAGTGGTAAGAGGTCGTGGTGATGGTAGAGACGGAATGTGTTGGTTGTGATAGGTATGGGGAAGTTTGGGACAGTTGGCAAGGTATGTGGTGGTAGAGGTAGAGGTGGAATGTGTTGGTTGTAATGTGATGTGGGGGAGTTTGGGAAAGTTGTTGAGGTAGTGGTCGAGGAGGTGTGCGTTGGTTGTGGTAGATATAGGGGACATTAGGTAAATTGTCGAGGTAGCAGGTGGTGGTGGTGGTGGAAGAGATGGAGGGTGTTGGATGTGGCAGGTATGGGAGGAGTTTGGGGCCGTTGGGGAAGTACGTGATAGTGGTAGCGGAAGAGGTGATAAAGGAGATGATAGTGAGAGTGATTGGTAGTGGTGGCAGTAGTGGTAGTGGTGATGTCAGTACGTGGTAACGCAATGGTAGCTGCTCGGATCACAGCACTAGAAACAACTATATAAGAAACCAACGATAAGGTAAGCAAGCTATACTAACAAATTTCATTTGCTCGGGAAAGCAAATTGACGACGGCGATTTGGTTGCGAGGAATCATGATCTTCAAACAAAGATTTTTTCGCAGGAACCAGGCATAAAGCAGAGACATGTTCTAAGCTTTAGAATTTAGTGATAACTAGATAGACGGTTCTTGCAAACACAGCATTACTTCTGGGTGAAAGAAAGCATGTTATAAAAAGCTATAATACATCCGGGGTAGACGATGTCACAATAGAGTTGGGAACAAATATAGGAGTGAACCGTGGGAAAGTCAGGGGCTACGCTTTAGTCAAGGTGAAGGGAGATAGGGGATCGGTGTATCTCATCGGCTAACCGCGGAGACTGCAACGAAGGAGGCAGCGGCGGCGGCGGAAGTTGAGGGCGAGAGGGAGAGAGAGAGAGAGAGAGAGAGAGAGAGAGAGAGAGAGGGGGGGGCATGAGGCTCGGGGGAGGATGGGTCAGTGGGGCTTGCCGGGCAGCGTTCCGGAGGCGGACGCATAAGTACGGAGCCCGAACGCGAAAAGAGGGCGGAGAAGACACCGGTGTTATTGAAGGGGAAGAGCGGAAGCGTTTGTGAGGCGGAGGTCAGTCAGAGACAGGCGCTGGGCAATTCAGAGCGAAAGCAGGGTGAGGTCTGTGGGGAAGCATGGGCAGGTCGGGAGAAGATCGTTGGGGGCCTGGTGTATGTAGAGTCGATAACGGACGAGGGAGGAAAAGTTCTTGGGAGCCGATCAGGGATGGAGAGAGGAAGGCAGAAAACGGGAGTGGTCAAGAGGCGAGTTCAATGGGGATACATGGTGCATGGTATGAGATATATGGTGCATGGGATGTTCGGAAGGGTTTGGGGGGAATTCTTGCATGGTGCGCTGTGGAGGTCGCTCGGGTGGAGAAATGTGGAAGCGGAGATGAGCGAGAGTAGTTACACGTGCGGTGAAGGAAGCTTATAGTACAGGTCGCGGGCTCTGTGGGGAATGAGCGGCGGCGAGGGCAGTGTGGAAGCGGTCTGCAAGGTCTGCAAGGAGGGCGCTGACAGGGCGCTGATGAATGGGTTGTGGGATATGCAGGGCTTGTACGATGATACAGCGGGTAGGTTATGAGGGAGGTACCAGCGGTGGTGCTGCGTGAGACGTGACAAATTGATTGCTCTATTATTTGATTATTACTTCCGGGCACGTGGATTGCAATGGCCTCTTGTCCCACAAATATACTGCGTGTTTTTGTAACGGAAGGTGACACTGATTTTCCTCCGCTGGATTGTTATATCCGGCGCCGACATATATAACGGCATGCGGGGTTTTCCCCAAGCAGATATCTCCCACGAACGCGGGACTGCCCCGGCCGGGATAAGTTCTACGTTCTTGACATGTGTGGAAAGTGCATGTATGTGTGTGTGTGTGTTTGTGTGTGTGTAAGGCGCGAGGATAGGAAGGAGGAAGGATTGCGGGAGGATTCCGTTTGTTAGGGTATTGTTCCGACATTCGCCTGGTGGTCATAGGAGACATCACGAAACACTACCGACAGAGCAGCCGGCAGCAAGAATTCGACCTACCTCTCTAGCTATTGTCAAAAATCCTGCCACCGTCGGGACTCGAATTGTAGGACTACCCAGTCAGACGCACTGAAGTGACATAGATGTCCTGAGCCACCTAAACCGTACGTGACAGGGGAGAAACGGGTTGTAGGTGAGCGAGGGCGAGAGGTGGGGCGGAGGAGACATATCAGGCAAGGCGTGGAGCTGGGGTCAGTGTAGAAACTGAAAGGCGGGTTGCCTTGAAAGAGTTGGCGGCGTTGCGGGGTGTGCCGGGACGTGTGCGGTGCCAGGGGCACTGTGGAAGCGGAACGATTGATTGACATTTCCAGGCCCGTCAACTGCTAAGGTTATTAGTCCGTAAATGTAGTGCATGCTTTATTGTGGGAGGCGGCGGCAATTTTCAGCTAAATGGCGAGATCCGGCGCCGACGTAAACGACGGTGGCAGAGCAGTGTGGAAGTGGTGGGGGACGGGAGCCGATTGTTGGGGGGATGGGGGTTGCTTTGTGGGGCTAGGTGCATGGAATGAAGCAGTGACGTGGGGGTAAGGGAGGTGCCAGAAAAGCAGCGTGTTGGGGCGGGCGAGGGCAAGAGGCGGGAGAAGGAGATTTAACTGGCGGTGCACGCGGCTGAGGAAAGATGGTGTGCAGGCGTTGCAGGACGTGCTATGACAACTAGAGAGGGCTGAAGGCTGTATGAGGGCGGTACGGTTTGTTGCACTGGCCTTGCACTGTGCAAGGGTTGCGTGGCGGCGGTGAGAGACGGTAGTACTACGGGGGAGTTGCGGGGCGAGGTACTGGGGATGATTCAGTGTCGGCGGGGCGGGGGCCACACCAGAGGCGCAGCGGCTTGGGGGTAAGAGATGCCGCATCGATGTTATATAAAAATATCGTTATTCAAATATCGATGTATTGGAGGCGATTAGTTTTGTACATCGAAGTTTGGGCTGGATTATTTTTTACGTTTTCGACATTTTGTTTGTGGACGAAAAATGGCCCAAATCACAATTTTGTAAAAGCTGAAATATGATATAATAACTGTTGGTACCTCTGTGTTACTATAACTCCGAGATGATCCAGATGCCCAGGTATTTCCTTCGTCTTACCTCATATTTTGCAGGGAATGAGTCCTCTTTAACTTTTTTGTTTTTATTATTTCAGGTCGCATCAACATCTAGGTCATTAGCGACCACTATTGGAGTTAACGTTATGGTAACTACGAAGATGAAACGAAATGGTTATGATAAGGGGTGAAAGAACGAACACAAATACAACCATGCCCGAGGCGGGACTCGAACCCGCGACCCTTCGGTCGGAGATCACTACACTACTGCCTTAGCGATCTCGGCAACAGAGTCGGCCTTGTTTAACTTTGTTTTCGGTTAAATTTTCGTTATGCATTAATATGCACGACAACTGTCAAATTAAATTGTTGTGCACGAACTTCATGTTAGAGGTTACAAAAACAAATGTTAAAAAACGAATGGTCTTTGGTCGATGTATTATTAACATAGATTTTGTAATTTTGAACATCGATGAATGGTAACATCAACGTTTCGTTGTTGATGTCGCATCGCTAGTTGGGCGAGGGCGAGGGTACGCGTTGCGGGCGCAGTGGGCGGGGAGCGGCGGCGCGTCGCGGGCGGGGCGGCCAAGTGCTCGGGCGGCCCACGCATTTGCGCCGTCGCCTCCGTCGCCAACAACGGACGTCAACAGCCCGCGAAATAGCGCCCGGGGAAGGCGACGCGCTTTTAAAAATACTGTGCGCTGGATGGGGTGCCGGCCGCAAGCCGACGACTTCTCGCGGGCGCGTCTTTCCGGGAAGAGACAGCGGGGGCGGCGCGGCGTTCCACGCAGCCTCTCTCAGCGCGACGCCCACGCGTGCCTGCTCCTTCCGCTCAAACGGAGGCGAAGAGCGTGGGTGGAGCACCGACGGGAATTCATAGACTCCCTTATTCAAATACTGCTCTCTCATAGTGAAGCGATAGACTCTCGGAACTGATGAATTATGAACCGGCGTGCATCTCCAGAGATGTCTTTGACCGGCGAATTCTGTTCTGCCAAATGCGAACGGCGTTACCTTTCGTCCTTAAGAAGTATATATTACTACATGTGCGTGTATCAATTTCCGATTTTTATTACACGATAAAAATTTATCGATACCGTTAATTTTTAAGTTTAATAATATAAGTTTTCTCCTGATTTGACGTTTTGTGCCTTCCTACACACAGAGTAGATCATCTAAAAAATATTTTGTATATTTTTCGCATCGCTTTAGTCACACCTTATTCGCAACACCCGACAATAAATGCTTCTATTGCTGCTTATACAAATTATTCTAATTCTTATTCTTAATTATTCTTATACAGCTTATTCTAATGCTGCTTATACAAATTCACAAATCTTCATCAAAGTTTAAAATCCGAGTTTCAATGTGATGTTTTTTATGTTGCAAGTGTATTGTGTACTACAATTACGCAGTATTCTAAAAGTAAAAAAATAGCTTGGTTTTCTTAAAATGACGTAAAACTGTTAGTACATTTGATAAATTCAAGTTGTCTTTTACTACGTACACTACATCATGACTGGAAATGAAAATTCCTATGTGTGCGATTCCGTCTCGATCAGTTTTTATATGAAACGTTTTCCTCAAACGGCTTCACCTTTTGGGAAAATGATAATAAGCTCCCCTCCTCTATTTGCAAACAGTGTTGCTGTTCTCGACCTCTCTGTCACATTCAGTATTCTGTAGCACTTGCTGAGAATTTCAACAAATAAAAATTAAAGGTGCTACAACAGCACATATTTTCTCGCATTATTCCTATCCGTCGTAAGTTTCCAATACTCAGAGATGAACGAAAATGAGATAAGCGTAATTTTTAAGCATCTTTGGCTCTTTCCGTAAACAATAAAGAAAAACATTTCGAGTCTTTCTGAGAAAACATTGTTTTATAAATTGCAATTACTTCAACAAGAAATTCCAGGAAAACAACTAGTATTTTAAAAAAATGCAATTTTTAGAGTTTATTTTTTACAAAAAAAATTATTAAAAAAATCTTTATCACCAATGTTAAAATTTTTGGTTCTTGAAAATACGTAGAATTAGCCGAAAATGAGACAAGGACAACTTTTTTATTGTTATTTGCTACGTATGTGGAAACAATTAAGGAAAAATTTCAGAGCCGTTTTTGAGAAAAAAATTGTTTAAATCTTTCCATTTTTCAAAGTAACATAACAAGAAAACGTCTGATATTTTCAAAAAAATGTACATGATCGTATTTCAAGATCTGTCTTTCAATAACAGAATTCATGGAGGAAAAAATCTCTATGTTCATCATGGTAGTTGTAAGGAAAAGCAGAATACATTTGAACTTTTGCAATTTTCGTAAATTTAGAGCGATTTCAACAATAAAGAGACCTACGCCATTTTTAAGTCGTTTATATTATCCGACGACATATTTGAATGAAAACATTTGGAACAATTTTTGAGAAAAGTTTCATAATGTTGAGGTTTCACGTAAAGTACCCCCAAAAATCAAAATATCCGTTTCAAACTCGCTTGGCCTAGAATTTATTCGGATCGATGGGGGAATATCAATTTAGGAGAAAATCCTTGGAACGGCTTAGACACACGATTGATCACACACGAAGAGACTGAATACGCTTTTCACACACGAATATGATTTATTCACTTTTTTCGTTATCAGGGCTGGACAATGCAAATTTTTCCGTGCCAAAATCGCCGATTTGCGCCGCAATAATACTCTTTCTCTTTAAGTACGTACGTAGTAAGGCGAGAAAATAAAAATAATTTCATGAAATATATATATATATACATATATATATATATATATATATATATATATATATATATATATATATATATGTGTGTGTGTGTGTGTGTGTGTGTGTGTGTGTGTGTGTGTGTGTGTGCGTGCGCGCGTGTGTGTTCCATCGCTGACATTCTTCGAAGGTTTGATGGGCGAGCTTTAACTTTGAACTCCCACACTTCTACCTCGTGGAGACGCAGCGCCCCAATAAGAGCAATATGGTAATGTGAAATATCAAGACCTATGATGCGGGCCTTGCATTAAGCTTTGGCGTGGAGCTCCCAGTCTGGTCGGCGGGGGCGGGCCCCGGGGAGCGGCGACAGCGCCTTGAAAGGGCCGCGGTGGCCGGCGAGCGGAGGGGGCGGGGCCGGGGCCGGGGCCGGGGAGTGGAGGAGTGGGCGTCTGAAGCAGGGGGGCCGACAAGAGCGCTAAGCGCCCGGTCAGCGGCGCCGGCGCGGGGCCTCTTGGCCGGCGGTGTGGTCGCGGACGACGCGACGCGTCCACCGCCACCGCATCTCGAGGGGGAGGCGGCTCTGTCGCGCCGCTTCAGTATGATAATGAAACGCCGCCGCCGCCGCCGCCGTCGACGCCGTCCCTGCACCTCCGTCTGTGCTACCGTCGCCGCCCACCTGCCATCACCTGCAACACCTGTGTACCCGTCGCACCTGTACACTCGAACCACTGTCCCGCGGTCACACTCTGCTTCCTCTGGGCACTTATCGCTATTTTTCTCCATCTGGGCCCCTCTCTTTCTGCCATCGCTGCCGATTGATACCCTACCGCTGGCCTGCGTCTGCCGCCGCCCTGGCGCGGCCTTGCCGCCGAATTGCTGCCGCCCCGCCCCCGCCCTCGCACAGCTCTGCTGCCACCCTGCCGACGCCCTTCCATGGTCCTGTCGCGGTCCCTCCGCTGCTTGCCTATGCAGGCATTGCACCCACTTTCCGACTTTTCATGCGCTACTACACTCCGCTTCCATTGAACACTGCTACTCTCTCGTCGTCCTCCCTCTGTGCTCCCGTCGCCTCCTGCCGCCACCCTGCCACCACCTGTGCAGGCGTCGTTTCCAGCCTCCGATCGCTCATGTGCCGTCTCACTCAGCTTCCATTAACCGTCACTGCAACCGCCTAGGCACGTCGCCGGTCATTCCCTCTGCTGCCGTTGCTGCAGTCCTCCACTACCCACCACGCACTGTGTTCCCGTTCACGTCTGCCCCCAATAATGGGCGGTTACCGGTTGCCACACTTCGCTTCCGCCCCGGCTACTGTCGTCCGTTCTGTAGCTGCCGCCTTCCACCGCCGTCACCTCCGACCGTCTTCGCCACATCCCTCCGCCGCCAACGCCTTCCGCCTTCTTCCAATTACTTTCTGATTCATCCTCCAAGTTTTCCTCCTCGTCGTCAACCTCTTCACAGTTTCTTCCTTTTCTTTCCCTCTTTTCTCTTTTTATCCTCCTTTGTTTTCTCTTCCTCTTGTTGCTCATTCCCTTCTTCCTCTTTCTCCTCGTCGACCTCGACCTACTGCACCTCGTCGATATTGTCCTCTTCGTCATCGTCTTTCCTTGGTGCCTGCTGCGAATGTGTACGTCGCCCGCTGACTGCGGTGTTGACTGCGCCATTACTACCCTCCGCGCCCGCCCTTCGTCGCCCTCTGGCGTCCTCAGCCGCCCTGCCGCCTGCCCTGCCCCGCTCCACTCTCCACAGGTCGAGCGCCTCTCGTGCGGAGTGGCCACCGCTCCCGCCCTCCCACTTGGGGACGAACACTCCTTCTAGCTGGGCAAAAGTCAGAACACAATGTCAACGGGTAGCGGGAATTTTGGGGGGAAAGAAATTATGAACGTTCAGGATAGAATATAAGATACAAAAGACATTTCGCACCTGTAGGTGTTTATCGTCTTGGAAATGCAGACACAAGGAAGTCACTTTACTTAGAGATTACAAATTTTAAGAATTTTGCTCAGAAAGAAAGCGGTTGGATGATGGCGGCAAATGTACTTCTGTAAACCAATGACGCCAATCATACGCCAAAGACCATTGAAACAGAATTCAGGTAAATCGACAAGATTTTTCGCGGGTAAATTCTACTTAGATATTTAATAGTCTGAAAATAATGGTCTTAATACCAACTATGAAATACATAATTCATAAAATGTATATAGAATTGGCAGAAAATAAATAATTGATACAGTTGTGTCTTTCAATGTAAACAAGAATTTCGAATGTGTTATTCTTGCAGTAGTTACTTTACTTTTTAATAAATATCTATTTATACCGACGAAACCTTAGAAAGAGAATTTATTTTTATCTTACCCGAATTCTCTCATTTGTTTGTCTTATTTATTCGAATATAATTAAGAGAACTAATTTGCAGTGAACCCAGACTTTTCTCCAGCGCGAATCAACATTTGGCCCAGTGTGCGGCGTCGCAAAGGGCCCGCAACCCGGTTCGAAGCCCGGATCCTCTGATGTGGAGAGCCACTTTGGAGAGGCGACTTCTGGGCTGCAGCTCCACCTCGCAAGCTCCTTAAGAGAGAGCGGACTTCGGAAGTGGGCGGGGCTGATACCAACTTCGCTTCGCCTCCGCGGTCGATGTTCCCGATACCCGATTCCCCAACGCCTCTTTCGCAAGCATTCCTTTGCGCTTTCCCTCCGTCATCTATCCTCGAACCCGAGGTATACTGTTTAAGAAGGAGAAGGTTCAAATGGTTTGCCCTTTTCGAACGATTTTGATCTAAAATAGTAGTTGTGCGCGTTAATATGACTGTACAGTTTAGATCAACTCAATATAGCTTCCAGAAATGAATAACACACAAGTTGTAGCTCAGTAACGGGATTCAAAATAATCTTATTATATTTCAATTGTTCTTATCTACTACGGACAGTTTTTTACTTTTGGTGTTTCTCAACCTAAAATGATAATACTCACAGTTGATACGAATACACAAACAGATCAACGCATAGTTTAGATCCCACCTAACGAAATTCAAGACACGTACAGGTGTACTACGATTAACGTAGTTAGGCAGAAACTTAGTAGTTAACATAGTTTACTTAGTCAGGAAGTTGGAAAAATTATGGAGTTCCTGCCCATGCGTTTGATATATCACAACAAATCAAAACAAACCTGTAAACACGACTCGAGGTAAGAAAGAAGTATTCGCGACGGAAAAAAATATTCTACACTTCCCTCTGAGGAAAAATACTGACTTTCTTCTCCAATCTTCGCATTGTTCCTCCACAGGGCGCCCTTGGAATGGTCGTTGTTTTCGTTTTCTTGATGCTTTCAGAAACATTTACCGTGTAAGCGGTGTTCAGAGAGAATATGGTGCTCTACGGTACTGTTCTGACACACGTAAACCAAGATATCAAGATATGTTAAAAAATAAAAATAAAACTGAGCCGAAGATAAGATATAATCGATAATTCAGGATCGTTTTTTCAGCTTCACTCATGTTTAAAGGCTAAATTAAATTCACTTCTCCCCTAACACGTCACAGAGATTTTAACTGTTTTTGACGTAAAGTAAAATAAATAAATAAATAAATAAATAAATAAATAAATAAATAAATAAATAAATAAATAAATAAATAAATAAATAAATAAATAAATAAATAAATAAATAAATAAATAAATAAATAAATAAATAAATAAATAAATAAATAAATAAATAAATAAATAAATAAATAAATAAATTGCTCTTACGTAGTATACAACATACTCATGATGAGTAAAACTATTATCTTTTCAGAACGGTTGTATATGTACTGAAAGTCCTTTTCCAAAATGAAAAAAACTGTAATGGTTCAAGAAGGTTTAAAAATTTGTAAACTTCTATTTCATTTTAATTCTTAATATTGTATCAGTATTTTATTAAGCATTTAATTGGGCAACTGAAATATGTTTATTTTTTAGTCAATGAATTTAATTTCTAATATTATATACCAACATAACATTTAATGACAGCTATAAAAATTCTATAATACAAATATGACAAAGAATTTTCATATATTTTTGAATATCTAGCCATGCACAAGAAATGAATTCTGATCAGCACTACCATCTTAAGCGTATCACACGAAAGTCGCAATTCACGCTTCTTACCTTACTGGGCTATCCGATTAAGGCAACTACTACTTAAGCATTTATTACCACACCTTACAGGTTTTACGACATTTAAGCCGGGTCGGAACGATGGCGCACCAGTCGATTCTCTGAGCAGTGACGTAAAGATAATAAATCAGCGTGTCCTTGAAAGCAATCACGCCCACTTCCGCTCCCTCGCATCGGTATGTACGTGGACGAGGGCTGGTTTTCATCGTCACCTGATCGCAAGTCCGAACCCTATTTTATAGATTTCATCCTGTGATGTACATGCGTTTTACGTATAACATGCATAGTTGAAGAAGAAAGACATATTACAAAAATTGACATTTTTGTGAACGATTTCATACAATTCTATTAGAGCGAAAACTCTTATCTCGTGCGCAAAACAAAGTTATTGTACTTTTTCGACTTACTACGAACTTACGTACCAAAGAATCTAGATGTGTTATAATAGCACATGCTTTCTCGTATTTGCACATGCTTTCAACGTTTCAAATTTTCAAAAATTCAGAGAGTTCAAAAATTGAGATCTTCGTCATTGTCTTAATCGTCAATACTTTATCCGAGAGAAAAAGTAAAGAAAAATACGAGCCATTTTCAGAATTATTTTAATAAATTCCTCTTATTTCAAGCAAAAATTAAGCAAAACCTACTCGTTCTTGAAAAAAAGTCCATTTCTTTAGTTAAAGTACATTACCCCATTTAATTTTAACGCACAATTCATTTAAGAAAAAATCTCTACAATCAATATTGTAGGTTTGCAACATTAATTATTACAATTTTTGAAAATACAGTCAGTTCGTCGAAAATGGGACCTGTACCCCTTTTTATGAGTCCTTTCGTTATCAGAGGAAAAGTTTTAATCAAACAATTTGGAGCAATTATTAAGAAAATTATAGGATTGATGTAAGGTATCTCCGAAAACCAAAATATCTGTTTAAACTCGCAGGACCTCGAGTTCAGCCGGATCGATCCGGAATATCAATTTTAGAGAAAGTCGTTTAAACGGTTTAGACGCAAGCCTTGGCTACAGACTGGGAGACAGATAGCCAGAGATAGGTTTTTGGACCACAGACAGACACGCAGGCGAATGGACGGGTAGATGGACAGACGGAAAGGCGGACAGACACACAGACACGGACGGATAGACATTTTGCTGTGAACCAGTTTTCCCATTTCAAGGTCTCATAAAACGTGCATTCTGACTGCACTACATGCTAGAAGTAATTTACTTTATATAGGAACAATATTTATCCAACTTTTAGATAGCAGGGCCTCACAATACGAGTTTTCCTGCGGGTGAATTGCCACTTTGCGCTGCGGCATTACAATACTTTCTCTTTATTAAGTAGTATCGCGGGAAAGTAAAAAAAATATGATTTTTGAAATGTAATATTTATCTTGAGCGCCGTCGACACAATATTGAATATTGATTATCGAAGTATTTTTATACTGGTAAAGAAGTATTAAAAATCACGATGTCAGTGAATATAATGGGTACAAAAAATATTTTAATCGAGGATCTTCAATAGTATCTCAAGTAAAATCACAGCGAAATTCATAATCTGTTACAGATCATGCTCAGGAAATCTTACTACACTAAATGTCACACTAAGGCAGGCAGAAAACACTGCATGCATGTATTATTGGACTATGTTGGTTTTATGATTGTCATAAATATAAATTATGAATAATTATTTCTTAATTCTTGTAATAATAAAGTTGTAAAACCAAATCTTTTGTATGATTGACTCTAACCCCTCCATTATTACGATGTATTTGGAATACAGGAACAAATTCAAGACGTTTATGACTCTTTGCCATTATTTGCAATCAAGAAATGGCCTTTTTTCATTCAGGCATAGTATTTGTATTCAGCAGGAGCGTAGTATTTGTATAATCACAATATTCTGATCATTTTAGCTCGCCCACGTTGCCTGAATGTTCAACATAGAAACACATGTATGAGAAAAATTAATAAATGGCAAGCAACCCAGTAAATGAAGATAATCGTATCTATTCAAACGAGGTACGACTAGTAAACTTGCGTTGTGTCTCTTAAATTATCACATAGCGAAAAACATTGTGAATGGTGTCGTGCTTTGTTGTAACCTGTTTTGTTTTCTGTTTGGACGCTCATGAATGTGTGAATCAGAACAAAAATGTTGGCCAGTTTGTAAATAAACTGAAATATTCTTAATTTGCACAAAGTGTCTTTTATTGATTGAGGAACGCAAACTATCCAGCAAATTAAGTGTTACATCTTTTCACAATAATTATCAACTTACAATTTTCAATTTCTTATTTTAATAAATTCTTCAATCAATCCTCTGTTGTACAATCATTGTCTACCTGAGTAAAAACGGTAAAAAAGGTCGCTTAAATTTTCAGAAATGAAGAAAGATATGTGCTATGTGAAATGTAAGTAGACCCTATTTATGGAAGTTGAGGAAAGAGAAAGGAAGTATTCGTTACTAAGTCATGTCACAATGAAAGCGTGCAAAACATCAAAACACTGAAGAAAGAATATTAATTGAGTATCTGTTAAGTATTTTTAGAATGAGAGTGACGAACGGGGTAAACAGCTAGAAGATCGTGACCTAACCCCATCAATCGTATTAGGTCGAATTAGCACTGTGGGTATGATAAGGAAAATTATGATGGACAATGGCTGCGAAAATGAAGAATGATGAATGACTAGGAAATGGAACCAGCCGGAAACCCGATATTCCTGTGGAAAACGTGCCTCTATGCCATTTAGCTTCCTATAAATTCATTGCGGTGGGACTGGGGGTTCAGAGCTTGTGTAATCTACGATGGCTCATTAATATGTAGACGTTACTCCTTTGCGGATAAAAAAAAATCTCATGCTCTTGGCCGGGGCAGCAATATTTTAAATAGCAATTGGTCCCATTCGTTACGTGATGTATATTATTGTAAATCAAATGTAATATCGCGTGTAATTCATTAAGTGGAAGCCGCGTGATAAATATTAAAAATAAATATGGTTTATTTGTGGTGTTAATCGAACTTATTTTGAATAACTACCACGCAGCTTCCAAGGCATAACGGTTAACGTATCGGGCTGTTATACCCAAGTTTGCGGGTTAGAACCCGATCGAAGACAAAAAGGGTGCAAGGTCGAAAAAATCCTTCGTACGACTTGCTTCGGATAGAAAGTAAAGCCGGTTGTCCCATGTTGTAAATTGCCTCTCAGATACATTCAATACGCTTCTTTCATCGCCCGATAAAACTCCCTTTCTCCACTAGCGAAATTCGAACGGAAGAGCACGCCTGATGGCCTGAGTCACGCCACGTAAAATAAGACAGTTCAATTGAATTCAATTGCCTTGAAATATTACAACTGAGAGTATAAGGTTGACTCAATAAATAATTTTTTACTATATGAATATACCACACGGATCTGTGAAAGAAAAAACATGGGACCAGGGAGCTCCGAATCGCTAGATAAATTGAATTTGGGACAAATTGACTATGTAATGTTGTATAGCATTCCTAAATATTTCTTAACAATTTAATATTGTTTCCACATTGAAATATCATTTGTTCAACAGCGAATTTCTCTTAAAACAAATTTTATATGTACAGGGAAATAACTCACTATGTAACATTGGACCATGGAAAAAATCTCCTATACCGACATTATCCTGTAACAACATTTATTTAATATTGAAGAGAAATAATTAATATATCATGAGGGAATATATTGGTCTGTTTTATAGGATTAAGGCTTAAGTGTATACTGTGTACAAGCAATAATATGCAGAATCTGATTAAAAGCTAATAATTTATGTTCACTAAAACAACGACTATATCTATCTACGCAGCCGGCATTGGAAACTGAAAGCATTAGCTTTCGTTGATCCATAAATAAATGTTATAGTTTTTTGCAGAGTATAAACAATCATAACAAATATCTATTTCAGATGATTGGCGGGTAGTATTATGAATGATATAATTACTTGGTTACTATTTAAGTTTAAATAACTAACAATATTAGGCTTGAATTTTTTCTTTCCGAAATACCGGGGTTCTTTTAAATTACATATCCTCAGTCTTTGCAATGTGCCAGAGTGGATAATAATATGTGGATATGGATTTGGATATGGATAGGATGGTTGGGGCAGAAGCCATGACCACTATTTTTTTCTAAAAGAAATGTTATGAAATAGCACAGTTTCATTTGCACGGTGAAAGAAACGCTGCAGTACTGTTCACATCAACAGATGGCGGCTCAGTGAGTGTCTCTATCAGCACAGGGCAACGTGAAATCAGTTGTCCGACTACCGCCGTGCGAGATGAACGTAACACGTTTCGAGCAGTGCTCCTACGCCAAGACAGCCCGACATTCCCGACAGAAATGCCCGAGATTGTCACAGGGAATTGGTGGAAGCAATTTATTTACGTATTTATGTATGTATGTATTTATGTATTTATTTATGTATTTATTTATGAATTTATTTATGTATTTATTTATGTATTTATTTATTTATTTATTTATTTATTTATTTATTTATTTATTTATTTATTTACGTCAAAAACAGTTAAAAACTGTGTATGACGTGCTACGGGGAGTAGTGAATACTGTGTACGTTTCGAAAATTCTGTGATCCCTACACTAATCCATATACTACTTGAATTTTGAATAGAGAAAAAAAACGCTCCGATGTAATAAAATCTATTTCCAAGAATAAATCAGCATAAAATTTTGGGCTCTTATCCATCATGTCCTTCGTCAAGAAAAAATACTTCCTGCCGCAACAACATGGAAACGATAATTTGAATAACTAGATTTCCCACTCAATTCTAGAAGACGTGCACAGATAGGGAATTTACATTTGTCCAGAAGTAAAACAAGGGGTCATCTCAGCATTTGCTCAATGGATCAGGGAAACTGGACGAAAAACCTGATCGTGATGGGGATCATTGACCCGGAGGCAGCAGTACAATACTTGTTACAGGTTGTTTACGTTTATACAGTCCAAATGGTAAATAAGGCATTAAATATCACTGTTAAAATTAATATTACTTTCCTTGTGATGCTCAGTATAGTCTCTAATTGTATAGAAACAGTTATGCAGCAGAAACGATTTCACTCGGGATTTAAACTTTTCTATCGAATTTAATCCTTTAATGGCATCTATTGGGAATAACGCCCTTCCGTACTGGACAGTCGCGAGATGAGCGGGAGAGTTTATGCGAGGACTCGTAGCAAGCAGTGATCAGCAACACACGTGAAGACCCATATGTGTGTGTGTGTGTGTGTGTGTGTGTGTGTGTGTGTGTGTGTGTGTGTGCGTGCGCGCGCGGACCGATGTGTCACGTTCGGTAATCGAGCGTCTGCTTATTCAGGCCTTGAGAACGAGTACGTAATGCTCGTGGAATACGGAATGTTGCGCACGTGTATATGCTAAAATGCTTTGGAACATGGAACCGGTACTGTCATTTCAAATACCTTAATAAATATGAGAAACACAATATTGGTATTTCGTTTAAGGTTCATGCACTTAGTTATTACCTCGTCCTTTCATGTGTATATTTCACATTTTCCACCCGTGCTCGTATTCTCACAAAAAAGTTGCCATGACTCCAACGCGCCACAGCTCCAACGCTCGTATGACATTCGGGAAAACACATGAAATGTGTGGGTGTGTGTACGTGTGAAGGGCTCTGAAAATACAGGTGAAGAAAAATGCGAACAGGCCGTAATTATGCACCAAGACACTGGCAGGCATATAGGACCCCTTTCATCACTAAACACAAGATTGTCTTCACATTAATGCTGGAAGCACTTGGTGGTAATGAAAACGATTATTAAGTCAAATACTGGAAACGATTATTACGTCAATTTTACTATTTAATCCGAGTTAATGTCAAACTATTGTTAAATAATGTTTGCAGATCTTACTACTTTTTTGCATGATTTTACATATTTGAATTTTTATATGCGGTTAGGTGGAAGAGGGGGTCCAATAGCCCGAGGTTGGTATTATTAATAAAGACATTTATTTTTAATTATAAAAATACAAAAATATAATAGTTGTTTATGTAACATGTCTTTAAATACTAATAGAAGACGTGTTACATACAATATTTTTTTCTAATTATTCTAGTTATTCAAAATAAACAATTTCACACTTTCGTGAGTTAAGAGTTGCCATTACTCTCCATGTTCTGTATCAAAGGGTTGGGGACAACCGGGGAAAAGACGAAGAGGGCAAGGGGACAAAATGGGATAATGGGTAAAATGGGCAAAATTGGAAAAGGGAAACAGAAGGGCAAAATGGGAAGGGGACAAATTACACAATGGAGTCAAAGAGACAAATGGGACAATAGAACAAATGGAACAATGAAACAAACTCGAGCAAAGGGGACAAAACGGTGAAATGGGACAAACTGGGACAAGAAGACAAAATGAGATAAATGTACAAAATGGGACAAGGGGACAAAATCGCAAAAGGGGACAAAATGGGACAAGGGCACAAAATGGGACAATGGGGACAAAACGGGACAATGGGGACAAAATGGACCAAAAGGGAGAAAAAGGAAGAGTGGGACAAAAGGGACATTTATTCAAAGATTTATGATCAGTGGTAAAATCTATTTCTCACGTGTTTCCGCCTAAGAAAAGATCCTAAAAATTCAATACGGTGGAGTTTCTGCACTGCCAACCTCATCGAAATAAAACGCGAAAGTGAGTTGAGGATATTGACGCGGCGTGTTTAACTGTACGTAGTGTTCTTCAAAAATGCAGATTTACTGATATCATTTCATTGATGGACTCATAGATCGCAACGGGCATACGGTATAATAATTTAATTTATAGTTTTTACATGAAAATAAAATTTTCAAAATCTTCTTTAAACTGAAGAATTTATGAAATTGTAGTCTTATTTTATAATAAAACTAATATAAATGCCATAATCAGATTTATGGAATAAAGAAATTAAATGCATGGCTCAAAATAATTTTACTTTTCAAGGAATACATCGTGCAATGAAATACAATTATACTTCACTGAATTAGAAATATCTGTAACATAGTGCTTTTATACATATAATATCAACACATGATTGTGCTAAGAACATATCGAAGGACTGAACATATTCATTGATCTGAAATGACAAATGTTTGAAATTCAGTGAAAACTGAATGAACCACATATATGAATTCATTCAACTTAAAGGTTTAGTAAAGGATAAACTTATGCACCACAAATGGGATACATTTTAATAACAAATTGCAAAGAGCCGTCATTTAAATTTCTTAAACAATGGTTCATAGCACTTATATTCACATTTATTACTGAATTTTACCAGAATTTTAATGCCTAATTGCCCGGGCTTACAAACATACATTTCATTCTTGCATGTATCTTAAGCAATGGAGAGGAAGACTGGAAAAACAAAAAAGTATGCTACCTGCATATATATAAAACCAATTAAATAAAATATTTAATCAATCCCAAATTGAATTTTGTAAAAATTATCACTAAAAATAAGCATCTGGAAATTTGGGTAACCCTACAAATTAATTGTAATGTTAGCCTGTAAATTTTAATATATTGATAGTATATCCATCCTCCCAATCAGGATGACGACTGAGGGCCAATTTCTAGCATGTGTACAGAAAGCTATGTCAAAATAATGGAGGTCTAGAATCTTGCAATATTGACATAAATAATTGCAATTTTAGAAAATGAAAAATATTCTATTAACCACTGCAATCTTGCAACAAAGAAAAAATTAATGCAGTATCTAATGCTCAGATCACGATAAATTCAGTGAAAAGGCATACTTTTTTAAGAAGAAAAATATTTGAGAAAATAGTATCATACAACCAATTATGTTCTTCAAAGGAAAAAACCGAAGAAATTTGGAAAAATGTAGATTAATAAATAAAAATTTGCACTCTCCTTCTCACAAAACTTTCAACATACTAATACTATTCAGAATCTCCATTCAAATACAAATACTACCACATCTACAACATATAATCACACATAATCTAGATTCTCTTACTCTGATATATTTAAAGAGAACTCTTCTATTTCAAATTACACATCTTTAATTTTCAACATTGTTCAAAAAATTATTTCAACAATTCACCAAAAAATTCGCACTTTATTTCAAAATATCCTTCCTTCACTTTTTCTTGTCTATTAATACAAATACAAATACTAATATTATTACACTAATAAAATGGTATTCTAATGGCCTAAAATGACAAAACATTTTTTTACAGTAGCAATAATGATAATAATAATAAGAAGAAGAAGAAGAAGAAGAGGAAGAAGAAGAAGAAGAAGAAGAGAAAGAAGAAGAATGAATTTTATATTCCATCAACAAATATTTTTGTCTTTACATTTGAGAATGTATAGCTTTACAAATTAAATTAAGTAACACTATCTACTTTCTATATTCTATTTATAAACCCCAACACCCTTTCCTATTTAAATTTATAATTTCATTCTTCAATCTTCTAATCTAATTATTCTCTAAGGACACTTCAACAGCAACAACATTTTCTGGGAATGCAACTCATCAATCCCCAAGGTATTCATTTACAACAAATACATCATTCAAAATAATTTAGTCTTCTATCCTTCCTTCGAACCAACCTATTATTTTAATCACAACAATATAATACCAGATATTTTAAGTATAATAATTACAAAAAATGTATATCCACAATGCTTTCAATCTTCACTTCCTGAATTAGATTTTGATCATCTCTAATAAAATATATTTTAAGTTTCCACTATTAAAAATTAATTACTCTTTCATAACATTTCTATAAACTGGAATATATAACGTCCATACATATATTCAAATTTTAACTTCCCAAAAACAATAAATACACAATAAATAGATCATACACAAAAACTGATATAGAAACAGAATAAAATACCAAAACACTGCTAAAGCCTTATAAATATTCCAGCACACGCCATAAACCTTCCATTCATACTCTCTCTCTCTCCCTACATTTATCTTAAATCTTATTAAATTCAAATATAATCTGACATTTTTGGCAACAAACTCCTTGACATTAGAATAAAAATTAACAATTTACTACAAACTATGAAAGTAAGGGTAGACCAATATGAATTAGACAAATTTCAAAATTATACTGCACTAATACACCTCAACATCAGACCATAATGGTCAACGATTTCAAAATTACCAAAACCTTACTCTCCTGTTCCAATATTAAACAACACTCTACACCAGTTTCTGCCTACATCAATTTTCAAATATCAAACTTGAGTGTACAACAACTAGAAAAATCTTTGAAACAAAACCCTGTTACAGGTCAAACTTAATATATAAATTGAGTTTTTAAAAAATTTCTTTTCCACATTATTTGGTCTCTTCAAAAATAATATTTATTTCTCCTATAGAAGTTCCAAAAAATAACACAAAAATGGAATAATCACAAACGTTCAGTAAATGATTGTGTTTGAAACAAAATTATGAAAGAACTTAAAATAGAAATTACTAAATTGTTTCTTAGCAATTCTTTCTCTTACTACAAATTTATTTCAAAAATAACTTATATTCATGGAATTTCCAATTTTATTCCACATATTTTTCCAATCAAATTGATAATTATCAATAATTGGCGTAATTAAATTCTGGCTTCTCCATAAAAATATATAAACTACTTATTCATCATCCTGAATAATTATGTATAATAGAACAAGAAGTAAACACACATTAAAAAAAGAAATATTAATTGCCACAAAATAACACAGCACATCAGTCATAAATATTAAATATTATTGACTCCCATGTCAAAAAAATGTAATGTAATATTTACAAATCCGACTTAGGAACCGTATTTCCATTCAAAGAAAATATCTAAATAAACTATTGCACGTTCACGAGTCTTATAATTGCATACCTGAAACCTGTAGTAATGTATGTTTCACTCACATGTTAACTCATTAAAAGCATATTCACTTACTTCAATAAGCAACCATATTTCATGTGAACAGAAAAACCAAAGGACTGATAAGAACAGTTGACAATAATATGAGTAATGTTGAAATAAATTAATGGTAAATTAAATTAATTTGTACTCTTAACTGGATTTTTCTTGTTGCTTTAAGGCAGGAGTTTTTATTTTTGGGCACATTTGTAATATTGAAGTGCAGGCAATAATATAGTGCTTAATATGTACATATTTTAAGTCACAAATGTATGACAATCATATTGAACCCATATTGCTTATTCACTTATTTGACTTTACAATCGTACTTGAACCAAACAGACAAAATAAGATTGTTGGAAACAACTGACTGAAAATGAATTTTTTAATGAAATTAAATTGTCTTAAATTCACAATCCAGTAATTTCCAGCTATCACATTCTCCAAAACACAGTGAGGGCCAAATGTACTCTTAATTTGATTGTGAGCGGCTGCTTCAAGGTGTCAGGCGTTTAAGGGTAAGTTTCTGCAATACCAACAATTCATGATCTTCCACTGAATTTTTCCACATTTCTGACGTGACATGGTAATTACATATTTTTGTGGATTCCTTTTATTTTCATTTGTTGATTAAAAAGCCAGGGTTGTACAAGATAATGTGGGGAGAAAAAATAATTATGATTCCAACAGACATGTTTATTGTGGTCTAATTCTTATGGCTTGCAATATGAAGTCAATAATATTGTGACATTAATAGCTTAACCCTCACAATTTCCGCTGCTTTGGTTATGACACTGCTCTCAGGAAGTTTTATTCCTTTTCGAGATTTTTTTCCGCTATTACACTTACAGAAGAATTTTACCCATTCGTTAAGATCCACATTTTCTGCTTAACTGGAGAGTTGTTTCTCTCCGTATTACAAGACACTGATGATAATGCCACGCACAATATACAATATACGTTTCCCTCGGAAACAAATCGCGAATGGAAACGCAAAGTAATAGCTTTTAAATAAGAAATGCGGGATCGAGCTCGCTCGCGCACACATTAATTTTGACAGCACGCATGCCAATCTCCAGCGAAGCAAAAGTCCCTAACTGATGTACTTCCATTACATGGGCAATTTAAGTTGGGGTTGGCCCCTACCTTCTCCAACTTAAATTCTAATTAAAAGTCCCTAAGCAAATGTAGTAAGTATGGCGGGTGGTTTACGGGAAGTTGGTATTGCTGGTCACATCTTCCGTAAAACATCTTAAACCCGAGAGTCCGCTGAAATATTTTTAATGGACTCTCGAACATTTTAACGGCTGTTGCTACGGACGCGCTCTTAAAAGGTTGTTCAGATGGTTGGTTGCTAAGGAGCTACGCGCATGTTTATCGAAATAAATAACAAAAACAGATTTATACAGATGTGATTGGAGATGAAATAGTAAATGTTGATGATGATGATTATGAACTTTAAACAGAATTTTGAAATCTTTGACAATAATATCGACTGCCTTACATAATAACGTATTTTGTGTTTGTACACTCTCTAAACAATTTTGTACATTTTGATTGAATTTTGCATATTGTAAGTTCAGAACTTACTTGTAAATGGAAAATAAAGTTCTGATTATTTTTATTCTTCACACCCACACATCCTGTAATATAAACTTCCATTTCATATTAGTTATTCGGTTACGCGAAATGTTAGTTATTGCACGTAGTTGTTGGAGTTAGTTTCGTATCGCATAACTGGGACCTTACGTGGCAATCACTCCGACGCCAATGCAGCATGCTCGTCGCTTGAGTTCGAGGCTTCCGAATTCTCGTTGGGAGAACACAGAACAGAGCGTGCTCCAACTGCCGGTGAGTCCTAGTAGCATCACGGCTATGTATATTTGCAAAGTGGATGCTGCGGCACGAGCGAGACCGCTGTCTGGTGGCCGCGGGCAGCGGTGGGAGTGGCGGCGGCATGGAAGCGGAGGGGGCGGTGGGGGCGGGGGCGGGGGCGGGGGCGGGGGCGGCGATGGAGGCGACGGTGGGAGTGGCGGCGGGAGGTATGGCGGGAGCGGCGGTGCGAGCGACGGCGTTAGGGGTCGCGGCGGGAGCGGAGGCGAGTGAGGCCGCGGGAATGGTGGTGAGCGGACGCTTCTCAGAATGACTGGCAGGACGCGTGGCTAATAGTATATTCGCCCGAGGGCCACAGTCGCCACCTCGAACGGCCGCACGATGGGGGGATTGCTAGAATGAACGACGTAAATGCGGGCTAATTGCGCCTCCAAAAAATTTAAAAAACCGATTGTGAACTCTCTGTTGGAACATCAAATTTATAAATTGCCAATTTTTTTATGATTGTGTTGCTAACAATATAACTCCGTACCGGGAGCTCAGTGCATCAACTGATGACACTGCAGCGCCTCTGACCGGGAGGTCCTAGGTTCGAGTCCCGACGGCGGCAGGATTTTCGACACTAGCTTTCCAGCTAGGTCGAATTCAGTCGCTGTCTGGAGGAGAATTCTAGCGGCCAGCTGCTCTGATCGGTAGTTTTCCGTGGTTTCTTCAATCAACAACAGGCGAATGCCGGAGCAATACCCTAACAAACGGGCCACGAACCGCGCGCGATCTTTCCTTCCCCTTCCTTGTCCTATCCTCTCCCCTTACACACACACACTTACACTGACATGCACTACACCAGCACATATTCCGGGAGACCGGTGGGGAGCTTAGAGCTTGTCCCGGCTTGGGGTGGTGCCCCGCTGGTGGGGGAGTCCTGGTTGGGGGAAACCCCGTTAGCCGACGGTAGGACGGCGCCGGATCTGGCCATCCAGCGGGGGAAGATCACCGCCATCGTCCGAGGAAGACATGCATTACTACCAATGGCCTAAGCTGTTGACGCGCCCGGAATCACTAACCAACCAACTATAACTCCATTGTTGGTCAAACGTCTCTATCACGCTTCATTATAATTTGACCCTGCTTATTACTGCATAAATTTGCTGTACCCTGTCCTCAATATTATTTTATTTCAATATTTCATAACACTTGCATTGCTTTGCCGACCTGGATGACAGAGGTGGTTAGAGCCGATACAGCGCGTCGGTCGAAAGGGTTACGGATTCGACTCCCGCCATGGGCATGGTTGTTTGTCCCTTGCCTTCCATGTACGTGTGGTGTCGCGGAATTCCTTGTGAGTCTACTGAGCACAGACCAAGGAGCCAACAAGTGTGTCAGTGTCTCGTGTAATCGTTAATATGTGTCTTCATGAGGGACATACATGTAGTGTGGCATCCGGCGCGGAGAGACCGGCGAAATCGACATCTCCTAAAGCTGACAAAAGACCCAGGAAAAAATGCATTATGTAAATAAAATTCCTTTAAAAAAGAGAAATAAATATATTTTTTCTCACCAAACAGTAAAATGGTCTTAAATTCCTTTCTATGCATTTTATATTATATTAATATGCTTTCTATGGTCCAGCAAGTGCAAGATGTAAACTCATCTTGGACCTGGTCTAATTTCATAAATTGATACAATTTGGCAGCTCATGCCAATATATAGAAGGTTTTAGCTAGGGTGGGTCGAACCACCTCTATGGTCAAACCTCTCCTACTCATATTATAAATTCAGCTACGGAAATGCGTTCATGAAGATTTATTTTTTAATGGTTCGACCTGAAACTGATGGGAAGGAACCAAAACATTAATGATAGCAGCCGGATTCTAGAGTTTTCATCCAGGCAGTGGTCGGTTTCGATGTAGAAAGTATTCGACCGAAGGGGCTCGAACTTTATCTTCCCGATCAACGAAGTAATAATTCCGAACTGACATAAACTGAGGAAAGATATTTTTGTCCGCATGTTTCCGAGTTGGGGCCACAGTACCGCAAGTTCCCGGCGCAGCGCCAGCGACTTCGCTAGCGACGCGGTGTCGTTACCCGTTGCGGTAGCTGACCAGAAATAGCAGCGGTCCGCACCTGAAAACACTTGTTCACACAGTTCAAGAACTCTTTTCATGCGTTCATGTAGTCTATCACTAACAGATGCCACACATACTACTCGGACCCCCTGAAAAATCTATGCGTGTGGTCTCGGTACATGGTCGGTTCAGGACCTTGAGAAAGGTTCATTCAACGCATGCATGACAAATTGGGTCCGTGGGAGCTACTAGCCGCTTGGGAAGCTCGACAGTCCACGAGCACAAGCTATTTCCCCTGTCTCCGCTCTCATTTCCCCTCCAAACTCAAAAAGGGGTGTAAAAATGGAAGGGAGCGACGATTGAAAGCACAGAAGCCGCAAATATAACAACGAATAGTGACTTCATATGAAAATATATTTGTCCGATGCTTTCTATAAAAATGAGACTTGAATTTTGTTTATATACATTACTTGTTACATTACTTCATGTATAACTTTTTAAATTTTGTCTTGTATTAACAAATTTTCCTAGGAGTAGGTAAATGTTTAAATGATTGAATCTTTGCTTGTTTTCGTTTTGTATTGTATTTAATTAAATAATGGTTAATTATTATATGTAATGTGGAAATTTTGGAAAATTTAAATAGTTCAACGAAAATGAGAACTGTGGCAATTTTAAAGCTTCTTTTACTTTATCTGTGAAAACAAAATAAAGTAAAATATATGAGCCATTTATGTGAAAATGTTTCCTTCATAAATTGCATTAATTTCAAGCAGATATTACGAATAAATGACACGTTTTTTCAAACAATAGTATACGATCTTTTTTAAAGATCATATTTTTTAGAATAAATTTTGTCGCAGATAACAATCTCTATCTTCAATTTTGAAATGTGAACTTTTTGCATTACGAAAAATGGAGAATTCGCCAAAAAGGAGACATACTTTTTTACCGTCGTTGATACGAGGAGAAAATTTAAAGTAAAATATATGGAACTAATGTTTAAAACAATATTGTTTAAAAATGACTATATTTCATTACAAATTACGGGAAAATTACTCCCATTTTCGAAAAATTGTACATGATTTTATTTCAAGATCTGTCCCACTGACAGATTGAATTACGGGTGCATTTTGGAAATTAGAAACTGGATTTCCTCCAGGGCGTAGACGATTTATGTGGAGATGAAATTCGGAAACTAGAAAATGAATATTCATATGAAACGACTCTTCCAAACTTAATTTCATTCAGGGAACAGAAATGGCGAACAGAGTATAAATCTGTCTACATTTGAAAATAATGTTTTGAGTTGAACTAAATTATGTCAAATAAATACTATACTTCTCTTGTTAATTGGTAGAAATTCATTTACTCAAGCTTAATGGAAGGACAGTCTTAACTAGTGCGGCTACAACTGTACATACTTTCTCGCATTATTTATGGCACTTATTTTGCAATTTTAAAAATATCAGGAATTTCAAAGAGTTCTATACGCTTTCCGAGGAGAAAGTTTAATCACAATATTCAGTGCAATTTTTTAGACAATTTTGAAAATTCAGAGGCTTCCTGTAACGTACCACAAAATCAAAATATTAGTTTCAAATGATCCCTAGAGTTCGCTGAAATCAATCGGGAAATATCAATTTTGTAGAAAAGTTGTCTGAACGCTTGAAGTGTTAGCATTGACCGCAAGCACACAGAACGGGAGGCGAACGGACAGACAGACGAATAGACAGGCGGACAGACATACGTTTTCCAGTAAATCGATTTTTCTATAGCAAGGACACACAAAATATGTATTCTGAAGAAATACGTTAGAGGAAATAATTGACTATGCAGGTGAGTCACGTAATTTCCTGCAGTTTTTGAACGGTTGAATTTATTGAAATGCAATTTTCACGGAAGTGCATGAGGGAATCGGGATAATTGATGCATGTATTCACATGTATTTTATCAATTGTATTTTACGAGATATTGAGGTAACTTTGTTTTTTTTTTGGGAATGGAACCATACATATTTTTTAATCTATCATTACGACTACGATGATATACATTTTGTTATATGTTAAATAAGCATTTTTTATTTTGATCTTTTGTGCCCAGCTTTCCTTGACTGAGCGCGCGTTGGCAGGGCAAGCGCTGCGTGACCTTCGTCTTTTTACGCTCGTCATGTTAGACTAAAAAATATATATACATAGTTCCATGTGAAAAAACAAAGTTACCTCAATATCTCGTAAAACACAAGTAATAAAATAGAAATGAATACATGTATCAATTAACCCCCATTCCCTCATTCTTTTCCGTAAAAACTGCATTGCAATAATCGGGCAACCATTCAAAAACTGCAGGAGATGCTAAAGTTACGTGACTCATCCTGTATATAGGAACAATAATTATCCATTTATTTGCCACCAGGGCCAGGCAACATGAGTTTTTCGGTCGAAAAATTGCCAATTTCTCTGCACACGAATACAATATTTTCTCTTCTTACGAAGTAGGGCGAGCAAATGAAAATGAAATATCTTTTATGTGTGGACAGCTCTTTTAACAGACAAAACCTCCTAAATCAACGAAGGATGTTACTGCAATTATTGTACAGTCATTACGAAACCAAGATTTTTATCTAAACAAAATATTTAATTTTTATCTCAATAGACAATTGATGTATTTCATTTTAGTGATTCATTTCTCTCCTTTAGTGAAAGAAATGGGAGTAAATATCGCTTTTGAGTATCAAGCCGCAGAAACTATCAATTGGCTTCTCTAAAGACATCTCGAAAAGACAGTCATGGGCCAGGTATTCCCTGACGCATCGCCGTGCTAAAGCCTATTTAACAACCCTTACTTTTAAACCACGCTAGGTCCTCTGGACGCAGTACCTACGAACTCTGGGAAGTTAGTTAGTCTTCTCGCGACCTTCAATAAGATCTATACC
The DNA here is from genome assembly GCA_011170035.1 of Teleogryllus occipitalis. Lineage (NCBI taxonomy): Eukaryota > Metazoa > Arthropoda > Insecta > Orthoptera > Gryllidae > Teleogryllus > Teleogryllus occipitalis. Next base: position 146,285 of record BLKR01001708.1, on the reverse strand, counting down.
CTCGTTTATTTAATGTGGCGCCTCAAGGCCACGAGCTGAACGAAGAGGAAGACCCTACCATCCAATCCGTAGCTTCGTTACGATTTAAATTTTTGGTATTGGAGCTACCGATTGGATGACAATGTCCCTCTCTGCTTCCAGCTCGTGACCTTGAGGCGCCACGTTAAAAAATCAAAGTATAAGAAGTTGCGAAAGTTCACACTGAACAACTGTGCCACATCCACATAAATGTCTCACCATTTGATTTATTAATTCGAGCTACTTTCCAATCCAAGTCAGATACCCTATTTCGAAAAGGAAAAGTGCTAGAAATACATATATATAATCATGTACAATTTATGTCCGTGCGACATTAATAAGTAAGTCAAGGAAATTTTGTGTAATGTGAATTGTGGACTTCCGTATTCTGATAACAATCTCATTTACGCAATCAACCGCTGCTTCGGGAAATTTTACATTTATTTACAGCAAAATTATTATCGCGGTGATATTTGTCTTAGAATTTCACAAAATGTCTAGTAGGATTTACTTCTTCATCTGGTGTGTTGAAATTTAAATAAAATATAGTAACGGAATTCACTATTATATTTAATTTTTTCAGCATTTCGAAACAAATGTTTTTATAATAAAAACATTTGTTTTGAATACTATAACTTTTGTGCTATTGTACTATAAAATAGTTAAATGCATAATTAGTAAATAATAAACTATTTAAATAAATTTACTTCAAAGCGTTTGTGGTTCACTGCGAGGTGCAGGAGAAAAAGGAGAGATCTAGATCAGACAGGACGGACTAACCTATTGACGCTCGTGTCTTTTTTCCCCTTTCTTCCTGCGCTTTTTCCAGCTTCAGGAGATGCCGATTTCGACTAGCCGCGTCGGATACTCACAATGTCCCTCATGGGGACACATATTAAACTTGACACACTTGCGGATTTCTCGGTCTGTCGTCAGCGGACTTACAAGGCCTTCCGCGACAATACACAACATGAAAAACAAGGGATAAACCACCATACCCACGGCGGGACTCAAACCCGCGACCCTTCAGACCGAGGCGTTGAGTCGGCACTCCCTCTATCCACCTCGGCCATCGAGGTCTGCTGCCATTTCACTCCATTGATTTCGGAAATTTAAATTTGCCTTTTTAGTACATACTAATAATTATTGGATTATTCAATTTTAAAGAATGCATTTCAAAACTGGATGATTGTCTGCTTCTACTACTTTTATTTTGAATATTTTATAATCACAAAAGAAACCCAGAATAACACACAAACTGATGGTAATAAGGGTTGTAACTTGAATACAAAGAATAGGGAGCATTCGGGCTCACAATTTGAATATTTGTCGTCCTCGCTTACAATCGCCAGTCAATAATGGTTGCACATATTTATACTCAGAAATTGACTATTGCGCAATCATCTCGAAACGATATAATCGAAAAGCGGTTAGTGATCAGCATTTTTGTAACATCGCAATATAAGGTCGCCTGTCAGCGAAAACCGAACATGTGACATCGACAACGTCTCTTAGCACAGTCATTCAGAGAAACCGGGGAAAGGGTCTATTCTGTAGGCGTCCGCACAAGGGGAGGCAAGTCGACTGTGTCCCTCAGAATATTTTGAAAAGGGACCAGCAGCCTTGTGTAATAAAACATTTTATTTCCTGAAGTTTGTTTAAATTCTTTAACTCCCTTTTCCAACTTCACAATTTGGGTAATTGTTATTGGATATTGAAGGAAGAGACTCAGGAAGACTTACGATAACTCAAAATGGTTTAGTATAAAATCAATTATATTTATTAATTGTATCATTAACGCTGTAATTTAATTATCTTGGAAATATGTCTTATATATTAATAGTAAAATATGTCATCAGAAAGTTTAATAAAATTAAGTAGAAAATCTTTTTGAACCTTTACTTGTTAATAAATCTTCTTTCAACATCCATAATGTTTTATTTAAACTCTTCCGACACACAAGTCTAAGGTCTAAATATTTCGTTCTAGTGAAATCGTAGAGGAGGCGGATCCAGGCAACCTAACAGTCTTTAGCAGTACTTAATAGTGCCAAGTAAATAATTTCAGCTTCTGAATGATTGTTTCACGACCGCTGAACTCATAATTCTTGATACCGAAGTGTGAAACACCTCATCTTTTGAGCTGAGAAAGTAATAAAAAACTGGAAGTCACAGTTACTACTTATTTAAGGGAACCTTTAAGCTATTAACATTATATTCTAAGAGGCTCTTAGCCCTAAAGTAGGCATGTCAATATGCGCCCGCACGAGCTTCTTGCCAGGCTAAGACGCCCGTAGCTTCTGGGAGCACAGACAGCATCCCCTGACTCCGCAAGCTATTGCAGAGAAGATAAGCACAAAGCCCATTCGGAAGATAAAGACCAATGGTTGTTTCATACGTAAATACGTTTGGGGGATGTTTTCTAGTGAACAACTGGCATTTAAAATATGCTTTAATATACTTAATTACTTAATTACTTATTACTTTATTTCATACATGTTTATTTTCTTTTTAGATTCTGGCTTGCATAATCGTTTTGCCAAGGGGCAGGAATATGTTTGAATGAAAAACCTTTGCATGTTTTCGTTTGGGGTTGTTCGGTTTAAAAAAATGTTTAGTATATTAAAAAGAAATATACTTGCACAAGCTGACTAAACATGGATATTTTTTCAAATCTACTTACAACGATCTTACCACAATCTTCGATAGGTCTTCTTACGCACTACTCTGATTTCCGGTTTTTGATACGATAGCATTGCAAGACCGATAATTAAAAGGCGGAAAAGTCGGATAGAAGTAAATATATATTAACTAGAAGTGTTACAATAGGACATATTTTCTCATATTACTGGTAGCGGCAACGTAGTATTCTATTTCAACTTCTATGCTACTGATACTAGTATGTCAGCCATCACTTGAATAATTTCTAAAGAAACTATGCACGAGACGTTCGAAAAAAAATACCTATCTTAATATTTTGAAAATTCAACAGTTGAATTGAAAGTGGCTTCCTGGCACTCCATCCAGAGCTTTTCACCCTTTTCTTACTAAACATGTAATATACTATGAGCATCCACGCTGCGAGATGAACTCGAGCGCTTAGAATAACGAGACAAGCGGCGTTCCCGACCCATCCATCTGAAGCAGTCCCTTTAAAATGCTAAAATCAATATTACTAATTTCCTATGCGCGCAAAAATTACAAGAAAACTATGCAGCCTCCAGCCATGTGAGAGGTGTCAATGGTGTCGTTACATACACACAATCTCGGGAAAAATGCAAAACCCATTAAACAGTTCCGACTTCGACTGAAAAATGCTAATTTTTCATTACGTAAATAGGCAAGCCCTCAAACCTGATGGTATGACTATATTCAGTTACTCACCATTTATGACATTTTTATGTTTGATTTGACGACGAATTTGTGCTCGATTAGAACAAAAATTGATTTTGAAAGCGCCAATACTAACTACTGAAAATATATACATTCGTTTCCGTTTTATTTTTGTTAGGTTGGAAGAGGCATACAATATCGTCATTATTGTTTGGGAATTACATGTTTTTTTTTAAATGACGTTATCTCTCAAATAGTGAAATAATCCAAATATAATAAGAGTAAACAAAGAGACCGGAGATTTTACTTAAAACGTGCAGTCTCCGGGTAAAACCCGAAGGGTGGCAACTCTCCTATCAATTCTCAAATCAAGATCCTACAAAGAGTTTCTCTATCAAAAAATTGACAACTTTTCCTGAAGCATTACAATAATTTTTCTAAACTACATATAAGAGAAAATAAATACTCTCAGTAAACCAACGTGCTTTCAGACTGCCAACATGGATTTAGAAACTCAAAATCTACGGCAAGAGCCATATTTTCTTTTCTTACAGATGTCGCCTCATCATTGGATCAAAATGGAGCACCTATTGGATTATTTTTCGATCCTTCAAAAGCTTTTGACGTCATTCATCTTGACATTTTACTTTCCAAATTACATTCATATGGAATCCGTGGTATTGCCCTAGATTGGTTATGTTCGTACCTTAAACAACGATCTCAGAGAGTAGAAATACATTACCCGAATGATGGAACATTATAAACACACATTTCCGATTCTTTGCCAATTACACGTGGAGAGATCAATTTTAGGCCCTATTCTCCTCCTACTACACGTAAATGATATGCCCTAGACGATTCGAAATGGAAGAACAGTTCTCCTTGCGAATGATACAAACATTCATTGCAATAAAGAAAGCGTAAATAGAAAAATATCAGATGATTCAAAGTGGTTCCGTAATAAAAAATTAATAGTAAATGAAAAGAAAACAGTTTTAATGCAGTTTTCCATTTCCAGTAAACAATTCTGTACTCCACTGAAAATGAACGTCTGACCATCGACTGATTCTAAGGCAACAATATTTTTAGGTCTCTCAATTCAGTCAAACCTCAAATGGAACGAAGAATAATAATCAAATCCCACCCACGTGATTCTAGTAAGCCTCTTTTTAATATTATAGAATTTTACCATTACCTTGTCTGTTGATTTACGAATTTGTAGTTTTTGTCAAAAATGACTTGCTTAAGGGCGGAAATATATTTTCAGAAAACGCCGATGTCTATTACTATAACACTCGACGTAGTAATCATTTCCATGAAGTGACAATATCAACAGCTCATTACAAAACATTCACATACAATACATGTACATTATTTTATAACACTTTGCTAGATGACATTAAACGATTAAATTCGATAGAAAAGTTTAAATCCAAAGTGAAATCGTTTCTGCTGCAGAATTGTTTCTATATAATTAGAGACCATACAGAGCATCTCAAAAAAAGTAACATTAATTTTAACAGTGATATTTAATGTATTATTTACCATTTGGACTGTATAAATGAAAAAATCTGTAACAAGTATTGAATCGCAGCTTCTGGGCCAATGACCCCCATCTCAATCAGGTTTCTCGCCCAGTTTTCCTGATCCATTGAGCAAAAGCTGAGATGGCCCCTTGTTTTGCTTCTGGCCATAAATGTAACTTCATTATCTGTGCACGTCTTCTAGAATTCAGTGGGAAATATAATTATTCAAATTTTCGTTCACCTTGTTGTCGCGGCAGGAAGTATTATTCCTTATCGAAAGAAATGATGAGGGATTAGAGTCCAAATGTATTGCTGATTTACCCTTGAAAATAGATTTCATTTCATCGGAGCGAAAACTTTTGTTAACAATCCTTGCAAAATACGCTGTGTTTTTCTGTATTCCAAATTTAATTAGTACATTGCTTAGGGTAGGGATCACAGAAGTTCGAAAACGTGCACAGAATTCACTTCTCCCCATAGCACGTCACACACAGTTTTTAACTGTTTTTGACGTAAAATAAATAAATAAATATTACTCTTTGAGGAAGGGTTCATGTAGACATTATTCTTTTCGCGGCGAGTTCTGTCAGAGGAGCACCAGTGCTCGTGAGTGTAGGAGATAACAGGCAAGATGTGGAGGGAAGAAAGGGAAGGTCGAAGGCGGAAGAGGCGTTGGTTGCGGTATTGCGATAACATGCGGTCCGACCAAAAGATTTCTCACTTCCATGAGATTACGTAGCCATTCGTACCTCTATACAAGCAGGAGGAACAGCAGAGTTGGGAGGATGCAAACCAAGATATTTTCCGCATTCCAATTAACAAACCCCAATATTTCTGACAAAAAACAAGGATTTTATTTTTAGTTCATACTAATGTAAGAAAATAACGTCATTTTGAAACAAGTAACTTTTCTCAAATTTAATTGAAGTATGGATTTTGTCGGAGTAAAGGGAGTTTGATACGGCGTTATTTATGGCACTTGGAGCTCAATGGACATGGAAGGATCAACAAGCTTGTCCGGAAGTTACTAAGGTCACAGGAGATTTTGACATGAGCTGTGGGGGCCACAGATCGCCTGAACAATTTGGATGAAAAGCCTATTGAATTCTTAATCTAGGGGAGCTTGGAAGTACTTTCTCACATTATTTGTAATTTTTTGTGTTGTATATACCAGTTGAACAGACAAAAATGTTCACAAAAAAAGAAAAATTAATCCAGAAATAAAACAGCAGTAGAATGACGAAAAATTGATGCTTTTTTTAAATATTTGTGTTAATTTTCCTTTCTGAAAAAATATATCCATTTCTTTTGTAAATAAATAATTTACATGCATTTGGAGTGTTTATAGGCTTCTCAAATGCAAACATTTTCACAAAAAGTGGTTTTTTTTTCAAACTAACTTTTGAGTGCTTATTGCCGCGCAGGAACTCAGATTATCTAAGGAGATTATTAGACAAAAGCCTAAAATTGTCTTAACAGCTTATTTTCGAAGTTTTGATGTTTCCTTCTTGGACACCCGGTATAGTTTAACATATTTTGTGTTATTAATTAACATTAAATATATTTTGACAATATATAAGGGTGTTTGACAGTAATGCGTTTCGTGCTGGAGTACACTGCCGTGCTTGCTACACCACATATATCGTGTCGAAGTGATCATTACGGTAGGGCCCTAACCATTAACGATCCCCCATAACCCATTAGGGTTGTGTATGGTAGCATTAGGATTTTTTACCTTTTTAAACCTAAAGTTCTTAAGAGCCTCAACGATGCGACACTACTATATTACTGTAATTTATTTAGTTTCTTTCAAACATTACAATGAAGTGAAAGCTTTGGTGTATTATAAGTGTTTTGTTTTGTCAATTGCATTATATATTGTTTTTAATGTTAACATAATAATTAAATTTGCTCAGAGAACTGGTTGCCGCGACCGGGATTCGAACCCGGGCCTTCTGGTTTACGCCCAGCTGCTCTGATCACTAAGTTACCGAGATAACCCGGTCCCAAGCCGGTCGGGGCGACCAATTCTTTTCACAAATTTAATTATTAAAATACATTGTTACTCAGTAACATGGTCACAATTTGGATTTCTTTACGTCTGCGGAACCGTAATCGCGTCCAACAAGGTGATAATTATTTTAACGTATTAATATGTTACCGATTCCGACACAATTACACATAAATTCTTCTTGCTTCCACGGAGCTATTAGTAGTTATAAAAATATATTTTTCATTCCTTGTGTCAAACTATTTTTTAAAGCCAGTTGTAAGACACACAATAATCTCCGGGTCTGATATCTGACTCTATGGTAAGCAAGTCAAATTGTACTATTTTTAAAACTATTTGATCATTTACTTATTTTATTCGAGACCGTCTAGGAAGTGATTAAAACTTGCATAGAAATCGGACATGATAGTTCAACTTTCGAAACGAACAAAGTACATTCTATAAAATTACTGGGAACAAATACCGCGCAATAATTGCAAATGGCGCACAATATCTTTCTCGATTCACATTGTCAGCCAACAAATAGAAAACAAAATATGTACCAAGCCCCGAACGCAAAATTACTAGTATTTTCTAGTGGTCGTCAAATCAATTTGACCGGGAGAGATGGTTCAACTGTGACTGAAGTCCCACTGAACAAGAGATCTATGGCTCGAGTCCCGACGGTGACAGGATTTTCGACACTATACTTGTTTTTTAACGTGGTATCTGAGGCTATTTTCTACAAGATGGAATAAGGTACGAGGTTTTGCGTCTTTCTTAGTCCTGCCGCGAAATGTCACATGATCGCGACGGTATCAAGCTGGCAGGACCGAGACTCTACGACTCTCGCGGCAGGATCGAGAAAGTCACAAAAAGTCGTGCCTTATTCCATCTTGAAGATAATACCATCAGATGCCACTTAAAAAAAACAAATATAGCTTGTCACTTAGGTCGAAAATCCAATCACTGTCTGGAGGAGAATTCTAGCGGCCGGCTGCTTTAATCAGTAGTTCTCCGTAGTTTCTCCAATCAACACCAGGCGAATGTCGGAGCAGTACCCTAACAAACGGGCCACGGGCCGCGCGGGATCTTTCCTTCTTTCTTGACCCATCCTCCCCCGTACACACCCATACACTAACATGCACTACACTAACACACATGCCGGAACACCGATCAGAAGCTTAAAGTTTGGCCCGTCTGGGGTGGTGCCCCGCTGGTGGGAGACATCTGGTTGGGGAAAACCTCACTAGGGGTTTCTTGGTAGGTCGGCGCCGGATCTCGACACCCAGGGGGGGAAGGACACTGCCACCTTCCGGGAACAACATTCGATGTACTTACGGGACTTACGACCGTAAGAGTTGACATGCCCGGGATCTCAATCAAATCAATTTGTGTATTACACGGACACACTGACTTCAAAGTAATATCTACAACAAAATATTGCACACCACATGGTGGGATTACGAGACTCAGGCTAACGGCCTCGAATGGGAACTCTTCTGTCTAGACATGGAAACACACTTTCATGTCTTGCAATGTTAATTTCTATTCCACATTCTTACGCACTTTTCCATCTTTAATAATAACATGTAATTTTACTTCAATGTTTGCCACAAAACTAAATATTCCTTTATGAAAATACAGGGGTTGGACAAGATAATATGAACACCTTGCAATAGTACATCTTTTTATATGTTGGTGCCAATGAGGACGTGTATACTCTGCGACGCGGCTGCCTTACACAGTTGACATGGCAGGTTTTGAAGGTTATATTGCAGTGGCTATGGTATGCGGTCTGCGATGGTGAACACTTGTCTGCGATAGTGAACACATGGTCGGCGACCGTGAACATAAGCGATCAGTGAAATGTGTGATCTCTCATATTCCGAAAGAGGACAAATCGTTGGTATGCGGTTAGTGGGAGCATCTGTGAACAAAGTAGCTAAAATGTTTAACGTTTCACGAGCGAGTGTCCACGGTAATGACGGAATACAGAAAACATGATAAAACATCATCGGCGAAGACGAAGAGTGGGCGAAATCCGAAGTTAACTGACAGAGACCAACGAATATTAAAAGTATTGTGGCCAGACAATGTGAAACTATCGCGGCGAAAGTGATTGCAGAACTGAACACTCACTAAATAGTACTGTTTCCACAAAAACAGTACGGCATTAGTTTCAAAAAGCTGATATTCATGGAAGATGTGCAATTGCGAAATCCTTTATAACGGAAGCCCAAGCAAAGCTTGGATACTTAATGACTGGATGAATACAGTATGGTCCAATGAATCATCGTTTACATTGTTTCCAGAACCCTAAAATTAGCCCACGGCATTGTCTGCCTGCTTCCTAGTGAAGCATGGGAAGATTACGTTATCATATGGGCGGGTGTATTGCATTATTCAGCTGATCTCATCATTACTATCCCTGCGTGGATTACTGCGAATGAATATCTCGACATCTTCAACAAAGAACGGCTTACATTGTGTAGCATATTGTTGCCAAACATTGCCCTATTCCATGATGATAATGCGCCCATTCACACAGTAGAAAAGGTTAAGACGTTGTTTGGCGAGCAACAGAATATCATTAAACAACTTCCCTGACCAACACAATCACCAGACCTGAACATACTCGTAATTGAAACGTTATTGGGTGTTTTAGAGCAAAGAGTGAGGAACATATGTCCAGTTCCAACATCGTTGAAACAATTGGCGAATGTTTTGGTACAATAATGGAAGAATATTCCGTTGAAAACTATCCAGTCACTCTCCAAATCTATTTCGTGATGAATTGCAGCTGATCTAAAATCAATTGGTGACCACCCACCTTATTAATAAATAAATATTTTATACATGCCAGGTGTTCATATTGTTTTGTCCAATCCCTATACAGCCAACGTTCACGTAGAGTAATCACTTTCTGGTGAATATCTGTAAATTCTCGATTCGCTGTGATTCGAAAATAAGTAAGAGATTTTTCCATTTTATAGTCCGGACTTTCACAGCATCACTTTCATTCATGCCTTTTAACTGTGAATAAGAGCAATTCTGCAGACGCGAGACAGAAGTTACTTCCTTAATGAACCGGAACTAATTAAGTAGTCAAGATAAAGCCTACGCGATAATGGATATTGCTGTGGTCATGTCGCATAAAAATGCCACAGTAGCCAACAGCTTATCACATTTTGCTACTAACGTTCTCAAGTTGTACGATCCATGTATCACAATCAATCGTTCAAACTTCTCTGGACAATCCTAATAGAAGAGAGGGAGGCAGAGAAAGACAGAGAGAGGCAAAGAAAGAAAGAAAGAAAGAAAGAAAAATAACAGAGACAGAGGGAGACAGGGTGAGACAGAAAGAGAGAGACAGACACAACGAGAGGAAGAGAGAATGAGAGAGAGAAAAGAGAGAGAGAGAGAGAGGGAGGGAGGGAGAGGGGGAAGAAATGGTGTATGTGAAAAGTATAACAATATTCATGCCTGAAAGGCTAATATTCATGTTCTTATTCACAGAGACGTGATAGAATGATTTTCAACTACGCGTGCATTTTGCATACATATCTAATTGCTTTATCAAAACGGAGTACGTAAGACTGATTTCCTTACCACATGTATCTGGCGTTTCTTAGTTCATTCTCCACAGCACATGGACTAACGAGACTACATAATCGTACCTAAAATACATATCCTGAACCACGTTGCGACATTAAGAAACGCTCGAAATCATTCGATATCCACCTCCCACGATAGAACATGCATTACACTTACAGGGCTAATGAGCTTAGCTGTTGACGAGCACGGAATCACTATTAATCAATCAATCAATCCACCAATCGAGACAAACGGGGTGTCATTCGACAAGTGTAATTCTCCTGGTGCGGAACTGATCTTGTTTTACACATCCGTACCGACGATGCTAAGAAATTTACGAAAAGGTTTTTTGGCGTTTTTTAGTGCTGCGATCTAGCCCGCGATACAGTAGAGCCCACGCTTCACAAGTCGCACCCTCGCATGTGACGCCAATGAGGCGACGAAATGACACAGGTCGGTGTATTGCTCGCACGATTGTATTGCTCGGAGGCCGCAATTTACAGCATGCGGTTGAGGCTTGTGTCGCCCGAGTGTTATTTTGACGCGCGTTGTAGGTTAACACTGCATCTTATGCGTAACGGCTAAAGCGTTCGTGTGCCGTTCCACAAAGGATACAATGTTATTCTGCTAATAGAGTGCATAAGATACAGTGATACTATGTTAAGTAACGACGTGCGTTGATAATAATAATAATAATAATAATAATAATAATAATAATAATAATAATAATAATAATAATAGTAACCCCGTGTGGTCTACAACTCCTCACTGCTTCTTTTCGTCAGGGGGACAACCCCCTCGGGTGGGCACCTAAGCCTCTTGTGCTTTTATCCGCACCCGCCGCCGACGCGTTAACGCCGACAGGCTGATCGCCGGATCCAACTGGAACCGAGTTTACCTTCACGGCAACCTCCCCATACAATGCCAAGGTGGGGTCCGCCCTGCCAGCTCAGAGCTCCTAGCTATCCAGGCTAGTACCGGAGACTCGACAATGCGCCACTCACATGCGCCAGGAGCAAGCGCGATTTCTCTATCTCAATTCTCTCTAAATGTGCGGTAATTTGTTTATGTTCAACGTACTCAATATTTCAAAGGTCATAACATCACATCTAGAAGTTGCCGCAAGAATGAATGGAAGTAGTAGGTGCACAAGATTTAATAAGTTCAAATAAATTGCTCTCTAACAATCACTAATGGTACAATACCACATACGATTTAAATAATTATTGAAAATATTTACGGAAAGGTAGTTGTTAATGACACCAATATAGTTGCTACCCCAGTAAAATGTGTGGTAAAAAGTATGTGGTTTTAGCCACAATTTAGCCATTATAAGCCAATTTATCATACGCCAGTTACTAACATGGATCCAAGATGTCCATATTAGCGATTGTCAAATAATGATGAAATGAATCACGGAGGTCAACAGAAAGTCACTTTAATTCGGACTATACTTATATGTATAGATCTAGGTAGATAAAATACATTTCAATGAAGTTTCCAGAAGCACTCGTACTTTTAACTCTGTGTTCATAGTTATTTGTAATAAATTATTCCTTAATATTTTAACATCTCCCATTTCATTACTCATGGAGAATTAACACTGAACGACTTGAAACAGAATTTTTGGGGTTTCAATTTTCTGTATCAGGCATATGAAGTACATTTTTGTTGTAGCGTTTCTACAGCTTCCCCTTTCATGTGATGTTTCGCAAGGTTTCAGCTAGTATTTCTTACTTTAAAACCCAAATTTCACTATCTACATGTTCAGATAGCTACACATTGTAGTATATTAGGTAATATCTTTTAGATAACAGAGACACTTTCCCACGAATCACACAGGGTAACACTTATACAGCATGAAAGCAAGTTGTCAGTATTATCTATAGTAAAATAATTACGCATTTTAAAATACGAATAAATTTCAACATATGGTAACGTACATAGATATTTTGAAGATTGTTATTGTTTCAATGAATGATTCGACAGATAAAGTGACGATTTCACTCGCAATGATGGCAAATATATAAGTTAAATGTTACATATATTTTTGCATAATAAGTGTTGTTTTACCAAAGTTACTGACAGGAATTTTTTTTTTAAATTGGTTATTTAAGGTCGCATCAACATCTAGGTCATAAGCGACCACTATTGGTGTTAACGGTATAGTAACTATGAAGATGAAACGATATAGTGATGATAAGGGGCGAAAGGACGAACACAAATACAACCATGCCCGAGGCGGGACTTGAACCCGCGACCCTTCGGTCCGAAACCACTACGACATTACTACCTTAGCGATCTCGGCGACCGGGCCGACAGGAATAGATTATTACGGCAGAAACAGATTACTTGGAGAGTATTTCCAATGTATTGTAGACAAAACATCGTTTACAGGGAAAAGATGATGTCTACCCACAAAATGTAGCAAATATGAGTACGTAACTGTCGGTATTTTGTGGGCAAAATACATTCATTATTTGAATACATACCATTATTACACATCTCAAAGAGTATATGACGTAAACCATCCAAATACGAATATTATAAATTTGGAAACAATACGCGTGCCTTTTCCGCATTTGCGACAAAAAGAACTTAACATACTTCCAAAAATTTAAACAAGTAAATGACTTAATATAATTTTGGAATAGATGCATCCCCAAATTATTTTCGCTCACTTCCGACTATTGTGTCATCATGCTTGTTTATTTTGGCGCACATATGCCAACAAGCTTGAAATGAATGGTTTGACGTTGCTCTAAGAATATCTGAAGATGTTTGTGATTTTGGGAGACTCCAAACATTGTAGACACTACCTTCACTGAACTCACCACGATATACTCACTGAGCACATGCCGTGGTGAGTTCATATTCATAACACAAAAGAAGGTGAGTTTTATTTCATAACTTTCAACTCATCCCCTTTAGATCTTGGAACTCCTTGAACACCATCTGCTGTTCCTTGTCCGAGAATTGCCAAGAGTTATTTCTCCTTGCCATTCTATAATAGAGTGAAGATATTCTAATGATGTACAGATAGTAATAAATATATGGTGAAAATTAAATATCTAATGTTCATAACTAAATGAATATAGAATATTTGTGTTTGTTCCCAGTGAAGTTTTGTCATTCTCTTCAAATTATTAAAACTAGTGGTCTTTTGAGGTTTGTGAATACGTCACGCCCTGCAATAGGATAGAATATTTGATTTTTCTACTATGAAAGTATTACTAATTCTGATATTACGGTCTGCAATTTTTTTTAAAATTACAGAAGTAAATATATTTATACCAATAACAACTTAATTTTTCAAAAAATCTTAATCAATAGAAACATTTAAAAATGAGAAATAAAAAAATTAACGATTTGAATTTGTTAGATAAAGGTATTCTACTTGCACATTCTAAGTTTCGCAAGGAAATCCTGACGCCTAGTTTCGACACATTTATGGGAAATTCATATCCTAAGAATTTGATTAATGAATATTTTAAAATAAATCAATGATGATATATGTCAATTCAAATAATGAGCACATGAACATTATTTCAAGTAACCCTCAAATGGAACAAAAGCATTACCTTTCAACGCACTTTCGGCTAGAACTCGTGTGGGTACAACAAATTATTTCACGAATTATTTCTCAGTTTTGCAATTTTCGAAATTTCAGAGTTCGACGATAAGATCTACGTACTCAAAAGAGCCTTTTGCTCTATCCACGAAGAAAGGAAAAAAAATTGAAGCTATTTTTGAGAATTTTTTCATAAATTGCATTAACGTAATATAAATTATGGAAAAAATACTTTTTTAATGTGCAAGACCTTTTTTAAATATATATTTTTAGAACAGATTTTGTTTAAGAGAAAATATCTATCATCAATATTATATTTATACAATACTAATTTTTTGAAATTTTCGAAAATATCGAGAGTTTACCTAAAATGGAAGGAGCACCACGGCGGCCGTGGGTGGGAGGAGGAGCGGAAGTATCGCATACCTGCGAGCATGAATAGCTGGCGCACCGGCTTTGGGATACATTTAGACAAAGGGGACGCCAGCTTGACCGGGAAGGTCACGTGGTAGACGCGAGCCTCCATCCCACACCTAGAACAGTCACGTGACGGTTGCACTCTGGTATAAAATCGAGCCGACGAGCTCAGACGGTGGGTTTTATTCTGGAAACCTCGCGCGATGCGCAAAACTTTACGCCCAGGCTGGAGCGTGTCGTGCCTAGTGCACGGGTGACGAGGTCACGGTAGTAGCGCGGGAGTAGCGTCAGAGGAGGCGGGGCCTCCCTAGCTATGTGGGGTATCCAAAGGGAAATACTTACAAGTATGTAGGTTCGGAGCAGAAGTTGGTTATTGTACATACATGTAAATAAACTTGTACATACTTGTAAATGTCTGTGTTTTTTCTCCATAACGCCACACGAGGATTTCAAAGTTTAAAGCCATTTTTTGAGAAAATGTTGAAGCTTCATGTACGTAAAGTACCCTCAAAAATCAAAATATATGACTTAATAACGGTAAGGCTCAAGTTCATTCACATCGATCAGAAAATATCAATTATGAGCAAAGCAGGTGCTAGCGTTGGCCATCGGCGAATAGACAGATGTCAACGAGTTTTGCCGTCAATGAATTTTTCGGCATGAAGGTCTCAAAACGATTCTGACAACATGTATTGTTAGATGACGTAACTTACTACAAACATCATTTCATTCAACAATTCATTCAACATTTATTCACTTTTTCGATATCAGGTATCAAAATACAACATTTTGTGCTGAAAAATTGCGGATTTCTACTGTATGATAACAATATTACTTACGTAGTAAGAAGTTTTGTTTGAGATACTAAAGAAAATTGTTTTGATTAATAATTCAGAACCTGTGATATTTACGTTCATCAGAACTACGAATAATAATAATAATAATAATAATAATAATAATAATAATAATAATAATAATAATAATAATAATAATAATAACAATAATAATAACGGGATTCTAGAACATGAAATTTACAGAGCTGAGGAATGTCAGGGACGAAAAATATTGAGAAAATGACTTGCTACGCGATATGAAGAGATTCACAAAAAGTACCGGACGTCACATGTTTCATGGAGAGCTCCATCTTTTCAACATTATGTAATGTGTAATATATTACAATTGACTACATTAGTGGATAGTATATGTCGGTTCATCTGTGATTATACCTTAAGTAAATGGACTTCCACAGTACCATTCTGTGAATTCGACAAGTTAAAAGTTTTCTAAAATCGATTCTGGTAATTTACCAAATATGTACACCGTAAAAAACAAAACAATTACCAAAGGACATACAATCGAATGTAAAGAATTTGTAACCCATCACAAAATTTAGGTGTCAGTCTCGACGGAAAGGAATTGGATATCAACTGGGTAAAATGCTTCTTCCAGAGAAATGTTGGGCATCGCTAATGAAAATCTTCAAAATTTCTTCCGAAAACACAACACGTCTCTTCACACAACCTTAGAGTTACATATTATCGCAAGTTTATAGTTCATGGAAACCCCATTTCCAACCCCATTCAAACTCTACCATATATATATATATATATATATATATATACATACAGATTTCAACAAGGGCCGCAGTCCGAAGGTGCACCGCTGAAGGGTGCACCGTAGCAGGGTTTTCAACGTTGGATAAAAGGCTAGATCGAATTCAGCCACTGTCTAGAGGATAATTTTAGCGGCCAAGTGCTCTGATCGATAGTTATTCGTGGTTTCTCCGTTTAAAATCAGACGAATTCCGGAGCATTACCATAACAAACAGTCCTCGGAACGCGCGCAATCTATTTTTTTCTCTCTCATCCTATCCTCACTTCTTACTAACACAATTATGCACTACACAACCAAAAGAGTCCGGAGGTTAGAGCTTGTCCCGATGGGGGTGGGGTGCCTCAGTTACGAGAAATACCTGGTTTGGGAAAACCTAGGGAGCTGACGAGTAGGTCAGCGCCAGATCTCACTATCCAGCGTAATGATCACCGCCACCTTCCGTGACAAAAACATGCATTACACTTATGGGACTAATGACCATAGAAGTCAACGCGCACATAAACAAAACAATCAATCATATACTTCTACAGTAGTGAAATGGTTAGACGGCCTGCTTCCCACCGTTGGTTACCGATGTTCAGAGCTGTAGGTGGAATTTGTGGACAGGGATTTCCCGACAGGTTTTCTTTGGGTTCTCCCATTTCCCACACTCTCAGTCCACAACTGCTCCGACATCATTCAATTCATGTTATCATAATTCGACACCCACCCATCAAACCATTAACATCCTGTACTGTTGAAAAGACCTACGAACTACGATTTTAATAAACATAAGTTTCGACGGTCATCGCCAACATCATTTCTCAATTTTAACGCCTCACCAACGAGATACCATTTATTTATTTTTTATTATTTATTTTACGTCAAAACAGTTAAAAAATGTGAGACGTGCTATGGGCAGGAGTGAATTCTGCGCACGTTTTCAAAATTCTATGATCCCTACCCTAAGCGATACTACTTCACTTTTGAATACAGAAAAACACAGCGCGGTTTGCAAGGATTGTTAACAAAAGTTTTCGCTCCGATGTAATGAAATCTATTTTCAAGGGTAAATCATCAATACATTTGGACTCTTATCCCTCATCATTTCTTTCCCTAAGGAATAATACTTCCTGCCGCGACAACAAGGCAAACGATAATTTGAACAATTATATTTCCCACTGAATTATAAAAGACGTGCACAGATAATGAAGTTACATTTATTGTCTGAAGCCAAAAAAGGCCATCTCAGCATTTGATCAAAAGATCACGGAAATTGGACGAAAAACCTGATCAAGATGGGGTCATTGACCCAGAGGCTTCGGAACAATGCCGGTTACAGATTGTTTAGAATTATACAGTCCAAATGATAAATAATACATTAAATATCACTGTTAAAAATTAATGTTACTTTTTTTTCATGCTCACTATAGTCTCTAATTTTATAGAAACAGTTATGCAGCAGAAACGATTTCACTTGGGATTTAAACTTTTCTATCGAATTTAATCGTTTAATGTCATCTGGCAAAGCGTTGTAAAATAATGTACATGTATTGTATGTGAATGTTTTGTAATGAGCTGTTGATATTGTCACTTCATGGAAATGATTACTACGTCGAGTGTTAGAGTAATAGACATCGGCGTTTTCTGAAAATCTATTCCCGCCGTGAAGCAAGTCATTTTTGACAAAAAACACTAATTCGTAAATCAACAGACAAGGTAATGGTAAAATTTCTAGATTAATAAAGAGAGGCTTACAAGAATCACGTGGGTGGGATGCTTATTATTCGTTCAATTATTTTTTATAATCTAAACGTCTGGGAGCTATACGATATATTTCCACAGAATATTATGTCATATCTCAGGCGGGAATGAATATTCGCGAATTATACACAACGAGCAGTATGAAGGCTGGCTGAATTTTAATGAATTCTGAACGCGTAGAATAATGAACTCAATTTTGTGTTCAATTCATTTAAATGGACGTTCCATTTGAGGTTTGACTGAATTGTGGGGCTTAAAAATGATGTTGCGTTAACATCAGGCAATAATATACCTTTCATTTTCAATGGAGTACAGAATTGTGAAATTGAAAACTGCTTTAAAACTTTATTTATTTTATTTACTATAAATTTCTTATTACGAAACCAATTTGAAAATCTGATATTGTACATTTTACATTTTCTTTATTGCAACAAATGTTTGTATTGTGACCATTCGTTTTCCCACCAATCAGGCAAAACGTGTCACATTCTTCGCCTGTGTCGAGTATTTAAACGAGTTTTAACGCGCGCCCAAAACCAAAAGAGGTAGTGCAAAAGTGTAACGGGAGAGTTCGCTAATATAGCAGAAAGGAAGGAAGGAAGTCGGCATAATGCATTGCAACAGTCTTTGGGAAGCGAAACCGTCGACCAGACAAGACGTATAGCAAGATCGGGCTTCGAGAGAGTACTGTTACGAGTATTCGTTTCGAAATAGCGCCAGAAAAACTCTTCGGAGAAGACAACAGAAGAGGGATTTCATTGAATCTGGGTAAAAGTCTTGAACGAATCCCTACGCAAGCGAACGCGCGACGTTCCGGCTACACATTTTATAACGAATTATAGTATTCTGTTGAAAGTGATTCAAATTTGAGTGATTTCGTGAACTCCCGAGTGGAGAGTATTCACGATCCTGATCCCTGTTTTTTTATATAACCAATTGTCGTCCGACGGAGCTGGCATTTCACCTCCCACCTAAGAAACGACGGCTATAGTATCATCCGGAAAGACAACTGTTTTTCCGTTTCGAATTGTCGATGGCATATCATTTACGTATAGTTGGAAGAGAAGAGGCGCAAAATCGATTCCTAAGAGACATCACGTGCTATTGGCAAAGAGTTGGAAAGGTGCGGTCATAATGTTCCATCATTCCAGGAAGGTATTTCCACTCTGAGATCGTTGTTTAAGGTTTCAGATCGTTGTTTGTGGATTTTATAATATTGCATATTGCTTTTGGTTTGTTATTTGAGCTCAAAATATCCTGATCGTGTTTCATGATATAAGCCTGGCTTATTACTTTTCTTAACAATGATATTATTTTTTAAAGTAGAGGAGGAAATTTTGAGATACGTTATGATGTTTAGAAATGAAAGAAGGAATTCGCTTGTTATTATGTCGCTCATACATGATATCCCAATCCCATGTGTTATCGGAGAATTGCTTTTCCGAGAAATATTTAATTTTCTTTTTTTGAAGAGGAAAGCAAGTGTTAAAATGAAATGAAAGCGTTGAAAAAAAAAGAATTATATTAATCGTTTGTATCAACGGTACGGTATTATAAACCGCGTCCCATGACTACTGCATCAAGTAATCAAAGAATTAGATACGTTCGCGTTTAAATTCTGGTTGCGGAACTGCTGTCAATGCGCCGATCCCGCAAGGTCACACCATATGATGATGATAATGATGATAATGGTAATAATAATACCAACAACAATAATAATAATAATAATAATTAATAATAATAATAATAATAATAATAATAATAATAATAATAATAATAATAATAATAATAATAATAATAATAATAATAATAATAATAATAGTCATCAGACAATGGTATTGACATGTTCATCATTTTCAACAATTGTGACATGTCCCGTCATATATACAATACCTATCTTATGACGGAAAGTGAATGTAAACTGTAATTAGAGAAAGAAGAAGGAATGTAATTTGAAGCAGTGAGATGATCACATGGCGAAAATCATTAATCGTAAATAATGTCATCGAAAGCCTCATATGGATTTGTCTATAGACTAAGTTTTTAACAGAAGAATAAGGCGATTTCAAAGAGTTTCCTCCCGCTCATGTTTGGTAAAGCGATAAAAATATTTAAACATCGTTTCTTAGCCACCATATTGCATGGTTATTTTTGTTCCGTTAATTTGATTTAGAACAAGTCTCATGAATTCCAGAGAATAAAAATTTATTTTGGTTGCCTGCAGGTATTATGATCAATCAATATAAAAAATGATGGGCAATTTTCTTTTACAAATTCTACTATTTTACTTTATCAGTACACATACCATCTGATGTACTTTATGTGTGTATGTATGTATCTACTTTATGTGTATGTGTATATATCTTCTTACCAGTGTGCATATCGTTGCGTGTTGCCAAAACAACAGATTAATTAATTTTTATGAGAAAACATGGAAATTTTTCGTTCATGATGTACATTAGCCTTATAATATTTTCTTGGAAATTTCAATATTGTGACAACACGATAACGACCGTAGAGATCGAATGAATGAAAGTAGAAACTACCAGAAAACCAAATACAAACGTTCATTCAAAGCATATGGAAATGAGCATTAGACTATATTGTGAAAGGAAATACATTCATCATGTAAGTGTAAACAATAATATTTGTGAACAACAACCCATATACAAAAATATGAAGAAAGCTGTAGAAAGACGTAGGCTTGAATATTTTTATGGGAAGTTGTTTTCTAATAAATAGTATTACACGCGAACGAATTCATTGGTCACATCACAACCGTAATAAATGCAACTTAATTATCTGACACCAAATTGACAGGAAATGGTCATTCAGGGTTGTATTCCATTCTCCGTCATTTAGTGTTACGTTTCGCTGTCTGTTAATCGCATATCGTCTTTAAAAACGCGCTGGCGGCGAAGAAAATATTGATCGTAAAAAGGAATTTCCATTCAAAAACAAATACAATGTAGCAGTTATTTGTCAGTCTCTTTGGATTGACTATCTTACAACCGATCTGAATATAGACTGTTGCAACAGGATGAAGTGTGCTAAAAGTGGCATGATAACGATAAAATTCCTCAGAAGCTGTTAGTTCAAGATAAAATTTTAAACACTCATATATTTCCCTGAAAATGTTTAAATACGTGTTTAATGGCGACACAAAGTTCATTGTCAAAACGAATTTTCTTTTAACCTTATTTTCCTTTTCTTCTTACCATTGAAACCATTTTCTTTTGGCACATAAAACATTATATAATTCTCACACTTTGACAACTTTCTCTTCACTTGCCATAAGGAAAAAAACAACTCAAAACTTTAATTATACGTAATCATGAAATGGAATGACACAGTATTTACTGAATCTGAAATTATTTTCTTGAAATTTTTTAGCCATATTTCCTGCATAAGTAAGAACCTTTTCTGAGTATTTATTGCGAATATCATCCACCAAGATAAATATAATTTTATTGTCGTTCCTTACCCAAAATATTTCAACGATCAAATGCTTACACGTTTCGCTGTCTGAATAGAAATAAAATCATGTAAGATCGTGAAAGAAACAATCTTTCTTGACTTTGTTTTTACTTTCACACTAGTGAAAATCTGTTTCTTTATCTTATACGTTAGTTAATAACACAACACTTACGTTTAGTATGATTATCCAAACAATTCGTCAACGATGTCACTATTTTACGAGCAGTTTGGGTTACGGAAGATGCATTGAAGAATATTTCACACCAATGTTTCTTGTTCACTGCGCCTACGAAACAAGTAGTATTATACACTGGTAATATCGTACACTTCGTGCACCACACGTTTTAGCTGGACCGCAACATAAGTCATCACTCAAGACGATCGCCGAGATTACTAAACCACACTGAACTTCACGTGTGAGGACAGATGACGCCGACAGTACACAGAAAAGTGATATCGTATCACCGGTGCGAGATATGTATTGGGGCGCGTCACCTGAAGTATTTGCAAATCAAAGAAGTTGGTAAACCCCAATCGCATGCTCACCAGGTTTTGAAGGCGGTGTATGACTAGGTCCTCCTCTTTACGGAAAGCCGGATGAACGGTCGCGGAGATCACACTGAGGATGATTAAACCTGTGGGAAAAAATAAAAAGATAAGATTCAAGATATAGAATGTAGTTCACAACATCTCTGTTCTCTGATGTGTCCCACTTGCAAACTCATCTTCAACCTGTTATTTCATTTATGTATGTAAGTTTTCCTGACACCACAATGGGACCCGCGAGCCTTTTGGTACTGCAAAATCACCATTCAACGGTATTTCGTATCTTTCAGGATTATCGGAAAATTACAAAACGTGAAAGCATTCGGGACAATAATTTAATATAAGTATTTTCTCTTCGAAATAATATTTTGAAAATTACAGCAATTGAGCCACCAATAGCTTTAATATACTTTTAGTTAAAGATTTTCCAAAGAGCTCTCACAACTTCAGAGAAAAGTAAAGAAAAATATTGTAATACCAGATAGGATACCAAAATAACAGCGCATTTGAATATACGATTGTGAAACAAAATGCATTTTGATAGAAGTACAATTAAAATATTAACCTTTAATTAATAACAGGACACAGGTGATACCTGCGTCCTTTACATTAATTACTCACTTAAACTGAAAGCAGAACTAATAGTGCTACAGAATCACGTACTTTCTCGCATTATTTGTAACAGATACATAATATTATACTACACGAATCAGAAAGGGTGTTTTCAATTTATCTCCACGCTGGTATTCGAAGTAAAACCTTTATAGTTGTCAAGCCACATAACCCCTACATCACTAGCCTCAATAATAAAATCAATATTCCCGACGCTATTAAAATTATTGAACAATTACAAGTTTTCATTAACATTATTTCAAATTCTAGTTTTCATGCAGAGATTTCATTAAGAAACAAATATCTATCATTAGCATTGTAGTTTTCCAATGTTAATTTTTTGTTTCCAATTTTGGAAAATGCAGAGAATTTGCGGAAAATGTGAGCTGCGCCATTTTTAAACATCCTTTGTTCTTTCCGAGAAAAAAGAAAAGGTTTTTAATTTGGAACAGTTTTTGAGATTCTTTTATAAATTGCTTTAAATTAAAGCAGAAGTTAAGAGAAAAGTAATATTTTTTTCTTTTTTCTAAACATTGTACTTGCACATATTTAAAAGATCTAATTTTTTAGAACAGATTTCATTTTATATAATCTCTATCATCGATATTTTTCTTTTGACGTGTTAAGTTTTGCAATTTCCGAAAATATACAGAGTTTGCTGATAATGAGACCAACCCTATTTTTTACCTCCCTTGCTTTATCAGAAGAAAAAATTGGAGCAGTTTTTGAGAAAATAATTGTTAAGAAATTGTCTACTGATGACACAATTATTTTGAAAACTTATTCATGACTTTATTTCAAGACCTGAATTTGTAACACAGATTTTCTCTATGGAAAAAATCTCTGCCTTCAATATTATAGTTGTAGGAAGACGCAGAAAAAAATTAATGTTTGTATATTTCGAAAATTTAGAGATTTAAATCAAAATGAGACCTGTGGCATTATTTTAAATGTTAATTATTCTATGCGAGGGCAAAATTCATTAAAAGAAATTGGATCAGTTTTTGAGGAAATTTTGAAATTTGATGAAATTTTGAAGCATAATGTAAAGTACCCCGAAAAATCAAAATATTATTTTCAAACTCGCATGGCCTCGAGTTTGGCCACATCGATCAGAACCTATCAATTTTCTGAACTGATCAGGCATTAGCGTTGGCCACAGACAGACCGACAGACAGACGTTATGCCGTCAATCAATTTTCCCGTGTAAGTATCTATGTAAAACGTGGATTCTGACTACACATGTGTTAGACCAAGGACTACCTTACTGTAGTAGATACCAGGTTTGTCCACTTTTTCGATACCATGGCCCACAATACTAGTTTTCCGTAGAAAATGGCCGATTTCTGCTGCAGAATTTGAATACTTATTTCTGTATTACGTAAGTATAGGAATATGAGCAAATAAACAGCTGGCGTGTCTTGGTAGAATGGGGAAGAAAACATTTTTTCTAATTCATTCTCATATATTGCAAATGAGTCAACTATTCTCCAAAATATAGCATCATTATTAAGCAATACGAGGCTTTGAGAAAAATAAATGGAAATTTTATGACAATGTATTTTTGTAAAATAATATTTTTTTAAATATGATTACTGACAACATTTCGTTTTTTTTAATATATTTACTTTCTTATATCTGATTTTCACAGACATTCAGATATAATTAATACTATGTAATCCTCGTTTATGGAGAATATAAAAAATAATTACAATAGTTATATTCTGAATCCTTGATTATGTTTCTTTGTATTCAAGTAAATGTCCTTTTCTGTATAAACATTTTGATTTTTCTTTGATTTTGTATATTATAAATTAATATTTTACCTTATAAGCAGTGGATCGGAACACAGTCGGTCATTACTCTTAATGCATTTCAAATTCTTATAGTCATAAAACATTCTTAGTCTCAGACTGATTTTCAATCCGGGCGCAATTTTGATACCTGGCAAAGTTTCAAGTTGACATGCACGGAATGTGACCTTTGAACATTGCATTTATATTCGATAGTCTACAAAACTCCAATTCCATTTACTACGTCTCATTATTATCCGCTGGTAAAGGCGAACACATTCTTTTCTTATGTTATATGGTTCAGACGCTTCTCTTTTTCTCGCTTATCTGATATTGCCCAGACTGTAACTCCTGGAATGCAATTCATGGGAATATAAAGTATTGCAGTCTGACAAAACCGATATCAATAAACGATACTTTTCTAAAACTGGCACACGATTTACTTCAAGAGACGCTTTGGATAGTAAAATTTCAGTTCGTCGTCTCCTAAATAGAGAACGATGTGGCGAAAACAAGTTTACTCTTTCAATAATAAGCTACTCGACGTTCGCATACTATGCGATCTCGCTATGAGATACGCTATGAGATCTCTATGAGATCTCTGAATATTGTGAATGAACTCGGATATTTCCGTTCAAACTGGCACATTCAATATCAGTCGACACCCGCGAAAAGTATCACAACAGATTTGGGGTACGCCACTGAAAAAATAAACATTCTATTTGTAGAGCAAACGAGGTTTTATTGCCTTCTGTTGTCACAGAGTTCATGGAAAGTCGACCTTCCTCGAAACGATTGCTGCCGGCTATATCCTTCAGAAGCCCTCAAGAGTCTGACTGATCCAGTAGATCGTACCCATGGGCTCTATGAAAATATTTTCAACTTATATTTACGTACAAGATGACGTACACGACTTTGTCGGAGTATTTATCACAATCAACTATCATCTAAAAAGAATGAATTCTATGTACAGTGTAAAATGGAAGTGATTTTTCTACGATATCACACCATCCCCGATCCCACACGCTCCACACCCTCCCTCCAAGCACTGTCCACCCCCCAACTCGCCCCGCCGTTCTCGCCATCCCCCCCCCACCACCACCACTTCCCCCGCTAGCCCACCCAATGCCCCGCTTCTATATGTGAGCGACCATGCTTTGACTACTAGCTCCATAGACATCGTTGTGTCGCAATGTGTCATAACTGCATTGCATTGCGTTTTATCCCAAACTTTTAATCCATCCCCCTCCACTACAAGAAATTCCAGATTTTTCATCTCTTCAGACACAGAGTTCGGAAATATATTTTCCTTTTAGAAACGCCAACGAAATCTACTCGTATATTCTAAAGTACAAGTTTCGAACTTAAGTAGATATGGTTCTGAGGTGCTACCAGTCATTCAAACGGACTTTGTGTATATCACTCAACTATGTACATTTTGTATATCACTCAACCAGCCACTCTCAACATTCTCACCTCACTATTTATATAATGTTGATTGATTGTTAGTGATTACCGCGGTCAAATGATAGCCCCCTAAGTGTAGTGTATGTTTTCCCTCGGGAGATGGCAGTGATCTTCCCCCGCTGGATGGCGAGATCCGGCGACGACCTACCGTCGGCTAGCGGGGTTCTCCCCCAACCGGGTATATCCCACCAGCAGGGCACCGCCCCAGCCGTGGTAAGCTCTAAGCTCCCGACTGGTCTTCCGGATATGTGGTAGGGTAGTGCATGTTAGTGCAAGTGTGTGTAAGTAATGGGAGATGATTGGACAAGGAAGAGGAAGGAAAGATCGCACGCGTTCCGTGGCCCGTTTGTTAGTGTACTGATCCGGCATTCGCCTGGTGTGGATCTGAGAATCCAGGAAAATTACCGATCAGAACTGCCGGTCGCTAGAATTCTCCAGACAGCGACTGAATCCAAACTAGCTGACAAACTAGTGTCGAAAATCCTGCCACCGTCGAGACATGAATCTAAGATATTTTTATTTTGGGGGATACTTTACAGGAAATATGAACACTTTTTTAAAAAATATCAAAAATAGCACAATTTTTTTTAAAATTAAGATTGTCCCCAGAAGTCAAGAACTCCTAAAAAGATGCATCTGATATCCCTTTTTTTTGAAATACCTGATTTTTCAGAAATTGGAACAGTTCGAATTTTGTATGAGTCTTCCTACAACTGCAATGTAAAAGATAAAATATTTGATAAAATCTGTTGCTGAAAGACAAATCTTCAAATACTATCAAGTACAATTTTTCGAAAATACGAGACATTATTATGAGATTTTGCGTGAATTCTCGAGTTTTTAAAAACGTATTTTCCAGAACAATGCTCCAATTTTTTTCTTTAATTTTTGTCCTCGTATATCCTAATCAAAGGACGGTCCAAAATTGGTGCTTGTCCCATTTCGGCGAATTCATGACGTCAGCTGTGTCCTAAGCAGTGACGCTTTGATTACGAGAATTAATTTCGTACGCACAATATGACAACAGGCTGAATAACTGGCAAATATTTGTGTTATCAGTTCAAATTGAAGCTGTTCGTTTTTTCTAGTCCCGGTGCATCTAACAAAACTATGGAAACATCTCACATAATCAGAGACTGAATAGATTTGTTTGAATTTCCTCACGCATTGGAGAACGGAACGCAATGGATTACGAGAACTCTGGCATGTTAAACCACACCCTAATTTTTCCTAAGGGTATCGTGACACTGAAACTTACAGTATCGATAAGGGCCGAACCGGCAAACATTTTAATAGAATATATCCAAGAATACCAGTCATTCAATTCATTACGTTATCTTGTCGACTACGGTGTGGAAAGCGTTTCTTTGAGGCCTTTGGCGTCCAAATTTTAATTTTTAAGGCCCTAGAACGCTTCCTTTAGGAGTTATTTAACAAAATTTCTGCGGAGTGTTGCAGGTTGCATTTGCCGTGAATATTTAGATGAGTTTTTTTAAAGAAATCGTTCATATATTGTAAGTCAAAGGGCAATTCATCACGTCACCGTGAAATTTTATTTCTTTAGAGACCCCGTGTAAATTATATATATATATATATATATATATATATATATATATATATATATATATATATATATATATGCGACGTGCGACAGACCCCTCGGTCACACCAATTTGCTATTTGCTACGCGGCGCAGGCGACACTCCCGAGCATTTCGTCACGCACAAGTCGCCTCGCCTTCGCCCATCGCCTCCACGCACAAAGGTCTCGCAGGCGTACAAAGACTCCGCGGGCCTCCTCCGCGAGCCCTCCCACCATCCCGCCTCGTTCTTTGTCCCCAGCGACCGTCGGATTGAGTGCCGAAACAGTCACATTAGGGAAGTCGGTGGCACTTCACCTGTTAATCCCTAAGGGCGCACCCTATAATAATCAACGGAGAGCTGACAGCGGACGCTGCCTCGCTTTCTCCAAGATCGACACATGTCCATGGTCCCACAAAGGCGACCGATTAAAAAACATACCAAAGTAGATCGCGACGGAAAATATTAGTGGAAGGTTCCAGAAGCCTGATGATCGAACCGATCAGAGGCAAAGCACCACGCAGGTGACACAGAACAGAAATTTCCAAATGGGGTGGGGAGACGAAAGTAAGGGAGCAACACAGGAAAAAAAGGAGACTCGTGCGAAAAACGTGAGAGCAGGAATTTGTTAGAGAGACTCGAGCTGGAGACATGAGAGAAAACACTCGAGCTAGGAAAGCGAGGGAGGATATTTGAGCTAGTGACTTGAGAAAGACGGATTTTATAAGACCAGACTTAGGCAACTTATGGCGGAGTCAACTATCTACTGGCGTGTGACTGACCAGTACCTGCCGGACTAACCGATCCGACTATCCATCATTCACTCATAGGGAATTAATTCCGTGTGGTGTATCAGTCGACCCCCTAAAAGTAATTAAAATGGTGAGCGAACGCAGACGAGGTGGCGTGTGACGGCCTCGTCTCGCATAAAGATATCGAGTTCATCGCTTCGAGCTTGGTCGCGGATGGCTGCTGACTTTCCGGACAATCGACCAGAGAACGAGATCCATTCCTGATGTATACGAGGCCATCTAAATCGTAACATCACCGCCGAAATTCATCGGTAAAGGTCCGCGGGCATACAATCCCACCGAAGTGTGGTAATACGATCGTCACATTGATATTTCTGTGCCTTTGTTCATCTCCATTTAATTTAAATAACAGTTTTGGACTGGAGATTGTTAATAAACCAGTAATTTCAAATTGTATTTAAGAACTTTCTATTTGTCAATAAACGTGTTCCCGCCACTTAAGAACGGGTTACACCATAAAAAAAGTATCTCTGTGCATTATTAAAATAGCGAGTAGACGTAATGCATTCCTTCGACCAAGAACACCCAAACCCTGCGGTTCACAATGACGCAGCAGGATGGCAGGTAAGATACACACTTGGCGCCCACTGAACAAATTTAGCGTGTATGCCCTGTCATTCATCAATTACCGGTGCACTCCGTGTGTGACGGTAAAACCCTTTCTGTCGTGACTACTGATCGGATCATTACATAATTTGGCACCCAACGTCTGTTTGTAACGAATAATTCTGCCAGTGTTTGACGCTTCAGTTTATTTCCAATGTATTCCTTTATTCTATAATGCGCCCACGCTCGCCGAATTTTGCTGTACTTAAGGATGCATTCGTCTGAACCCATTTTTTCATTGCTAGTTATGTGCATTACATAATTTGGTACCCAGCGTGGTTGTTTTTATTAAAGAATGATTAGGCTAGTGTTTAATGATTCAGTTTATTTCCAATTCATTCCTTTATTTTATAACGTTCGCTTAATTATGCTCAACTGAGGGATGCATTCGTTTACTTCCATTTTTTCATTGTTAGTTACATGCATTACATAATTAGGCGCCCAAGGTGTGTTTTATTAAATTATTCTGCATGTATTTGACACCAGTTTATTTTGAATTTCTGTGTCGTTTTATTCCTTTACTCTGTAACGCGTCAACGCTCGCCAAATTTTGCTCCAATGAAGGATGCGTTCGTTTACCTCCATTTTTTCATTCTTAATTATTAGCATCACATAATGAGGCTATTCAATGCGTGTTCTCCGTTGTCGCATTTTTACGTTAGTGTTTCATGCATCAGTGTATTTTAGATTAAATTGTTAGTTATAAGCATCACATACTTTCACTATCTTACGTGCTTTTATTACTTGAGTATTTTGTTGCTATGTGATGCAGTACTTTTATCTTCAATTTCTGAGTCACTTTGTCATTTCTACTTAGATGCATGAACGCTCCCTCCTTCCCTTTCCATTTCTCTCTCCGTGTCCTTCTCTCTTCGTCTCTATCTCCGTCTCTCTCTGTCTCGCTATCTCCGTCTCTCCCACACCGTCTCTCTCTCACCGTCTTTCTCACCACCTCTTTTTCTCACCGTCTCTCTCTCTCTCTCTCTCTCTCTCTCTCTCTCACCGTCACTCTCTAACACACCGTCTCTCTCTGTCTGTCTCAGTCTGTCTGTGTCTCTTTTTGTCTGGCTGTCTCTGTGTCTCTCTCTGTCACTCTCATTCACAATTAAGTGCAGATTCTGCTCTCCCTGAGCAGATGTGGTAATATCGAAAAGCGCCGGATCTGCAAAAATGTAATAGAATGTTCAAGAAAATCTCATCCTGTAGATTATGATGTGAGAAACGTTTATTTGAGGCGTTCGGCCCCACTATTTTAGTTTCTAATGCCACAGAACGCTTCGGCTAGGACTTATAACGACATAGATTCAAAAATGCTGCCGAAAGACGTGTCAGTCGTATGATTCCCTCACTGTAGACGACCGACGCGGTATGCGACGCGGCTTGCGCAACTAATGGCCGAAATCCAGACACGGGAATCAGGTGTGGGTTGAGTGTAGGCTCTTCATGTCTTAAGAGAAAAAAAGATTGATGATAAATTTTTTATTACGATATAGCAGAGAATTCCAGTGGTTCGCACAAAAATGATTTTTGTCGATTGCATTATCGATTGCAATAATTTTTTTTATTAATTTATTGAACGTCAACACAGTTAAGAATAGCATGCAAAGACGTGTAATTTGTGTACGTTCCCGTACGTTCCGGAACACCTACACTAACTTATATACGGTAAATTACAAATACAGATGGAAATGTGTTTTTTCGGTATGAATTGGTTAGAAAATATTCTCTGCTGTGTAATAAAGGCAAATCAGCTACAGATTTTGGTTGTTGACCGTCATCATGCCCTTCGTGAAGGAATCGACTTACTGCCGCGAGAGCATGAACAATTATTTGAATACGTATATTTCCCCACTAAGCTTAAGAAAAGGTGCTTAAATAGTGGAACTACTTTTATGACCAGAAGCATATCAAGAATTATCTCTGCATTTGCTGAAGGGAATAGGGAAACTGGACGAAAAACGTGACCTAGATGGAGGGACATTGCCCCAGAAGCTGAGGTAGAGTACTTGTTCCAGAATATTCAGTCTTTTAGATGTATACTGCCAAAATGGCAACTATTACATTAAATATTACTGACAAAATCAATATTGCTTTCTTTTTTGAAGATAGTAGGAAAATATGTAATTGAATAGAAACATACATGCAGCAGAAAATATTTTACTAGGACAAGGATCAAAAATTAACATACAAATAACAGAACAAAATATAAATGAATGAACACTTGTGCCACCGTCATAGAATAAACTAAAACCAAGAGTGACAATGACCAACTACAAACACAATGTTTGAAGAGAAAATCCGATCATTATCGAGTTCGTTGAAGTCCCAATATTCCGAGAATCGGTGATGGCGCCCGACGAACATGCCGACTCGCCACAAGTATTTTATTTACTATTATTACACAATTGTAAATACACGTCATGAAATTCCGTGATCACTTTTTAAAGGAATTATTTTGTTGTTTTGCTCATGACTGCCTCGGTTAACGTAACGCATCAATTACACATAACTCTGGACTCGCGATTCCCCGTACTCGCCCTACCCCTTTGTAAACGGAACACAACAGCGTTGCCCAGAGCTCGCCGCACTCGCTAGCCGTTCGTTCGGAAGTGGGAGCCATCCGTACGGGCGCGCGGCATGCGATACGCCAAGTACCAAGCAAATTTCGTCGCGTTCCCAACACCCAGTGAGGCTTGCTCAGAGCATTTAGTACATGAATGGACGATCATCTTTTCTCCCCACCACTCCCGTGTATATTTTCGGCGTTAAAGACGTGGTACTAGTTTTGAAATATATATAATAAGAGTAAAGGCGTTTTATGGGTACGACTCGGATTGATCTGGGCTGTCCGGGTCTTCTTCAGAGCTATTGAACGTTTATTTACTATTATTACACAGTTCTAAATACACTGTGACAAACTTCCGTGTTCACTTTTTAAATGGATTTTTTGTTGTTGTGCTGAAGACTGCGTCGGTCAACAGGTTATCTGCCTCGGTAAACACATCACATCAGTTAATTCAGTTAATCGCGACACAGAAAACGCTCTGAACTTGCACTACAGCCCAAAGACGACCACGATGTGATGGTCGAAAGGTCGGGGACCATAGTCATCGACGCGGCGTCACCCGGGGAGCCCAGATCCTGACTGAACGCGGAAGCCTACGACATAATTTACGACTCGAATTGTTATTTCATTTGAATTTTGATGTTTTTCTAGTATAAAGGTGAAACATTCTTACATTTTCTCTAAATAAATGTATAGGAATATCTGTTCAATACATCGGCTAGAGAAAACTGGACTCGAACCCTAGGACCCCCTGATCAGAGTTACTGAAGTGACATCAATTGATGCTCTGAGCCACCTATGCCGGTACTATGATCCGGATCTAAAATTGCATTATAAACGTGAATTTAAGGAAAATGTAGGAGAGTGTTTATGAATCGAACCACGAGAAGAATTAACTATCGGAAATGCGATGGTTTGGTTTCTATTATTATTGGAAATTAAATCCCAAAACGACTTTTTCATTTCACTTCGACAAGAATTGGCCTCACATAATGCGAGACAAAATGGTTAGAATATGTGAGGGCAAATGAATAACTCTTCTGTATAATGTTATACATACAAACTGGTATACTGTATACTTCTGTATTTTGAACCAGAAGATAAAGACTTTAAATTGAAATTTCTCTTATTTAGCAATACAGAGAGTATTTGCCAATAAATTAATGTCAAAAGAACCCGATTTCACTCGATAATCATTTTTGTTTATAAAGTCACGCGAAAAACAAAATCAACATTAATTTTTTCACGCAATGAAACATTATTAAGCAGGAAAGCAAATAAATCATTTTACTCTTTCTTGTTGGAGATATTAGTTTCTCTTCTTTTCATAATTCTTCATTGTAAATTCTGGAAAATATATTAAGGACATACCTTTAGGAAAATGAAAACTCTACATTGCCATCAAGGAAAAGTGTAGAACCGCATTATCTATAATACTACTGGTGATTATTGAGCTCTGGTTGGATTGAAAGTCTGTCAGTTTCTAATGGGGTTAAATCCTGACAGGTTACGGAACCGAGATCCTTTTTCTATGATTTATTACGTCTCCAACGACCAATCAATTGCATGCTAGAAAACTGCTTGACAGGGGGCGGTTTGCGAAGACTAGATATGAACCATACCAGAGCTTCATTTGTCAACTTCTTGTGGCGCATCCATAGGGTTTCTCGGTAGTTAAATTACAGTGATCAACAATTTTTTTTCATTGTGGGCATTTCATTTGTTATTGAGTAATATCAGCGTGTTGGTTTCAGATCTTATCATTATTAGAAGGTATGGAAATAAGAAAAATTACGCAAAAGTTGAGAGGGAAAAGTTGGAAAAGGTTAGAAGAAGGGCTATAAGAAAACAATAAAAGGGAAAAGTGGAGAACTGGTGAAAAATACATAAATATACATTTTAATTGTTGGCTTTACGCCAAGCAACGAGTTTAAAATTTGCACTGCTTTTTATGGAAAATCTAGTCTCCAAATGACAAGTGGAAGATGAGAAGAACAAATTGTCAATAGGTTTTTTATTAACATTTAAATAATAACTAATTCATACTACACACGGAACGCACAGTAAGATACTTTTTCTATACAACAAGAGCAATTTCTACCTGGCCCATGAGAACAATTCAAAATCGCACGTGAACATGCGAAGTGAAGCTACTACTCGTATTATACATGATAATGCCATTTCCATGAAAAGAAGCTTGAAAATTAACGTCGATTAGAAATTATTAAAGTTTATTCTGACTGTACGAAGGGTCACAGACTTATGAAACACTCATATGATAAAGTAAATTGACCACATAAACATGTTGAAATTTCGCTGGGTCAGGATAATTTAAAGGGACAATAAATTACACGTAAGACGCCGAGAGCACGAAAATGCGAACGGAATTATGAAACAGTCAATGGCGTGCAGACTCAGCATTAAGCCTGTCCCTTTCATTTCCCCACGGTCATCAACTGGTACGAGGAAGCGTTCCCTTTTCTAGCATAAATTTGAAGGCCGATGCAAGTGTATCGAAAGGTATATCACTTTGGGGAGCACAAAAATGCGCAGTCTAAATCAAGAGGAGAACGCACATTTCTGGGCTCCATATGCTATTTAGTTTTTTGTTACATATGACATAATTTACTAGAAAATAAACAATACAGAGGACAATGACATACATTTAATGCCAAATGTAGAAGCACTTAGAGAGTTGCCAGAAGTTTTGAAGATCCTCTTCCCCAAATGTACTATATTTCCCCAAATTGGCAGATTTAATAACGGAAAAAGAGACTGAGTATTTTCCAAAGACGGATTTATAATGAAGGTGATGGAGTCCCTTTGAACATTTTCGGAGGGAGAGGCACGGCCCCCTGGCCCACCTTGTGCGCACGTCTATGGTGGGGAGCGTTTTCATTGGTAGCTGGCGGCAACACGCTAACTACTTTGCAGGAATAGTGGCACACACAATTTGTCGTATCGTGACGAACAGAAGTTTCAAGCTCCGAGGGCTATTGAAGAGCTTATTTCCAAATTTACTTAACTGCCATTTCGTTTGTTTTCTAGTTTTACATATAAATACACTCTTAAGAGGCTTCTCCATCATGCAGCCGATTATTCGGTTTATAAATTGGTGTTTCCTCCGTGTTAAACCGCATCCAAAAACAGTTGCATCTATCTTGAATTATAACGCAGGATGAGCATATTTCCTTATCATAAAAAGGTTGTTTCATGCAGATACGTCACTTCGGAGATAAGCTCTTCAAATTAGATTCATCCAATATACTTGCTTTAAAGTGGTAGCGAAGTCAGTGGATGCCCTTGCGCGCCCTTCGCTCACTCGGAGGGCGTGCCCTTCCCCATCTGCCGGAGACGCCTCCGATCCCGCGTCCGTGCGCCGGCTACGCGGCGGGGAGCGCGAGGGCGCGGAGGGCGGGGGTGAGGGGGCAGCCGGTCAGGCGGCCAGGCGAGGGAGCCGAGGCAAGGGGGCCGCCATTACCAGACGTCTCTAGTTTCCTCCATCGATCCCCCGCCCGCCCCGAAACGAACGCCGCAGGGTCACGTCACCGTGTAAGACCAGGGCCGTTTCCTTCCCGCGCCGCCGCTTAATGTGCCATTTTCGCACTCGTATTGATTTCCGCGAAGCCGCCTCCCCCTCCCCCGCCCGCAAATCGTTCCGTCGATAGCTCCCCCTCCCCCCGGCTCTCCGCGGTCACTCGCATCGCTACTTAAGACGTTACCTCACGCGCCCAGACCATTCATATGAATGACCTGAGGATTGTTCTTCGAGTATAAATCACGATTTGTATACATTGCCTGATTGATTAGTATCGCGGCAACGGCTATGGTCATTCATCCCGTAAGTGTAGTGCATATGTTGAGCATGAGGTGGCGGTGATCTTCCCTCGCTGGATGGTGTGATCCGGCTTGACCTACACACCAGCTAGCGGGGTTTTCTCCAACCAGTTATCTCCCACTACCGGGGCACCGCCCCAGATGGGACAAGCTCTATGCCTCCGAAAGGTCTCCTGACATATGTGATACTACATGCAACTGCGTGCAAGTAAGGTGTGGGGATAGGCCAAGGAAGAGGAAGGAAAGATTACGCGCGGTCCTTGGCCTTTTTTGTAAGGGTAGTGCTCCGGCATTTGCTTGATGTTGATCGGAGAAACCACGGTAAACACCCGTGTTTTCACTATTATTCAGAGCAGCCAGCCGCTAGAATTCTCCTTCTGAAAGCGCCTGAATTCGACCCAACTATCAAGCTAGTGTCGAAAATCCTGGCACTGTGGGCACTCGATTGAAAAGTGCGCACTGTCAGAGGCACTGCAGTGATATCAATAGATTATTAGCCGATATTTACGTTTTGGAGGTGATTTTGGTTAACAGGTACGTTCCTAGGCTCCCCTAGTCACTTGAGTACTGCTTGGACGCTATACTGCGTTCGAAATAAAAATAAATAGGTGTTGGGCGATCGTGTCTTTTTACCGTTGAGAATACAAAGCGAACAAATATTACATCCTACAACATACGGCATATAAAAAGATTAATTTCTTTAAGCTGTAATTGATGAGAGCGAGACAAAATCTTGTACTTCGGTTTCGTGAATTGTTACATAAAAATCTCTCCGCCGACATGAGCATCATTATACTGCCTGTTTTCTCATCAAGCATATCGCGAATGAAAATCTTGTATGCGTCAATATGACAGATCATGTATTAGTGCATTTGAAGGAAAGTTTGAGGCAATGACGATCCGCTAAACCTCACATTCCTGCACAGAAGGTAAATCGAGTACGTCTACACTCATCAAGAATGATTAGAAACTGAACGTGTTTTGAACATTATTAATTATGATATGTTAAGTAAAATTAAAGAACACCACGCGTATACAAAGTAGACACTAAAGATATTCTGATTAAATTTTCAAGCATTTATTCTTCCTTCTTCGTATGACATTATAGCTTAGTTCTAGCCTTAGCCTCTCATTTGTCGTAGAATTTCTAGATTATGAGACATGGGTTATTGTGGGTTTAGAAAGTAAGGAGTGCCCGCAGCCTGTGAAATGATTTAGAGCAACCAGCCTGAAACATTCTCACCCATTGTTCAATTTATTTATTAATCTACTTATTTGTTTACTTTGGTTTAAATGTTTTCATCTACTAAGGTCTAAGAGTGATAATTTAGTGAGTTAGCGATAATGATGTTTAGATGACTGATGATTTAGAAATAATGGGGGATCACGAGGAAAATCCGAGGAAAACTGCGAAGACCTCACTCTGGCCACCACAAATTACCTTTTGATTGGTCGTTGATCGAACCGGGCCTGATCGCGCTGGTAAGCGTGCGCTACCCATTACTCACAAGTCCCCCACCTCTCCACCACTCGCTCCAACTACTTTGATAATGTCGAAAATTTGCCTCTATGGCAGGCATGCCAAGCAGCGCCTGCGCGAGCTCCTTGCCGGCCTGGAAGCCTGCTGCTCGGAGAATTTCCCTCTGACTCCGCGCTCATTTGCCTTCCACATCCAAAAGACGTGTGCATACCTGTTCTATAACCTGCGAGTCTACAATGCCTAGCTTGTGGGTTCGCAACAACATGTGTTAACACACTAGCTTTGAAGAGCCCAGAAGAGTATAATGAGAATTTCTTTGAAATTACCTTTCGCGAATGGTTACATAAAATTAATATATTTAGTTGTCGATTACATATAGTTGTCGATTTTTTGTTGTTGAATTAAGAAGATGTTGAAGTTAAAAATGGAACTATTCTATACTCAGTTCAGAGATATATTGACAGAAAAATCTACGTTGTGATGGGTGCCAACATCCGAAGAGATAGTCTCACGCAAGAGATTAACAAGTACAGCATGTCCTACCTATTCTTATAGATTCTGATCAGGTAAAACTTCAAATAAATAATGAAATAAGCCCTAGTCGCAAGGAATATTGGACTAAACGCATGTGAGAAAACAGTAGACGCTCCGTTCTTGCCGACTTCGAAAGATATTTCATTTCCCCCAAGTCACTGGTCCGCCTGGTTTTTAAGCAATTAATTTATATACTCGACATTTTAGTAAAAAGATATGCAAATTTCTACTATTATACACATTTATTTCACATCAGAACAATTTGTCATCTTTTCCTGAAAATAAATAAAAAAACATTTACTTATTCTGTCGACGAATACAAATTACTAGAAAAGAAATATACACCTGTCTGTAATGCGCAACAAAGATTCGGGTCTAATTTGATCTGATCTCTTTCGGGGCTTCACAGTAACGATCATGTATTCGGTGTCACGGCTTCTCAATCACTTTGAATAGAACGAATCAACGCACATATTAAATGTTGATCTAAGATAAACTGTAAGATTGCGAGTGAGTGAGATTGCATGAGTCGTGTTTCCGGGCAGTGTACTTTGGGCATTGGCCCCGTGAGTGTTGTGCACATCATATCGCGGGATGTAGCAGTGTTCCTCACCTGCTGAAACCTGAGATCCTCCGCCGACAAACACGTCGGTTTGGAGTTGTTTTTTTTTTTTTTTGCCAAGAAGCAGGACACAACTCCAGCTGGGATAGGTTCTTAGCACTTGTAATGTGATTATGTGTGGTAGCGTAGCACATGTAAGTTAAAGAGTGTGTATGTAAGGGGAGAGGAGGGAGCACGGATAAAGAAAGGAAGATCGTGAAACAACTATGGTCCTGGGGCACTCCGGTATTCTTCTGGTATTGGTTGGAAAATCCACCGAAAACTACCAACAAGAGAAAATGGCCGCCGGAATTCTCCTCCAACGCGCAGCAAAATTCGATTTATGTACCGAAACCTATGTACCGTACCTATCAGTCGAAAATGAGTTTCCGTCAGGATACGTAAGTTAATGTACATATACACATTATACTTACGATTTTCTTAACTTTTTAACTCGAACCCTACGACCTCCTGGTCAGCGACGTTGCAGCAACAACACGTGAAGTACTGAGCCATCTTTCTCGGAGTGTGTGTGCCACCGCGTCGAAAGCTATCTACACACATGGGAGTGAAGGTCGTACATTCACAAGGAATTTTAGTTCCGCAGGCCAGGACCACTGCTCACCTGCGAGACGACTGACCACACTGACGGCGCGCTCCGGCTCCCAAGACAAGTAAATCGTCTCTCCTTTTCGAAACATCAGTATAAATGGCACAACGACATGGTGGAGCAGCAGAGAGAGATTGTGCAGCGCATTCTACTGAGTTTATGTTGCGACTGAATTCCGAAATATGGCTAATTCGAGAAGATGTCGGTAAAGTCGCACATTATCCAGACGGTTTGACGTGGTCCCAGGGTTTGAGTCCCAACGATGGCAGGATTTTAGACAATGGCTTGACAGCTAGGTCGATTTCAGCCGCTCTCTGGAGGAGAATTCTAGCGGCCGAGAGCTCTGGTCGATAGTTTTCCGTGATTTCTTCGATCAATTCCACGCGAATGCCGAAGCATTTCTCTAGCAAACA
This sequence comes from Teleogryllus occipitalis, assembly GCA_011170035.1. Taxonomy (NCBI): domain Eukaryota; kingdom Metazoa; phylum Arthropoda; class Insecta; order Orthoptera; family Gryllidae; genus Teleogryllus; species Teleogryllus occipitalis. The sequence continues at coordinate 107,543 of BLKR01001708.1, read as the reverse complement.
GGTCAGGACCGCGCACGAACTTTCCTTCCGTTTCCTTGTCCCATCCTCACATTTTACTTACACTTGAGACTTAAATGGATTACATTACAATGCATATCGGGAGACCAGTCGGGAGCTTAGAACTTGTCCCAGCTGGGTCGGTTCCCCGCTAGGGAGAGACACCTGGAAGAGGGAAACATCAATTCGCCGTGTAGGTCGATTCCAGGTCTCACGTTGGGGAAGAACATCGTGAAACATGCACTCGTGAAACATGCACAACACTTATGGGACTAATGATCATATCAATTGACGGTCCAGACAACATGAAATAATCAATCAATTAAACGATGAACGGATCCTTTCGGAAAACGTCCAACGAATATCGGCATTAGCCACAGTGAAAAAAGAAGGAGATAGTCCGAGTGTGGAGCCTCTTATTTGTTCCGAAGAAGTGTTTGGGCACAAAATTGCGTTTCAAATTATGCGTTGCACAAGTTTTGGTCCATGTAAATCGCGAAGACCGAAGGCCGGAGCTTCAACGCCAACTTCGAAATGCCTAGTGAAGCATTAATTGATGTATACAGTCTTTTCAAAATTCCGTTACTTGCCGTACAACGGTTCAAGACTTATCGACATGGAGCGTGGAGTAAGTCGGTCATGCATCAAGTCATGCCATTACATTTTATTCCAATTTGTCAGTGTCTCAGTGCCGTTAGAATCCGCTTTTTCCAGACGATCATCCATCAAGGAAACCACGGAATCTCGAGCTGCTTAACTTTCATGACTTCATAAAACTTCGTGGAGAAGTTCGGCAACCGGTGCACACCTAGGTGTATTGTGTAAATATAAATTTACAACTGGCAGTGAAACTCGAAACTACACGCTTCGTCTCACTCTAGTCTAAGAACCGTTCCACCGGCAGTGTGATTCTTGTTTATTACATGTCTATATTACTAATTTCCAATGCACACAGAAATTAAAAGAAAACTACGGAGCCTCTGGTGTTGTGAGATGTGTTTATGAATGCGCTAGATAAATAGGAACTCGTAAAAAATACACACACACTGGAACAAATTCGATCGCCATTGAAAAATGCAAATATTTGAGTGTGTTAATCCGCCAATGCTCATAAGGCGCGCATCGAAAAAATCCCATACATCTTACAGAAGGGTGCAGTAACGCGTGTGATCAAAATAGTTAACAATAGAAAATATTTCATTTATTAGATTACCATTGATTAAATGCCAGAAAACAACTAAGTTATTGATAGGTTTTTGATACAATAAGCAGGTTGTAATTTCTAAAGTTCGATAAAACATTTGTAACTTTTTTCAAATTAACACTTGTCTTGTGTTTTGTTTATAGTAAAGAACATTTGGAATTTTCTACCAGTATTACTAAATATTACTGTGATCGGGGTGGTGTGCCTATGCGATAAAGCTTGTAGTGTTCTTTTTTCAAAACGTGTTTGCAACTACTCAGTATGAATTCTCGAGGTTTTCGTATTAAGTGCTTACTGAAGTGCTTTCTTATAAAAGTGAATTGGTAATTATGCGGTGAATAGATTCAAGGATGTTTATAGTGATCGCGAGGGTGTAGCCCGAGCCTCGCTGTGACTTGGATCCGGGAGACCCAAGCGAGAAAACTTGCCTTTGAAAGTAATTTGGCATTAAAATGCGGTGGGGACAAAGTGTGTAAAGGGAGAGCCACGAAAATCGCCTATCGATAAGTTTTATTCATTTCTATCAGAGCGCGTAGCGTAATTTGAGGGAGGGCTTACGGAGACTCCCCTCCGTTAACCCCTCCCCTCTCCTCCACCTCCCCCCGCCACGCTTCAATAAGGGTGTACCGTGTTCCCTACTTTAAACCACATTACCTATGATTCTTCCGTCTGATTTTAGGTCAAGCAGGGTTAACAAATTTGACTTCGGTTCTACCTACGAGATATATTCTGCAGAATCGCTTTGATTGATTGTCAGCGATTCCCGGTTCGTCAAATACAAAGGCCATTAGTATCGTAAGTGTAATGCATGTTTTTTAATCGTGAGGTGTCTGTAAACTTCCTCCCACTGGATGGCCACATCCAGCACCGACCTACCGTCGATTAGCGCGGTTTTCCCTAACTAGGTATCTCCGACCACCGGGCGCCGCCCCAGCCGGGACAAGTTCTAAGTCCCCGACCAGTCTCCCGGCATGTGTCGTCGTGTAGTACATGTTAGTGTGTGTGTGTGTGTGTACGGGGAGGATAGGAAAAGGAAGAGGAAGGAAAGATCGCACGGGGTCTCTGGCCCGTTTGTTACGGTACTGCTCCGGCATTCGCCTGGTGTTAATTGGAGAAACCACGGAAAACTACCGATCAGAGCAGCCGGTTCTAGAATTCCCCAACAGGCAGCGACAGAATTCGATCTAGCTGAAAAGCTAGTGTTGAAAATCCTGCCGGCGTTGGGACTGAAATCCTGCCGCCGTCGCTTAGAAATTCAGCTACACACCGACTAGATATATCACGTTTTGCACAATAAACTCCGTTATTTCTCAACAAATAGCCAGTAGACATTAATACAACGATAACATGTTTAAGGAGTAACAACGCTTGCCAACATATTATCAATTTGATAACGTTTCAGTGTTTTCTTAGATTCGTTGATGATGCACTAGCAGATATCGCATACGTTTTCAAACACAAAGCGCCGAGAAAGAAAGAGGTCGCCGTGCATCCTGTGTTTGCAAACGTATTTGCGCCAATTGATATCTACGAGAAAACCAAAGCGTAGCACGGGAAGTTCACACTAGATGACCTTCGCTCTTCTTTAGAGTACTTACTAAGTAAACACAGAAACATAAGACATTTGCAGATTGGTTAATAGAAATGTAGAAACTTTCCTTAACGTTTTGCATTGTAAAAAATACGCAGACCCTACGATACACATTCTCAATGTAGACAGATACGAATGATTTGAAGCCGGTAATGATTGACTAATTTTTGGGCTAAAAGAAAACTTAGCGTAATCCATTCTGCGTAGGCGTTTGAGACCGAAAGCACAAAAAAAAAAAAAAAGAGCTGGCCTGCCAGAGAAGTGCAGATAGCGGTTCAACCTGTCTTTTCTTGAGGTGTGACTTATCATTAGCTTCTAACATTGTTGCTTCTTAATGAATATCTTTACTGAGGCACGTATTTTCCTTCAGAAAGAGGTATTTTCCTTACGTAATGGGGAAGGGGCTGATTTTCAGAACTTACATTTTTATCTGTGCAGTCAGATTAAAATAAGGTGGAAATTAACTCACATATGCACGTTTCATCTGCTGATTCACAGAACTTGCCAGTGCTACAGAAAATATAACTGATTTAACCCAAAAGAACTGGAATGAAATGCTTCGTGAAAATAAAATTTACATTATGAATGGAAACTTCAAAATAAAAGTATATATAATCACAAATAATGTGAGAGTTTTCAATGTTTGAAGTTCATTATTTTTCATTGTTACTAGTAGTAATGTCTTTGTAATACTGGTAGCAAGAATTCACTGAAACTTCTCCAGATGGATGAGAAATCCCTGTGGCATTGATCTCCTCAAATACGAAATTTATAGGTTGTAATTTTAAGCATTGATCAATAGTAAATCGCTTTCAGAGAGTTCAGTTCATATTTAAATTTAACTAAGAAAATCAATCCTTCCATTTTGAAAGTTATGTCTCCAAACAATAAATAAGGGAAACTATTACAGAGGCATAACTGTTATATAGTTAAAAATAATCCAGGAAGGAATTTTTATAATGCTTTCAAAACATATTTTCCTTCTAACCAGCACAAAGATGTCGAGCAATTGTCACAAAATAAGCATACGTGACCCACGCAGCGAAGAGAAAAGCAACAGGTGCTGCTTAAGTCACAGTGTATACACGTCTCACAGTTCAGTTGCTCTAAAGAATAGCTCGAGAACGCGTCGCCCGCCATCGATATGTTTGGTCGTCTTGCTATTTCAGGTAGCTCACGGAAAATTTAAAAGAAATCCTGTTGTTTGGTATTGGGTGTTAGCAATATCACCACAGAAAGGCAATGAATGGTAGACAAGCAAGATATTGCAAGTGTGATAAATGCATTTGAAATACATAACTTGATGATGTGTCCAATTTTGTGAAAAAAAACTCTTCCGAAACAAGTGTAATATGTCATTGAATTTCAACAAAATCGTCTTTCATGTAATATACAATCTATACAATATTCAATATATAATATATTCAATATACAGTATTCATTCAATATTGCAAGAGATCAATTTTCAGTGCTTTATATTTCGCAGCAGTTCATCTGTAAATCATTTTGTTTAGTAGCTCACATACATGCACAGATCTTGGAAAGAAAATGGCCAATAAATATCAAAACGAGAAGCTTTTGCTGTTTATGTTTACGGCTGCTTTCGAATTTAATTCCTATCCTGACGACTACGGATTATTAAATAAAAAAGCACGATAGATAAGCCGATTAACACGGTTTTACGATAGAGATGGTATAAATAAAATAACGAGAACTTGATATGCAACAATGAAACACGTTGGTTAGAAAGATGTGTCACTCACTATCTTACGTAAGTTAAACAATCACTAATATGTCATTGTATATTTTATTGGAGTAACTATACATCTAGTCACACGCCATCTCCTCGCTAGAACCTGTCATTAAATCCGAAAATGAATAAGCTTTTTTCCCAAGCCAATTTTGGATAAAGATCACAAATAAACGAGATTCGTTACACGTCAACTACAATAGTGTATAGTCATTATGCCCATGAGTGTATTGCATGTTATACCTCGGGAGTAGTGCTGCACCTTTCCCCAGCTGGATCATGAGATCCGGTGCCGACCTATACGCCGGCCTGCTGGTTTTTTATCTTCAACATATCCTCTCCTCCCGAAAGAGGCACCCCTAAAGCTGGGACACACTCTAGGTTCCCGACTGTCTTCTGGCATGTAAAATAGGGTAATATAGTGTGTTGTATATGTGTGTATGGGGACATAGATTGGGAAAAAAGGGAAGATCGCGTGCCGACCGGGGTAAGTAGTTAATGTAGTGCTCCGGCATTCGCCTGATATTAACCGAATGAAAACATCAGAAAACTAGTGATCAGAGTAGCAGGCCTCTATAATTGTCATTCAGACAAGGGCTGATCCACCCAAGTCTGTTTTTAATGTCCAAAATCCACCACCGTCGAGGCTCGAAACTTAGGACCTTGCATAAAATGATGATGCATGTGCTAGGTATTGCCGCTGAGATGTCACAGCCTGTCTGCCAGAGAGGTTGAGTACGAATAGTACAAATATACGTTTTTTTATTTCAAGCTTAAAATTAGAAGAAGAAAAACAAGTCAAAAATATTTAAGAGTGAGGAAAATGCCCCTCCTAAAGTTCATTTCTTGGATCAACCTCTGTTTGGGCGAGTCATAGTTTGCGTCGAAATTAATACAGAAAATATTATTAGAATGTAATAAAAGAGAAATAAAACTTTTTCTGTCGCCAATTCGCCTGCGCACGATTACAATACTTTCTCTTCTAACGAAACAAAGGCGAGAAAGTAAAGAGAAAAGAAAGACAGGATTCTCGATTGTGTGAGAAATAGAAGTAGTTTTAAGGAAATGGAAAAGGAGCAGTGGATAAGGCAAAATGAAGAATATTAATTCCTAAGAGATACACCAAGAAACCATCGTACGTAAAGTGTGTCGCACATCACTGTTACGCCATTGGTTGACGGATAATGCGTCCACCGTGTTCCGAAGAGCGTCCACGGTATGATTCACTTCAAGTCCGCGATATTGTGTGAGCGGATTGCACACGGAAATCCGGGACAGAGTGGCTCCCGGATTGTCAACGAGAATTAACTGCAACCGTTTGCCTAATATAGTGAAATCGGAATAGTACACGGTAATCATATAATCAATATGTGTAGGCAAGGAGGAGGGGCAGGAGGGCGTACAAGTTGAAATATGAACATTATGAAGAAAACAGATTCAGACTTGTCGCTAATGACGGCTGAACCTGCCTGTGCGTCTTTGACTCAGATTGTATGGCGGCGTTTTAGGCAAACACCCAACATTGTGTAGTGGGGTCTCATGTTCCAGAATTCCCGAACACCTCTGATGTTTGTACAAGGAACGTTGGCTGTGATGTCAACCTAAAATGTATAAATATTATTTATACGAGTATAGTTTTATTAGAATAATATTATTCAATAATTCTCGATCCGCTATAATTATGTATCTAATGTATCTAATACGTTTGTCACAGTAAAGAAAATAAACACTACATTGTCGACGTTTCGGCACAGGAATATGAACAGTGAACCATTTCATTAGAGCTAAAATTACAATTAGTTTGTTAGGAATATAGTTTTTCACCTGTAAGGTTATCAATAATATACCTTACTACATTGTTAACAAATTGATATTAAATGTTTGCCATCAAATAAATTGGGTAATTGGAAAATTACGATTATATTAACTGACATCTATTAATAAAAATAATATAAAGTGATAATTAAATTATGAACGTAATTTAAATATAAATATTACAACACTGATACAATAGTAATAAAAAGGACGACAATATAAACAATTAAGTCAAAGAAAAATGCGTTGTCGATGACTCGAAGTGTGTATCTTCAATTGCAAGTCTTAAGAGAAGTGTATCTTTTAATTGCGATTCCTAAAGATAAAGCCGTTTTTATGGTATATTCATCCCCGATTAGTTTTAATTTATGTACAATAATTATGTATTTCAGTTTTCTACTTCAATTTATTTTCTGTTATCATCACTTGTAGCAAAGAATCACAGTCACGCACGTTTTATGTCATAACGGACACTAATTATTATACACAAATGTGCACGTGCATAAACAGTAACAATTCAACGCTGCCAGTGTGATCAAAAAGTGAATAATGAATTATATAACTAGATATCGAACAATATCATTTAAAAAACCAATAACGGTCTTAAAAATGATGAAACAATTTTATAACAAAAAATCAGACAACTTATTCCACTAACAAAATTTGGAAAGCATAACAATACAGAAACAATCCCAACTGTTGCCTCATACGTAAAAATCATTAGCTTAATAAGAATGTATACGCACGCAAATAGACCGAGGCTCATACAACTTCATAAAAGCAATCTGGGCAACCAAACCTTGGTACACTACATAGCACTAACGTTCAATTAGGAAACCTTAACTGACAAAATGTGAATAATGAATCGGGTTAAAACATTCGAAAAATAAAAATCGAATATAAATGAATAAAAATCAATGAGGAAATCTGATTAAAAAACAAATGACAAACTTCAGCGTGCAAAATTAAATTCAAATCTTGATTAAGTAGAATCGAACGACAAAATTCATAACAACGAACAAGAAACCTTCGATTAACAAATTATTCAAATCCACCAATCGACTATTCTCAAGAAAAATCAAACAAGGAAAACGGTAGACAAAAACCGAAACCGGCACCTGGGTCACTTCAATCACTACGTACGCCGAATACAAACACACTTTACAAACTGCTTACACGCATTATAAACTCGAAAGTCGTCATCAAATTCACAGTGTTCAGGAACTCCTCATTAAGAAAATCAGCCACAAAATATGAATGAATATAATGGATTGAAGAAATTCAAATTACGTATTATTGAAAACAAAATAATTAATGAAAAAAAACACCAGTATGTTTTAATGATGGAAAATTAAAGACAATGCCATCAAAGAAGCTTTCACACAATACGTTCTACTAAACATTTAACAATTTGTCATAAAAACAATAAAAATGTAGAAACGATCTTTTCATCTGTCAATCAGATTAGCAAGATTGGGTGATCCACTCGTAGCACTTCGCTCGACTCCAAACAGCGAAAATCGCGCGTTAAGCCACGCCGAACGCACCCCTCTCCGCTAAGCGGCGCCTCCGTCGCTGCCACCACCGTACGTACCGTGAGAGCGGGCGGCACGTGGCCGGGGGCGGGGCGGGTCAGGGCGGTCGCGCACGTGCCAGCGGCGGCGGCGGTCAGCAGCAGGGGAAGTCGCGGCGCCGGCCGCGCGCGGGCCAGCGGCCGAGCGATCGTCGCGGCGGTTTGGCGTCAGGGCGACGCCGTGGCGGCGGCGGCGGCGGCGGTGGCGGCGGCGTCGCTCGCGAATGCACCCGGAGGCCACGCGGCGCGCGGCGGTCTGAGCGCCAAGCGCGCTCGTGCCTGCGTCGCCGCCGCCGCCGCCACCGCCGCCGCTGCCGGCCGGCGCGTATGCGCGCGCGCGCGCGCGCGCGAGAGCGACGGCGGCCAGTGTGGGACGTGGAGGGCGGCGGGGGAGGTGCTGGCGGCGGCGGCGCACAGTGGGGAGCATGCTATTCCGGACGGACACACGGAGAGAAGAGCTCGAGAGATGCATGGCTCGCTTATAGCAGTTTTTTTATCTTTTTGCTCTCGGAAATCAATATATTTTCGGGGAGTGCTAATGTATTTGTTCTTTGACCTTCGAGAATCATATCACGATTTTTAATTCGTAATATTTATTCTTAAATTCTATTTACATAGCTAACTTATGGCCTAGCTTACAAACTAGATACTTACAAACTAATCTAAATCTACTTTGTCTTACATCCTGACTTAATCTAACAACGAACATTATTTACATTATTTACGGTAAGCAATACATACACATATAACACTTACAAAAACATACACTTTTAACATTACACATGAACTCATATAAAAATTATTTACACTATATATGCATCGACGACATCATTTCAACAGCGGTTGCAACTTTAACACTGTACACTATTTACATTATTTACACTGGTCAAAGTATACAAATACACTTATAAACACAATCCATGAAATCATTTAAACACTATTTACACTATACATGCTTGTAGGCACTTCATTCAGTCAATAAATTATACGATAAATAAAACCCGCTTTCATTGATACAAGATTTCGCGAAAATGAGAAAATCGAAACCATTGGCGAATGGAAGACTGGAAACAGGATATGTTGAAACTGCCGAATGTAGTCACTCGGCACTTGCGGTATTCGAAGGAACAGATTACCGAACGATGTACTTCTACATCCATTAGAGACATTTTGGACACTACAAGCATATATTTGCGGAACTTCCAACATTTCCCAAGTTCTTCGCTTTGCTACATTCAGCTATTTCCATAAAAAAGAAAAATGTGTTTTTTTTGAACTGTCGGTGCTTCCCGTTTCCAGTCTTCAATTATCAGTGGGTACTCGTACAGCGAAGAGTTCTCTCTGCCCATTTTAGCACTCAGTTCCAAATCTTCAGCAGTGTGTTACAACCTTTCAAAGATCAAAAAAGACATAACACATTTTTTAAAAGTTAAGATGAAGTCTACTCAAACTTTATACATAAAAAACTTGGATTTGAACCTGGAAGCCTTTCTTACTTTGACGAATAACACTTACGCAGTTCAAAGAACTAATTTAATGCTGCAGCATCAATATAGGGATTTTCCGATACCGCAAATCGTTTTGTGAGCCTTGGATTCAGGAAAAGTTAAAAATTCTTGTTGCTACATGCTGTAAAAAACTTCCTCTAACATGTTGTATAATCAGAATTCATGTTTTGTGGATCTTCATTACCGAATAATTAGTTTACGCTAAAACCTCTGTCCGCCTGTGAACCGCGCTAGCGGCTAAACCGTAAGCAGAATTTTCACCAAGCTTAATATTTCCCAATCATTCTGGCTGAAGTCGCGGCTCCTTGAATTTGAAATGGTTATTTTAATTTAACGGATACTATATTGAACCCGTAACGACAGTTTCAAAATTTTCTAAAAAAGATTTCCATTTTTTTTTCTTTCATTTTACCCCTTCAGAGCAATGTACGCTCATAAAAATAATCTCTGTTATGGTGACACATCCTCTTTTAGTTGAATTCTCTATATTTATAATAAAATGTGTTCGGCAAAACTTGATCTTTAACTAGTCACACATAACTAGTACGCATATTTTTTCAAAAAATATGAGTAGATTTCGGATAATTTTATAAACAAGATTTTCTCATAAATGGCTCCAAATTCTCCAGTAATTTTTTACTCGGACAGTGCAGTGTAGGCTTCTAAAAATGGCGCGGGTTCAATTTTCTTTGAACTCAGAATTTTCTAATTGATTGAATTGAAATATTGACAAATAATGCGAAATTAGTGATGCAGGAAAGTATGTACTTTACTTGCATCACTAATTCTTTCCTCTCAACCACATTTTAATTGAGGAAGTCGCAAATGACACTGTCAGCGCAATTAGCCTTTTTTTCTTGATACTGCATTTATGCGGCTTATTTCTTGATGTCTTGTTACTACTTTTAATAAGCATTCCTTCATTCTGTTGTGATACAAATTCATTACAATATTTACAGGCACTACACTACCGCATATGTCAAAAGATACGTTTAAGAGACTAGATTCTAAGTGTTCCTACGGATATGTCTCGTTTACGGCGATGCCTCGCTGAAGAAGGAAAACACCGTCAGCTGATGTATCGTTCGGCGCCGGATCTGATCTTTAGCGGAGGTAGCATACTGCACCTTCTGGGACATAACATGCACTATACTAATTACTACAGTCGTTGACGTACCTGGAAACACTGTAATCAATCAATAAATGTGTATTCCTAAAAAAAAACATTATTTAATTTCCGAGGTCTTTCGGAGATCTATGAAGATATCTATCTATTCATATAGTCAGTTACGTAATGGCAATATGAATTTTGAATTCTTGGTACTTATTTCCTGAATTTTATTTCAAGATCGAAAACACTGTAAGTGCGTCAAATAAAACAATTATAAAATAATCATAAATAATATAATTAATTTATTACGTCGAACAACCAATTTAATTTGCAATTTTTGGGTGGGGAAATAAAGTTATGTTTAAAATGAGCTTAGGGGGAAAAAGTAAACTCTGAGGAAAATCGTAAAAACTATATTTTCTTATTTATAAAAGTGTTTCCATGAAACTGAAGTTTCACAACCTTTTGTAGAAATAGCTCTTTCAGTGGTTTTCCTGAATAATGATGCAGCCTGAGGCACAATGAAAAGTGGAATTTCTGATAAGAGATTACTGACGACCGAGGAAATACGTTCATTTAAGGAATTTCCTCACAATCGCCTCCGAATACCATGATCAAAGAGGCATTGAATGCCTTATCGTAAGTAGATCATTAAGGAAGGATATAGAGCCACTTTCGGAAAAATCTCTTAAGAGTTCCATCAGGAGATTCGAAAATTCCGCGAACAAAATCACAAAATCACGCTACACATTTGATGCATACGCAAGGAGTCTGCGCCGCCAGGGGTGCACCTGGCATTCCCGCCAGCGCCGGTCCGGCTGAGATAGCTCAGGATATCAACTGATGACACTGCTGTGCCTCTGACCGGGAAGTCGTGGGGTTCGAGTGCCGAGAGCGTCAGGATTTTCGAAACAGGCTACGTAGCTAAGTCAAAGTCAGCCCCCCCGTCTGGAGAAAAATGCATGCGGCCAGCTGTGCTGATCGGTAGTTTTCCGTTTTTCTCCGATTAAGTGGAGGCAAATGACGGAGCAGAACCCCAACAAACGGTCCACGAACAACGCGCGATTTTTCCGTCCTCTTCCTTGTTGCGTCCTTACACATACTTATATACTACACTATCGCATGTCGGGAGACCAGTTGGGAGCATAGAATTTGTCCCAGCTTGTCGGAGGTACCTCGAAAGGAAAACCCAGCAAACAGACATGCTGGTCAGCGCCTGATATCACCATCCAGCGGGGGAAGACCACAACCATTTTCCGTCAAATTCATGACAGTTACGGGACTAATGACCATAGCCGTTGAACCGCCAAGAAACACGAAATAATTAAGCAATCAACCTTTCAGTTCTGGCATGGTGAGGAGATGGAGGGGCGGGTATCCCTGCATTCGCAACGAGGGGCGACGTTGTCTTTAAGGAGAAGTTCACGAACATCCCTCGACACCTCTGGATCATAAAGTCTTAAGTTGCAGGTGTCCACGTCTAGTCAGGAGGCAATTGAAGAGCGTATTACCAAACTAACGCAGTATCTCCAAAAATACAATTTTAAAATTCAGCCTACGAGTTCAATATATGTTTCAGTGATTTTCAGTACTGGTTAACATGGGAGAAATACCGTCTACAATACAATATTTAGAAGCATGATGGAGAGAGGGGCCTTAATATATCCAAACGGATAAGTAGAAAACAAACGACAATGGAGAAATGTCACTCAAAATAAGCACTTCAATTCTGGGGACTACCTGTGAGATGGTGGGATAAGTTGCAGCTTGGATTCAGGCAATCGTGAGACCCGGTGGATCCGAGGTAGCGAGGTAGTGAGTGTGATTATGGAAGTGCCAAGAAGTGCTGAAATGTATAAATGAAAGGGTTTGTAAAATATATCTGATACGGCTGTTTACTCTCCCTATTTTTAAATGTCTGTAGATGTATTTTGGTCAAAGTATGACATGTTGTTATTATAAATATTTTTTTCATACTATAATGACGGGTTGTATATATTTTGAAAACTTGTGATGCTAAAACAGCACGATTTTTCTCGTTCGTATTTTCCCGCAAATTACACGACAAGTACTAAAATTCTTGAAAAACTGTACATAGCCTTATTTCAAAATCTATCGTTAAGCAGCAGATTGCATTAAGCGAAACATATAATAAATTATTAAGCATCTTTAATATTTTATTTTTAATATTGTTGAAAGATGCTGAACAAATTTTGAACTTTTGCAATTTTCAAAAAATCAATGTTTTCAATGCACAATGAGACACTCGCCATTTTCTTAAACGTCCATCACACTATCAAATAACAAAATTTAATTACAAAATATTTTCTTGAAAAGGTTCCAGACGCTTCATGTAAAGTAACCTCCAAAATCAAAATATTGGTTTCAAATTGAAAGGTCTGCGACATCAGTAAGATCGATTGGGGGATGTCAATTTTGTAGAAAATCGACTGAACAGTTTAGCCGCTAGCGTTGTTCACAGACGGACAGACGGACGGACAGACGGACGGACAGACGGACGGACAGACGGACGGACAGACGGACGGACAGACGGACGGACGGACAGACGGACGGACAGATGGACAGTCGGACAGACGGACGGACAGACGGACAGACGGACGGACAGACGGACGGACAGACGGACGGGCAGACGGACGGACAGACGGACGGACAGACGGACGGACAGACGGACGGACAGACGGACGGACAGACGGACGGACAGACGGACGGACAGACGGACGGACAGACGGACGGACAGACGGACGGACAGACGGACGGACAGACGGGCGGACAGACGGACGGACAGACGGACGGACAGACGGACGGACAGACGGACGGACAGACGGACGGACAGACGGACGGACAGACGGACGGACAGACGGACGGACAGACGGACGGACAGACGGACGGACAGACGGACAGACGGACGGACAGACGGCCGGACAGACGAACGGACAGACGAACGGACAGACGGACGGACAGACGGACGGACGGACGGACAGACGCACAGACGGACGCACAAACACACGTTTTGCCGTTATGCGATTTTTAGGTATCAAGGACTAACATAACATGTATTCTGGCTACACCACGTGATAGAGGATTTTTTCTAAATCTAGCAATTGGATATATCCACTTATTTGTTACCAAGGCCTTGTAATAAGTTTTTCTGCCGAAAATTCGCCGTTTTCTCTTGCAGCATTACATAACTTTCTCTCGACTCCATGGCGAGGAAGTAAAAAATTGTTCTATACTATTTGATGTTTTTTAATGTTCGTTTTCTGCAGTGGAGATCTAAACTGGGCAGGTGTAGAGGAAGGAGTGGTCTAAAGAGGGTTTTGAAAATGATTTTCATTTGTCGAGTAAACCAAGAAAGATGGATAAATTAGTGACACTGTAAACATAGAAATATCCATCTTTTTCTAGCAAAGTTACATTTAACCCTTCAGTGGACGCATTGATTACTATTGTAATCCAGACGTATTAATTTGCTATTTACAGCAACAGTTGAAAAATTGTTGGCATGGACGTTTCAGTACCTTTCGTAAATAGCTCTAGTTATTGAATTATAGCAAAATATGACTCAAGTGATAACTGCTGCTCTAGCGATGAGCGCCGGAAACACATTGGATTACAATAGTAATCCGCCCGACCACTCGCAGTTCAGTATGTGACCTAAGGTGACATCATAAATGTCGTTGCAATCGATGCTCTGAATGTTTATACAAAGAACAATAGTTCAAAGGTTGACTATAAGGGGATTTCTAAAGGTTCTCACTTTGTTCTTTATGAAAACAGAAATGGAAAAGAATTTCCGAAGAAAAATCTGTGCCGACAGCAATAAGATCACACGGGAGACTTCTACCTAGAATCCGAGAAGGGACCGAGGGTTCAGCGGAATTCCCCAAAGGCCAATGTGGGACGTTGTTATCTCTGTGGACTTCAACGAAATAGAGCTCTCGACAGTACTACGTAAATTGTGTCCTGTGGGTGTGCCACATTAAGAAAATCAATGTGACATGTTCAACCGATGGTGACATTGAAACACATTCAGGATAGAGGCTCCAGATGTTAAAAAAATTTTGTCAAACTTTTTTATATAATAATCGTAATGCAAAGTATTTCATGTGCGCAAAACATATACAGCGCTACTAATAAAAGCGTGGTGTAACTTGGATATACCACGTTTATTCTGGGAGTAGTTAGTTCTAGCTTAAGCTCGGTGTACGGACGGAATAAATTTGTACTAATAATGCGGCCTAAACCATGGAATAACTACACCTTTTCTAAAGCGGAAACAACGCTTGGCAACGTTGCTTCTTGTAGCATCTGTGGCAATTTTTCTTTATTCTCTGCTGTGGGGAAGTAGCGAGCAACACTCGCCGACCACGAACGATCAATTCCGTTTCCGTGTTTGTGAGGTGCAGTTCGTTAAGATTGTTCAGTTTTGTTCGTGCAGTTTTTAGTTAAGATTACCGCAACGATGGCTGAAAAGCGTGTGAGAAGTGTGAACTGGGAAAGTGAAGAGAAGGTAAGAAAGATTTTTTTGATAAATATTTTTGCATTGTGTTATGCAATTGTGATATTTGAATGTGCTAATTTCACCTGTTTTCATGTTCTTTCCAGGAAGTACTAAAGGAAGTTATGAGGCAATACCTGCCTGTAATGAATTGTAAAAATAATGACCACGTTGTCAATAAAAAGAAATCGCAAGCGTGGAAAGAAATAACAGATAAATTCAATAATTTGAATTTTCGGCCGAGGGATGTAAAACAAATATATAACCAGTGGAAAACCATGAAAAATAAATCAAAGAAAGAAATGGGGGAGTATAATAGGCAGAGCAGAATGACCGGTGGGGGACCAAAACCAAAAAGTCCTTCCCAGGACACTCTGGAAATGATGAGAATGGATCCTGCAGGATTTTTGTATCCACAGAATCCGTTTGATTCAGACAATTTTGTAGTGGTGCAGTGCTGCGAGTCTCAAGTGGAGACTGTTGACTTTAATGCATTTGCTCTGGGACGGAGCGATGCTGTGGTTGCCAGCACTTCAGGGACTTCTGTTGCTGCTAGCGGTGTTGAAAATGAATGTGTTAGTGATGCATCCTCTGCCGTGTGTGTTGCAACAATTTCTGCGACTGTGCCTGCTGGTGCTGGCTGTGATATTGCCATGCCCCCTGCAACTGCTGTTAGTGATGGAGAAGCTGCTGCTCCTGCTCCTGCTGCTGCTGCTGCTCCTGCTCCTCCTCTTCCGTCTCCTATTTCTGCATCTGCTACTCCCAGATTTAGAAGAGGGCAGACAATAGGGGAGGACTTCAACTTCAAAAAAAAATCATTTGAGAGTATGGAGTTCTACAGGAAGGAAGAAAACGCGAGGTTGGAAAGAGAGCACAATTTACGGGTGCAGTGGGCAAAAGAACAACACGAACAAATAATGAGATTGTTGTCTTTGCAGGAAGAGATTTTGTTGAAGGAGTTGAAAAAATAAAAGAAAATAATTTTTTTTTCCAAAATTGTATTATCTTTTTCCATTTCAGCCCTTGTGAACCAATGATTCAGTGAATTATGTTAATTGAAAATATTGTCGCAAGTGAAGAGTAATTAAAAGTGTAACATTCAGAAGGCCAGATTTCATCTGAAGTACAGTAAAATTTGCAAGTAAATAAAAGAGGAGAAAAATTTGCAGGAGAAAGAAAAAATTAGTTATGTAGGTTATACTGAAGTAATGTTTATTTTTGGTTTACCAATAGACATTGTACAGTTTTGGTAAAGTAGTTTTTAAAATGTTATTTAATCATTTATAATATTTTTAAGTAACAAATTTAATAATTTTTCTGTAGGAAAGTAGTAAAATTATATTTAAAATTCTAAATTGAGAGCTTTTCCTACCATTACGCGTTTATTGGAAGTAAAAATTTAACCAATGAGCAAAATAATTGAATTGTTTCTTAATCTTCAAAAAATTTGATCTAGATGGTATATGAAATTCTCTGATCTCTCTGATTAGTCCTGATTTAACATGTTAAGCAAAGACTAAAGTGGCCTATAACAAGCTTAGAAGATTTGTATGATACCTTTTGTATCTTTTGGGGGGGGGGGGGGATGCACAGCTGGCCAATGATTGAAGTGGATTTTAACTTGTGACTAGTGTAAATTTCACAATTCGAAATTTTAGTGCATATATATTTATGAACCTAATTACATATTCATGTGAGAATGTGGGACTGCTGAACAACTTTAAAAGGGGAATGTTTTTTGTGGTATGGCCTTTAAAAATGGGATCTAGAATTTTCATTTTCGTAAGAACTGATTTCTCATGTCAACATGAATATCTGTGGCATTTTCCAAGGTAAGATACAAAGGGATGCTTTTGATAACACAAGTTAATTAAATAAAATGAATATTAAACCATTATGAAGAGAAACAATTTTTTTTTGTGCTCGAGACAATTTTTTACTTTTAAGATTTGATCCAAGCTACCCATTGTAGAATTCACAACTGTGATATATGGGATGTAGTTCATCGGTTTTGGTCAGAATATAAACAATTAGTTTGTAGATGTTTCAGAATCTTTTGATTCCATCAGGGTTAGTGTACAAAACACACAGCATGAAGCCATCAATTGAATACACAATGCACAAGATAAAAAAACACCTTACTAAATAATCAAAAATTCCATATTTACAAAGATGTGTACATTTCTTTTGCATATCATTATTGTGCATTTTATATTCATATTTAAGTTTTCATGCCTTGTTTTTTGTAAACTAGCCCTGATGATGGAATTAAGATTCAGAAATGCAAACTAATTAATTATACACTGACCAAATCCCATGAACATTCATTATCTGAATTTCTACACGAAGTCCAAGTAACAGAGAATCTCACTTTCTTGCAAAAGTCAATTATGCAACACAATAAGTCGGCTTGGAGTTCAAATCTAGTAGATAGTTCTGTTCATATCAGCTTTTTAAATTTTTATCAATTCACTAATCCAAAATTCTGATACTAAGTTGAAAAAAGTTGAATAGTTAGGAAGGGATTCTGAAACTCAAGAAAGCGCAGATGATTTTCTCCCCCGTACGTCACATACAGTTTTTACTGTTTGACTAAATATCTAAACAATTGGTAACCCACTCTTTGTAAAGAATTTCAAGTTTTCGTTATTTTATAACATAATAGAATTTGCCATTTCAGTAAAAAAGAGTTTTTATGCAAGGTTAATTCTTAATCATAATAAATTTGATTATTTAGAATATTTTTCACAGTGGTGAGCAGGTTCACATTTTTTATCAGAAAAATCTTTTAAGTGAAATATTTATATGAAACTGATGAGAAAATAAAAGTGCAATTATATTCTGAATATCCTTTTATTTTCGTATACACATTTCAAACCTAGCCAATATTAATTCTTTGATATTTTTTCCTGGGGGTTGAAGAGGTATGCTCCACCGGATGCTACCAAAAACAGACAAGTTCAAATTCACAATATTGGTGCAAATGCTTATTAATCCACATTAGGAATTACATTTTAAAAATATGCAATATGGAAGTATTTTAACATGGAAAATTTTCATAGGTCACTCAAATACCAGATTTTCTGGGAAATATGAATATTTGAACAAGTCTGGTTTTGCTACCACAAAGCAATTAACAACAAAACCATTATTATTATTATTAGCATCATCAGAAACCAGGTAAAACTTTATTTACATTAACTTCCCTTGCCTTTCACAAATTAATACATAAATTTCCTTTTCTAAAAATTGTCCTCTATAAAAGCTGCCCGAACTGCTGCTCCTCGACCTACAGCTTCAATTGGTTGCAATTGTAGTTCTTCAACCACTTCTTCTTCCACAAGAAATTGCTCTTCATTAAAAATTATTGCTAAATTGTGCAATATTGCAAGAGCCACAATGTATAGTTTGATGTTTTCAAGAGAATTTCTGAAGCCTGTTTGGAGGCAACGAAATCGGCTTTTCAGCACACCAAAACATCTTTCCACTGTGTTCCTAGTGCGCACATGCTTTTCATTGTAGCGCTCTTCTTTTCTTGACCTAGGCCTCAACACTGGGGTGAATAAATACGGGGTACATGCATACCCGGAATCTCCCAAAAGCCTACCATGAAAATGTCCACCTTCAAATTTCACTTTCAATGCAGATTCATTGAATATACGGAAGTCATGTGCACTCCCGTACCATCTTGCCACAATATCCTTTACCTTTAACGAAGCATCACACACAACTTGTACGTTTAATGATGAGAAATTCTTCCTATTTATGTAACAGTGCCCTTCATTGCCTGGTACATGTGGGATGCGGATGTGAGTGCAATCAATGCAACCGATTTACACTTCTGAAGCCACAAATATCAGAAAACATGTTTATTTTCTGCACCTCTTCATCTAACGTTTCAGGCATTCGAATATACGTCTGCCTCTTTTCCACAATACACAGTGCCACTCTTCAGCACACATTAGTTACGGATTGTTGACTTATCCCATGCAAGTCAGCAGAATCGTCTTGAATTTCGTTTCTTCCCCAGCAGCGAAGAGCAGTTAAAATTTGCAGATCAGGAGAAAGTTTTCCTCCCCTTCCGTTATTTCAACTGGGCCCCGAACAAGTCTATTAATTTTATCACTCCTTTCGAAAATCTGTATTTCCTGCGGAATTCTGTATCAGAATATATTTCCAATGGGCTCACCCGTGCTCGGTAACACTTCTTCTTCCTCCTCGGTTGTTCACAATCAAAGATTTCCTCTATGAACACAACTTCTTCCACACTTTCAATATCTCGAAGCGACATCGCTCTCAACAAAATCAGAAAACGGAATCACAGTTCCAATCGAAGCAGCCAAATCACTAAATATCCGGGAGAAAATATCAAAAAACGAAAGCAAATCTCGAAATATATGAAATGACTGAAAGGAAAGAACGAAACTCAGGCACGAACAGCTGGAGACAAATGACTATTGCAAGGCGCTTGTTTTCCTCCGCGTTATTTTCGTGGTTTAGCGGTTGCCATGGAAACTACACCGCAGTCATTCCATACTCAAGTTATTCCATGTTTATTGGTAGAGGTTTTTGCTATTCTCATGCTATTCCAGGCGTAAGCACGGAATAAAGTTTATACCTCGTTTATTAGTAGCGCTGATAGAGTACATGACTTTTCAAAAACAAATATTTACTCGCATGTGTTTAATAATATTGGTTTAAAGGCATAATAAATGCATTTTTGTGTAGCATTTCATAGAATTTGCAATCTATCAACGTTCTAATTAATTTAATAGTATTTGGTAACTGGGAAATGTTTTAGATACCATTACTCGTCTATAATTGCACTAAAAGACGATTCGTTCGTAAAATATTGTTGATAAGATTTTTTTTAAAAAAATGGAATACATTTGTAATCCACGCGACATTCCAATTTCGAGCGCGACCTCTGAAGGGTTAAATGCTATTTACTGGGCAGGTGCACTTCATGATTTCCTCTATCTGTGATAAAATCACGACTTTCTCGTTATTGGTCGTTTTTACAGGGCGCTGATCGGAAACTGCTTTTACTTCAGTTTAACATTTCGTGCAGATAGTAAATTGCAATAAAACGTAGTGCTGTCATCCGACTCCCACCTCAGAAGTCCGTGGCATACATTTGAGAGCAAGAGGCTATGCTTTTTAGAGCGACAACACACACATATTGCGAAAACAAAAGAAGCTGTGAAAATAAGAACAATTTGTTATATTTCATTGATGATTACTTCGTGTTTCCGGGAGCGTCACCTCCCACGGACATTAGATCCTTAAGAGTGCATGTTTTATCGCGAATAAGTACATATCGCCTTCAGAGGCCATGAATATAATAAAACACATGAAAATTAGAAAATCACCAGGAATAGATGGAATTAGCAACTTTAGCATCAAAATGTTACATTATAAAGTAATTACGCCTAGAACAGCGATTTCCAACGCTGCTTTACGGCTCAATTACTTCCCCACAAAGTGGAAGAAAGCTACGGTCCTACCTGTGTTTAAACCTCACGAAGATCCTAAAATTCCTGAAAATTACAGACACATAAGCCTCCTCCCCAATCTAAAATATTTGAGATGTTGATTCTGAAGAGGCTCAATAATTTCCTAACATTCTCAAAAGCAATTGCGTCTTTCCAATTCGGTTTTAAACCAAATCATTCAACCTCGCACCAATTATTAAGATTAACGGAAGGCATATCGCACGGTTTCCACCAAAAAGAGCACACTTCAGCTTTCTTAAACATGAGCCATGCCTACGACAAAGTTTGGCATAGAGGTCTCGAGTACAAATTGCATGATCTGGGTATTTCAGAATATTTAATCAAAAGCTCAAAAACAATTTTCATTTCCAACACAGAATTTATAGTTCAGATCAACAATGTAACATCAAGAACATCCAAATCAACGCGTGAGTTCTTCAAGGATCAGCACCATCACCCACTTTAATATTTACTGCCACGACAATCCATTTGAAGGAGACGCTAACATAGCTGATGAAATGATGAAATAGCAATTTACGACACAAACTTCGATATATTAGTGGCTAAAGATCACCTACAAGAAAGCGTAAATAATCATGTAGAATGAACTCAGAAATAGTTAGAATTGTAGAGTTAGAATTAATCCACGTAAGATAATCTGCAAAATCTTTCAGAAAACATCCCAAAAATCCTCCAGAAATCATAATCCAAGGAACACAAACCCCATGGTCAACCTCCCCTAATAAATACATCGGGGTACCCTTCGATAAAAATCTCACCTGGAAACCCCATGTTAATGTAGTCATTTACATAACAAAAATTAAAATATCCAATGTATCACCTATTATGAATCGCCGTTCACCCCTGAGGTTAGAATGCAAACTATTAATCTTTAAGTCAGTTATATTACCAACAATGACTTACGCATGCCCAGTATGGGGTGGTGCTGCATGAAGCACCATCAACAAACTTAGTGTTCTCCAAACTAAATATCTGAGAATAACTCTTAACGCGCCATGATTTATCTCGAACCATGAAATCCGACGGGGATTAGACATACCAGAATTCAAGGATACATCAAAAAATCTTGACAGCAATTTCTACAAGCACCTACCAAATGCTCCCTGCACTGCAATATTCAACCTCGAAACAATGGCAAACCGCGATTTATATCAAAATTCTCGAAAGCTAAAGTTAAACTTTAACTTTACTTCTCCCTCATACCTTTAAGATTAAGGATCTCAAAACCCTCGAAAGACATAACTGTCGGACGAGAAGTAATAAGTTAAAAACAACAACAAAAACAAAACTTGAGATCTTGAGATCTCTATCTATCTAGTATCTATACAGAGATACTTGGAATCTGCCAGCATGTCACCGACCCAGCCATGGCAAATTCTAAGCTTGCGACTTCTCTCGACCTATGGGGTGAGGCATGTAGGTGTGTACGTAAGGAGAGAGAGGATAGGAAAAGAAAAAGGAAGGAAAGATCGTTTGCGGTAAGTAGCTTGTTTGTTAGGGTATCACACCGGCTTTCACCTAGAAATGATCGGTGAAACCTGGGAAAACTAGCAATCAGAGCTCTCGGTCTCTAGAATTCTTCCCCAAACAGCCTCTGAATTTGCCTTTTAGCTAGTGTCGAAAATCCGCCACCGTCGGAACTTTAACCTTAGGACCTCGCGGTCAGAGACAGTTCTGTGGCGGCAGCTGCTCCCCTGAGCCATATCAGCCTGTGTGAGATTTTTATCTAGCTCCAGACTGAAGACATACGTAGCCTCGCAGGCACGGTTTAGTGTCGATGATATTTATGGAGAGCAAAGAGGAGGGGCGTGGTCACTGCCGCCTCTAGCGTCAATGCTGCCACCTCCGCGGAGCCGCGGCCGTCCCTGGCGTCACAACCGGCGGCGGCGACGCCACCGTCGCCACCGCCACTGGCGCACGTCCTCTGTCTTATCAGCCGCGGGCAGACGGCCGACCGCAACCTGCCGGGTGGTCTCGACGCAGCGGCGTGGGGCGCCTTCGCCAAATGCTCCGCCGCCAGCCGGTTGTTTTTCGCGCGCCAGGCCCCTCCGCTTTGAGCGCGTGGGTGCATTTGCGCCACGTGTTTAGGATTTCGAGGTTGACATCTCGTGTCCGAAAAAAAAGCGCCAGGGTTACTCGAATGGACGGACGACAAACTTATAGACGCGCGTTGGTGTTTGGATCATGTTCAAGTTTTGAAAAATGTTGGATGCTTATTGGATAATCTCACGGATTTTGTGAATGGTCGAGGATTTTGTCAATTAGGTTCGTATTTCGCGAATGTGATCCAAAAGAAAGCTGGCAAGTAAACTTTTATTTTACCACATGTTTGTTCACAGAAATTCTTCAGTGGAACCATAAAAATATTGTCATAAAACCTTAATTTTCAATTAGTAAAACTTGTAAATTATAAGAATTTGTCATTTTAATTAATGTATTATCTATGATTAATGTGATAGAATTGCCTGTTTTGTAATTATTAATTGGATTACCTACTAAACAGAAACAGTTTTGTAACGCAATCTAAGAATAGTAATCTAGAACATTATATAGATAAAAAGCTTGCCTACATTACCAGAACAATGATTACAAAATCAGAAAATTTGATAATTCGTTTCCAAGAAAGCTAATTTAAGCAAAACAACTAAATTAATCAAAAGTGAGATGTGACACTAAATAAATTGTAATTCAACAAATTTTCCTTAATATTTCTTTTTTGTTTACATACAAGTAAGAGCGTAAACATAAATTTCTGCTAAGCGCTTTTATTTATGAGTTGACTTTCAGAAGCTGGTCTTCGGAGAAATCAGTCTATTTAAATCTTGCAGGCTTTGAAACTTCTTACATTTTGGCAGACATCCGGGCATACTTTTTCCCCACGATTTACATATTTTAGATTTCTCTCCACAGGCCCGCGCATTAGTCATTTAAATATGTCGATGGTAAAAAAATCCAAATCCGAGAGTTTTCATTTTCTTTAAAATTTTGGTAAAAAATAGTAAAAACTGTACGTGACGTATGAGGAGACGTACAAGCTGCGCACGTTTTCAAAGCTGCGCACGAGTTCCGAAATATCTTCCCCAACCCTGAATCCCAAATTCTGAAATATTAACATCAATTTTGCCAAATAAAGGAAGGCAAACAAAAAGTCTAGGGCTTTCGGGGGGAGGGCATGGCCCCCATGGGCCTGCGAGCGACGTCCCCCTGGATCCGCCAGTGAAGTGAAGTTACACTTATGTCTAGAAGCAAAACAAGGGGCCAATTCAATTGTAAACAAATGCATTATATATTGTTGTTAAATTAATGCTTTTCTTTTTGATGGTCAGTATACTCCCTAATTGTATAAAAGGAGCTCAAGCTTTAAATCATTAAATGTATTCTCCATGTCATACATGGCATTTAGACAAAATCTTAATTGAGCGTGTATGAAAAAAACGGAAGACATCCTCACAAACGCAAATTTCACCACTCGGCTTCCAAAGAAACTGAAGATTTTATTCGATGAGCTACACAGGGCGCATTGTTTCAAGAGCAGGCCTGGCCAACCTCCAGCCAGATGTGGCTCGCCCCTTGAAGCTGTGTAGGGTGGACGATTTTATATTAAAAATATTGAACTCTTTATTCCCCTAAAAAGGAGAAGCAAATATATCGTTATTTGAAGCTCGAGACTTAATTATATTGAATGACAGTATAAAAATACAGTTTTCACTATTCGCTCAGCAGCAGTGGTCAAGGCAACATCTTGTTCTCAGCATGCTCAGTATAGCCCCGCGGTCTGTGACTAGTTTGCGTGTTGAGTCTACTTCTGTACATATAACTGTTCTGATTACAATCTACCTGTTTCTCATTGTGAATGGGGAACAGGAAATAAATGGCTGATACCGAAGCGGCTATCCGAGGGGGGCAGGCCTCTGACTACAGGAGCCAGCCCGATGAAGGAAACCAGACCGGCCGTCCAAGTTACAATAGAGTTGTTCTCAATGCCATGTACCCGGAGAAGGAACAAGGTATTATAATTGAAGGCAAAGAGCAGAGCACATCCGTCGAAAGGCACATAGAAGCTTTAGCAACAATTGTTCCGCCTAGTAACGCCACGTATGCTTCAAACGTTTTAAATATCAGGGTGTGTGTATTTTTGAGCAGTAAGCAGTTAGTGGATGAATTCACAGAGAAACACAAGACCATTACTATTGAGGGCTCCTCCCAAAATATTCGGTCTCTTGTAAGTAGACAGAAGCGTATCGTAATTTGAAATGTCTCTCCTATGATTCCTAATGCAGTAATTGAAGATAAACTTGATAAACTAAAAGTGATACGGAGTTCTCAAGTGTCATTTCTCAGAGATGATTTTGATAGAGAGCAGTTCACTCATATCTTAAGTTTTCGTAGACAGTGTTCGTACCGGAAGACTCATTAAGTAAGATACCTGAAACTATACTGATCACATACAAAGGAGAAAGGAATCATTAAATGCTTTCACTGCAAGGAAGAAATAGGTATTGCCAAAAACTGCAAAACTATATGAGAAAATAATCCCAACCAATCGGAAGACATAAGTGAAAGCAATGTAGCCTCTGACAACGAACAAGGAGATAAGGTACCTAATTACCATGAATTTCCCCCACTCGACCAAGGAAAGCCTGTTTAGAGAGCCTTATCGTAGATCACAAGCACCAATACAAGTGAACTTCAGGAAGAACAATTCAACAGTCCCAAGGATAATTTAACGGCGCGTCAAATCTAATAAAAAGAAAAGGAAGATATACAGGGAGAACACCATCAGTAGAGGCAACAATAAGAAAAGTATAGTTGAACAACTAGCTCCAGCGGAAGAAAGGATAGAAGTGTCCAATAATGTACTAACGTAAGAGCAACTAAAATACTTTCTGGAAAACACTTATGGCTTAAGTAACCCCTTTCAAATATCTCTCAGTTAAACCAAATAGACAGGCAGGCTAATTGAAATGCTCAAGGAAATATACCCATTACTGTTTGACAGAAGAATAAAATCAACATTTACGAGAATTATGAAGAAACTGAAGAACCCAGTTCACTCATATTCTTCAAAATAATCGTCGGACAACGACGAATTAACAAGCGAAGATCTTCAAACATGAATGTACGAATTCTACAATGGAATGTTAACGGTTTGTACACTAGATATGAATTTCGTCAGAAGATTCTAAAAGATGACAACTCTGATGTACTGTGCATCCACGAAACCAATTTCAAATAACGTACCATTTCAATATAAAAGGTAATCAATATTTTTATAAAAAGTGGTATGTGCAAATACCAGTGGCGGTGTTGCGATCTACGTACAGGGGTCGATCAAGTGTAGGGAATGCGCCATTACAAGTGACCTAGAAGTATGTGTAATACAGCTGCAAATTGGCAGTAGTAGCTTTCATCTGTGTAATGCGTTTCATCTAGAATCTCGCCACCTAGACAATTTATACTCATAAATATCGGGCCCGGTACTGATAGTCGGTTATTTTAATAGTCACAACTTGATTTGGGGATCAAGCAGAACAGATCGTAGAGGGAGAATTGTCGGTGAATTTGTGAATAATGAAGATCTTATTTGTAAATAATTAAGGTCTTCAAAGACTGTAGAAAATCTACATACTTCAACGCGGGTAGCGGCAACTCAACTTGCATCGACCTATGCATCTGTACTCCAACTTTGGCGAGATACCTGAAATGGAAAGTGATGGAGGACCTTCACAATAGTGATCATTACCCAATAAAATTGACATAATATATTCGATTACTCCTGAGGACATCTATATGCCTAGATGGGTATTTAAAAAGGCCAACTGGAAGTCGTACTGAGACATCATTACAGGAAAAGTTCAGAATCTTAAGAAATTAAACATCGACGATTCAGTACAACTAAACGATATTCTGAGCAACTTTACAGAACTTATTCGGTCTACAGTGGATGTGACTATACCCAAAACAAAAAATACTAAAGTAAAAAGAAACTACCTTTGTGGACAAAGGAATATGAAGAAGCAGTTATGAATTACAAGCACTAATTTCATGTATTTAAGAAATATAAAACAAATGTAAATCAATTCAGGTTTAAGTCAGCACGAGCCAGGGCAAGAAGTACCATAGAAGAATCTAAGAGGAGCTGCTGGAAGGAATACATATCATCCTTAAATAGTAAATTGAACAACACGGAGGCTTGGAAGAAAATTAACTCTATCGATGGAAAATCCAAAACAAATTACCCGAAGTCTATATACATGCCAAACGGTTAATTCATTCATGACACATGTGACATTGCAGCTTTGGAAAGTTTTTCGCCTCCAACTCTAGTGACGCGAACCTTACAGATGGCTTCACGAAACATGAAGAAACTGAGAGATCTCCCCTAAGCCTGGAAGTAGAAGAAGATGAAATAGATGATTCCATACAACTGAATGCACCCATTACGCTCCGAGGACTTAAGGTTAATATACGTGAACTAAAAGACACCACCGGTCCCGACGAAATACCTAACATATTTATCCGGATGCTTCCTGAAGAAGCTATCTGTGTTCTTTTAGACATTTACAATTATCTATATTTAAACAATGTCTTCCCACAAAATGGCCTGAAGCTGTTATTGTTCCAATTCACAAACCTGGTAAGGACAAATTTTTAATAGACAGCTACAGGCCTATTGCCCTAACTTGTTGCCTGTGTAAATTACTTGAGAAAGTAGTGAACCACACACTAAAATGGTACCTAGATAAACATCAACTAATATCACCCCATCAAAGTGGTATTCGCAAGAACCGACCTGCCTTAGACAGCATTGCAATAATTGAGACCAGCATCTACAATGTATTCACCAATAATATGTTCACAGTGGTACTAAGCCTCGAAATCGAAAAGGCATATGAGATGGTCTGGCGCAGGCGTATCATGAACATAATAATGAAACATGAAATGAATGGCAACTTAGCTAAGTTCGTGCATAACTTCGTTAAAGAACGGTACATTAATGTCAGAGTAAGAGGAGCCTTATCAAAGAGATAATATGCTAGCAAATGGTACCGCAGGACTCAGTCCTTAGGGTGACCTTGTTTCTGTTGATAATAAACGAACTTCATACCAAAATCAAATCACCTGCGCTGGTTAGCATGTACGCGGATGACTGTAACATATGCATCACAGGTAAACATCTGTCCTCCGCAGCAGTTATAGCGCAATATATCATACCCACCATCCTTGAATTCTTCACTGAAGTTGATCTACAATTCTCCATGACGAAATCAACATTCATCATTTTCTCCAGGAAACGATCCACTGAGAAGACCCTATCCCTGAACCTGGGTGAAAATAAGATAAAACAACGTAAAACCTTAAAAGTCTTAGGTCTGACACTTGACGAAAGGCTATCCTGGATACCTCATATTAAAACCCTGAATGCACCAAAAGCTTCAACTTGATGAAAATTATAAGCCATTCAGCGTGGGAAGCGGATTATATAGTGTTTAGAAGAACATACCAGGCATTTATCAGGGCTAAAATGAATGATGGCAGCATATTCTTTCATACTGCAAATAAGAATATTAAAAGAATACTACCCTATCAATAACACAGGTGCCAGACTTATATGCGGACCATATAAGAACAAGTCCAGTGATAAGCATGCTACAGGAAGATAACTTACCACCCCTGTCCAAATGAAGAAGAAATCTAGTTGTAGGATATACAATCAGCTAACTGCCGTAACCCTATGAACGAAATTTACCAGCTTACATACAGACATAGGAAGAAAAGAAACAACCAAAACCAATTACTGTACGGGCTATACAAATACTACGCACAATATCAGAATGCTCCCTCTTAAATCTATCAGTATCACTGACTATGCACCATGGACTATGCAGGACATCAAAGCTGAGAAGCTGACAAACCATTCTAAGAAGTCAAAAACTCACAATCAAGAGATAAGAGCCAGAATAGGAGAAGAAATTGCCAAATATCAGAACTACAAAGTATACACAGATGGCTCGAAAAGTAGCAACTCGGTGGCATGTGCCGTTTAACGTCAACAAGAGTAATCTGAAGCAAACAGACCGACAAGTACTCAGTTTCGTCCAGCGAGTTATATGCCATCATCACAGCACTAGACTACATTCTCGAAGACAGTGAACGTAAATTTCTGATAGTAAAAGACTCCGAATTGCCTCTGTCGGCTATTGGAAATGTCTTTTACTCAGGAAACCCGCTAGCTTTACACATTGTTAATATGATAAGGATCTCGAACATTAAAGGTAAAGATATTTTGGATGGAGCCCGGCTCATGTGGGTATCACCAAGAATGAGCTGGCAGACCGATCCGCAAAAGAAGCGTCACAGGTTGATGAAAGAAATAACCTTTCCATAATACTACACGGTAATCACGGCAACATCAAGAGAAAATTACAAGAACTGGACAAACAGGAATGGAATAAAAACGCCCACTGCAAATTAAGAAGTATATGTGAATACGATTATTATAATCCTAGCCACATCCTTCTGCAGAGCTGATTAGATTGTGTTAAGTAGATGCAGAATAGGTCACACCAAGCTCTCACATGCCCATCTGATCACAAGGAAACGGCTGATAAGTGTAATGTGTGCGATGTATATTAACCATCTATTTCTGTGCCGCAGGTTTGAGGCTGACGGGACGAGACATGGTGTCAATAACGATATATCACAAGTACTAAAGGACAGAGAACAATGCAGTCAGTTTATCAATTCTTTGAAAGGCATAAACGTTTACAGTTGACAAGTGTATAAACTCATTAATAATGTGATATGAATGTTCCCATAAGTGTCATAATATTCCACGTAAATAAATAATAATGTTATTGTGTAGATGTCGTTAATAACCTTTTGTAGTTGATGTGACATAAAATAAAATAAATTTAAAAAATAAAAATACAGTTTTATTCATTTTGTATTTTTATTATCTTTTTAAAAACATGTTTACCTGAAGTGCAGCCTTATACCGTCATGCGTCATCAAAGTGGCACGTGAAATCATTTGGGTTGGCTAGACCAGATGGACTGATCTAGATCATTAAACCCCTTTTGACGTACGTCGTTTAGTCAATGGCAACGTTACACCTATTGAACTTTATTATCACTTTTATTATTATCACCATTCTTTTATTTTATTATTATTATTATTTTATTATCATTATATTTAATATTATCATTATTATTATTCCAGTACTGGAGCTTAAAACCCACTATGAATTGTATTTTTTTAAAACAACCATAGTCCAAAAACACAATTTTTCAGAATAGCGAAAAATCATTTCATGACAAAATTGGTAGATAATTGAAACCTGAAAAATGTTGAACACTTTTTCAAACTATTCTAAACACTGATAAACGCTTGAGTGTAGTTCAAGTTTCAACTGTATTGTGGACATCATTGGATTTATTGGGGTGTGTATAAACTATGGTGTTTTTTCAGAAAATTGAGAAATTTATAAATCAAAATTATTTATTTGGGGCAGTAATATTAGAGTATTTGAAGAAATAGTACAAGACGTTAATGCATTTAATCAATTTGGAATATTATTGACCAACTTATTATTCTTCGCCACTTGTTATCATAATTATCAGTGTTTTTGATTTTCACGTTAGCATCTGCCACTGATGACAAATTTAGATACAAATCTCTGTCAGCAGTTGGCTGTAAATATTTAGACAACTTCTTAAGATTCCTTTGTGATTAAAATATGCTTCTCCTTTAATCTTCTTTGCTCATTTCATCCTCTTTCCTCCCTTTCTTTGGTTTCGTCTCTTGCGCTCTGCTCTTTCTACATCTGACGTAGAATCCATTTCTTACCTGTTAATTCTTCCATTATTTGCTCAGATCAACACCACCTAGACATACAAGGCCTGAGCAGTCATTCAAGATGGCCGCCTACGAAGGCCATACAAACTGAAACGCGAAGTATAATTGTGGATCAGACGAAAATATATAATTAATTACACTATCAAATAAGAAGAAAAGAGGTCTACTTTCTTCAGCTGGAAGACTGTACATTAATTTAAGTTCTTTTTCAGGCGAAACAAGCTGCATACACTTTCTATTAATACTGTTATCACTTACAACGCACAGTACATGAAATCATATCTGTTCTAATCCTAATATAGTTTTTTTCAAAATATTTTGCAAGTCTTGATTTTAAATGTATCTCATCCATCATGAGAGTCACTAATTTATCACTTTCACTTAATTTTTGTAAGTATTTATTTCTTTTATACTTAAAAAAAAAGTTTCACTCTGTTCCATTTGAGGTTCTAAACCAAATGAAGAACACAATCTCCTAATTGCACTAGGATGAGGAAATATTATGAACCCTAAATGTTTGAAATATTTATAATAATACGACTATAGGGTAAATAGCGTACGAGACAATATGAAAAACTATGAACTCTACTGATAAGTACTCCTTTTCTGGGTAAGAAGTTTTAATTGTTCAAACATAAAAGCAACAGGTTTGCCAAATTGTGAATTTGTGGTATCAATTTGAAGTAAGATGTCTAAATTAAAGCAAAACCATCATGAGGACTGTTACTTCTACTTGTATTAAAACATAACTTTAACCTAACAACCGAACCTAACCTACTAACCTAAAACATCACTAATTTCATTTGTAATATAAACACTATCTGATATTGTAGTGCATCCAAGTTTTAATACTTTTTTAAATAACAAACACTGCGTTTCAATTCCTGATCCACCACAACTGAACTGATAATTTTAGGGACAGAATTACAATCAATATAGTGAAAAAGAATACTGTCTTCCATATTATATTCGAATAATAATAGTCCAAAATAAACAACTCCAGTTTGCTTCTTAGTTCGTCAAAAGTACTGAAATATATTTAATTTAATTTTGCAATGTTTTCTTTTGCACTTTTTTCAATAGCACCAACCTGATACTCGTTTTCTAAATTTAATTTCTTTTCTTGAAGACTTTCTCTGAAGAAAGTGTTTAGGCAATTCAAGTAAGCATGACAATTAGGCAACAAAGAAGGCATAGCTCCGCGAGACAGTCGTGTATGTTTTAAAGGGAGACTGGGTTTTAGTCCATTATCACAATAGAACACTGAATTCTTCTCAACTTCCCACGTTCGCAAATGCAATTCACAAAGCTGAAAGTAAACACTGAACTTAGCAACTGACACACTTCACTTTTTACTATAATTCCCTCCCTGGGGATACTGCCCTTATTCACCATGATTCTCACTATTTCAACAACACATCACATCTACATAACCACGACTCGATAGCCACACATGCTACTCATCGTACACAACTGGATCGTCTCAACTTGAATAAGTTGGCCTTCTCTAGCCGCCATATTGTCTTTGAAAAACTCCAGTGCGCAGGCCTTGTATGTCTAGATGGTGTTACTTGCCGCTTTTGCACCTGGGGAGCGGCTGAAGCGCGAAGCCTGGTCTGGTCAAGCCGCGCTGCGGACCATCGAGAGACAATCGGCTGCAGATAGGCGATGGGGGCCGACGCGCAGTCGGTCACTCGCAAACGATCTAATTAACAACACAAACACGGCGCGCGCGGGTGTGGGCGGGGACGGGCGGGGCGGGGCGGGGTGCACAATGCGCGGGAGACGCCATTCAGGGCGGCCACAGTCGCGGGGAGCGGCGCGGACAATGGCGTGCGCGGAAACAAAGGCGGCGAAATTATGCGCGTCCGCCGCGGGGACGGGGAGGGCCGGACACCGGCGCAGCGCCCCGCCCGCGGGCTGCTATCGATAACTCTGCAAGGCTTTTCGTGCACTTGCCTCACAATTTTGTCGCGTGACGATCAATGAATGGTTGCAATTTTTACATTCTGGATATTTAAATTTACGGCAATCTTTATAAATATTGTTTTTCTATTCCCATTGTATAATGTTGTCATTTTGCAAGCTACAACCAGTTGCATAATGATACTCATTACGATACAGATTTCATTATGACACGTTCTTGACCAATTACAGATAAGTTTACAAACCAATTGTTGACGGATAATTAATCATTGAGAATCGTTCTAGTAAATGTTTCGTTCGATTGTGTGCATTAAAATTGCACTTGATATTATATTATTCTTGTCAGTTTTAATTTCTTTTATTAGTAGTAAATTTTCGTCTAATTTTATTGAAAATAAATTGGATCGTAACTTCACTTTCACAACCTATTTGACTAGCGCAGTACTCCCTCGCAGGCGGACTAGTTACCACCGCCACCTGTGCCAGCATGCGAGGGTAGGGTTAGGTGGCCTTGGCTGAATCCTACATGTCCACTGCCACGAAACGATTCAACGTAAAAGTTTAACTTATAAAAGTCATAGAAAAAGTAGCGTGTGAAACTCGATGTAATGGGTATTAATACACTCGTGTACTCACTCGTACTCGGGTACTCACTCGTAACGTAATATCACACTCGTATATTAATATCCATCATTACATCATCATTTTATAATGTACTATTCATCTAACGTTCATACTCTTGGATACGTCTTTAGCGCACTCTCGTCATGGACTGTATTTCTGGGAATTTCTTAATTGTTACATGATGGCTGTCACGATTATAAACTAATTTTTTAGAGACCAAAGTGACTAGAAGAATCAGAATAATGGAATGACAAAAATAGATAAGTAATATCAGTATTTATTGTTCAACCGTTTGTATACAAAGTTAGATTTGTGAAAATATAATAGCATAACTTGAAATTAAGATTGTTACTTGAAAAGTTTCGTTTCGATAAAATTAATGAGAATTATTTTATTCTCTGTTTCATTTCTTATTTCCAAATATTTTTTTCCTGTATCTCATCCCTTTTTTATTTCTTCTGTGAGATTTGTTTTGACAAATTCCAGTCAGACATTAGTCGTTCCTTAGTTATTCCGTTCATATCTTGCATAATTCTTCACATACATGTAATATATATTATAAGAATACAAACTTTTACTTATGTATGAGGTACAGCAATAGTAATTATGCAGTGAACATTTTAAACCGGTTTTATCAAATGAGCTAAAACGATAGGTTAATACTCGCATTCTCTTCAGAAACCGACCTACACGTGTACAGCATCGCTAGAAAATTTCTCTCAATACTTCTACCAGCGAAACAGGAATTGTAATGTATTCTAATACCACTTGTTTGTTTTCTCTGCACTACATGACCTTGCAATGACTCCTGAACTCTCCAACAAGAATTTCCTTTAGACCGATTACAGTCTTGTCGACCATGGTGTGCGAGTAAAGCCGGAACTTCAGCAGCTTTCTAATTGTTAGGCGTGGTCCGGCTGAAGTAGTATGTATTTTTGAAGAATGGAGATTGCCTTTTTAACAACACTTCATGAACATCTGCCAAATGTTAGTATATAATTGAAGGATTGAAGAAAAATTATTAAGGGTATAACATACCCAGATTTATTAACGGATCAGAGACGATAAATAATGTAGCAAAGGACTTCATAAAAAATGTTAACTTGCTTCGAGGTGAGTAGCAGAAATGAAAATGTTAGGTGATTGATAAAACAATGTTATAAAGCAGTAATAATTAGTTCGTGAAAACACGCAAAATCGAACTTTAATTAATGACTAAGGATATTCACAAACTTCATTAATATTTTCTTGAAATTCAACCAGATTTATGATTACATTAGTTAGCTAATTTCCGTTTAAAAGTTTGAATTCAGGCGTGAATACTTAAAAATATTTAAAACATTCAAGTAAGAAAATTTACTTTGACAAAGATCTTTAAATATTTTTCTTCGTTTATATTGAGACATATCATGTCTCATGGTGCCACCGTTTTGTGTAGCTATTAATTTTATACTAAAAACACCGACGAGTAGAGTGTTAATTCTAGCCGTAAATGGCTCAAGGAAAGATTAAACAGCGAAATGAAAGTTTATCGTAATACGTAAGCTTTATTATCTTTTTTCCTTTTTCATTTGTCGTTGCCAGACTCATTGAGACACGTCATAGTTTTCGAATGCTATCAGGGTTAAAAAACAAAGAATTGTGACAGACTGCGTGTTCGTGACCTTTGTGGAGAGAAGGACACTGATAAAGATACAATAAGGGACACATTAAATAAGTTATGTTTCGTAATAGGTATTTATGTATCTAGGGCTTTAAGTAGAAGTTTTTGCCCCGAGGGCGACCTCCAAACCCGAGGGCCTCTGGCCTGAGGGGCAAAAACATCTAGTAACGCCCGTGGTGTATACAAAACTTTATGGTTTACTAGTTCGTTGCTGAATTAAACGAGAATTCGAAACATTTTATAATTTTTCTTGCTTCTAAAGTGAAAAGATGCATTGTACTAGTCATCTGTCAATACCACGTCAGATAAACAAAACAGAGTGTGTATCTAATTACTATTGCATAATTGTTATTGGACTGATTTGTTCGTACATAATGAAAGAATATTGTGAAGTTCCCGCAAAAATTATCGCAAAAGCTAACAAAACGACGGGTACTGGTTTCCAGTACAATTTCGAAAAGTATATGAAAATGTTTATGGTGTATTTGAGTGTTACATAACAGCGTGAATAACAGTGTAAATTGCATTGATTTAGTACTTTTAAGTTATTAGTACTTTTAAGTTACTTTCGAGAATGTTAGTCAATATGCCTTATACATCTTATTACTACGAATAGTACTGCTACTCAAGAAGCACATACTATATCTTTTAAAAAAAGGTGATATGTAACAGTGAAATAGAGTGACTGGTAGCAATTGTGTACTCCCGGGAACATTCCAAATTTGCAATTTTCATATCAATTATGCAAATTGAGCTTTATATCGAGTTATTTTACTTATTTGAGCATTATGCCGTTTATTTATTGTATTTGATTGCATCGTAACTTTAATAAATCGAATTGATAAAAACGTTTTGTGTGTTGTGTTGGTATTAGAGTGTGCCATAAAGTATTCAAAAGGTCCGAGGGCATAAAGAATCAGAAAGGCCTGCAAGGTTATTAACAATACCGTTACGTGTTTTGTTTGAGGTCCGTAAACACACAGCAATGAACTAGTAAACCATAAAAACAATAATGTTCTCTTAATGCTAGCAACTTAGTCCCAAAAAGCTCCGAATTTCAATTGTTCACGTGCTCATTTGTTTATTGCCATTTTTGTGGCATCGGGAGGAACTCAGAAAGTGCAGAACGCTCATGAAAGTCGGTCGTGTCAGGGCTTTTGAGCGAGCCGAAAAACAGTTATTTGAAAGTATGACAAATAACTTGCGTTGAAGAAATGTAAGAAATTAGGAAGAACAAGAAAGAAATTAGAGTCGAACAGTTGTGAAAATCCATGTTAAATTGGTAAACGGAGTATTTTATGTGATACTGGACATTTTGGTTCGGAATTTGGAAAATGCGATATGGACAAGAGAGGTGCAACATGGTGGGATAGGAGGTAAGTAGGATAGGGATGGTGTTTCGGGTTGCGGCACCGCCAAGGTTTCGGATGCTGTTC
Source organism: Teleogryllus occipitalis (assembly GCA_011170035.1). Taxonomy (NCBI): domain Eukaryota; kingdom Metazoa; phylum Arthropoda; class Insecta; order Orthoptera; family Gryllidae; genus Teleogryllus; species Teleogryllus occipitalis. The sequence continues at coordinate 71,452 of BLKR01001708.1, read as the reverse complement.
ATCACAAGGGAAGTAACTGACCAACCAAATTCATTGTTCAATGTCAACATTTGTTTTATTTCTAAACGAAAATAATATTTCGGCCAATTTTCCATTATATTCATTTTGGAATGCAAAATTAATTGGAAAACTTGTAAAAAATATTAGAACTTTCTTGGCGGGTGAGAGACGTGTAATTTCTGTGAATGTTTTCATTAAATAGGGGGAAATAGTTAAAAATGAAAGAATTCAACCACAAGCAAAAATAATATTAAAATTTGAACTGGTTTAATAATGTATTGTATTCATTAATTTTGTGTTAAAAAGTCATCATTTGAGGTTTGAAAATATTTTTTTTTATTAAACGCATACGCAACTTACGTTTCTTCTATGCAATTTGAAAACTATGGCCGCATTTTTATTTGCCTATGCATTCTAGACCTTTGCAATATTTATTTTTCCATTTTCCTAATTTGCTAAATTGTTCGATACACCGAATGGGAGGGCAACATCGTACAAACCCACAACAAAAATTTCTACTGCCATATCAATGATGAAGGAAGTATAAAGTAAATGTTACTAGTATCTTGAATAAAAAAGGTACAGCTTTAATACATTATGTTACTGTGACTATCCGTACTACAGAAAACTTTCTAATATTATTTTTATATTTTGTAGCAAACCGAAATATACGACTGTCGATACGATGCATTTGATTTTCAATTTATCTCTTGATGTGGTTTTTATGCCGTTTTCGATATCTAATAATTCCGATAAGTGGATGAAATGGAGTTAGAATCAAGCACTTACAAAGTTGTAAAAAGTCACAAACAAGTTGCAATGAATTCAAGATCTCGGAATAAATTATCAATATTTTGGAATTTCTACTTGCATGGTTGAAAAAAAGTTACTTATAAGCAATACAATCATCAAGTTCTTCACTTCGTATTTCGCTTCGCAATTGCCTGATAACTCTGTTCTTTTCCTTCTTTATTCAGTGTAAACATACCCTGTGATCCATTGTAGAATAATTTAGTAGTTGTTGCAGCATTGTCTCACGAAGTATTATTCATTTCTTTAATCTAATTGTTATATTCTAATACTTAAACGTCGCCCAATAGTTGAGCAGCATTTGTAGTTTCAGACATCATGTGTTTTAATACTTTGGCACTCAGTTCATGTCAGCTTAAAGTTAGTGGGTCAACGTGAAATTTGGTGCGACTATTATTCAGAGCAAAAGAAACGACACTGGATGCATATAGTAAAAAAAAAGAATGATCTTGCAAAACATTTCATTTGTACACTAATTATCTGACATAGGAATAAGACAAGAAAGTGGAAACAGAAAGATAACTCACACTCCCGTGCTTTGTTAAATATACGTAAAAAGAGGATTATCTTCAAAGAGGGAAGGTGATTTAAACTCCTGAAAATGTTCCAAATTTTTGGAAACTGTACAAGATCGTGGGATGAAAAATGATCGATAATGTTCCTTCTAAGGCTTCCATATCACACTGGCAGAAACATACGGGAATAATTGTTGCAGTATTTGTTAAACTTGTCTCTGTATTTTTTCAAAAATATTTTATGCAAAAGAGGTAAGAAAAAGGCAATCGAAAACCTCAAAGGTCCCGAAATATTTAGAATCGTCAAACGCAAACCTCAATTGATTTCTCATTTCAAATGCCGGACACCCAGCTGTCTCCAACGAGTGCAGTACATAAAACACTCCCAGCTGCAATAACGATCTCTCGGAACGACCTTCACCTGAAGCAGCCCCGCCAAACGCGTACTCGATACCGCAGGCGAAGCAAAAAGACCGTTCGATAAATCACCTTTCCCTTCAGAAGCAGGTTCCGTCCGTTCCATTGCACATGCCGATCAGCCCGGCGCAGGCCCCATGCACCGCACGTCGCCGCGGACGAGCGCACCACTTCCTCGTTGGGGGGGGGGGGGGCTGGCGATGGAGACGGAGACCGATGTGGATGCGGCGGCGGAAGCAGATGAGTGGAGACAAGGGAAGTGGCAGAGGTCACAGGAAGAGACGGCGGTGGTGGACGGGAATCAGAAGGAGGAGGCGGAGAGAGATATGGAAGTATAGACAGGCGGACCGAAGGAGGAGATGGAGGGAGGGTGGAGGGGTGATGGGTGATGTCGGATGGAGAGGTGATGGAGGGGGAGGGTTTGTAGGCGCAAGCACGAAGCGGAGACCTGAGCAGAGCCAAAGGCCGATGCGGAGGAGGTGATGGAAGACTTGGCAAGGACAGGATGGAGTGCGATAGGGAGATGAATGGCAGTGGGGCGGAGGAGAAAAACAAGGAGAAAGTAGGGAAGTAAAAGGGAGAGGAGAACGAGTAGGAGACGGAAGTGGATGAGCTGGTAGTGCCTGAAATCTTTTCTGCACAAGTAGGTGCAATGTAAGTTGAAGTACAAAGCCATTAACAGTTTATTCCACATTTGAAGCATCTGGAGAAATCGAAAGTACAATTTGAAATAGCAGCAACAAACTAAAAAATGACTGGCAGGATCAGACATCCTTGTCGGGCAGATAGAAGAAAGTATTTAACGCCAATACTAGAGAGTAATGGAGGACAAAGAAAGTGCAAGCACTGGATAGAAGATGAGCAAAAAAGAGATAACCTCATTGTCAGAAAAGACAATATGAATAACAAAGGCATAAAAAGTAGAAATAATGGGGGCACGAAATATTCTAGTATCACGATAATTGCAATATCGGTGTACATGAAGGCATAGTGACAAAAGCGTCGTTGGCACAAAAGATAGAGTTGCTGTAGACGAAACCTGGATTGATTGACTGAATTATTATTTTCTGTTTCCAACTATGTCAACGGCAATGGTTAGTAGTCCCGTAAGTGTCGGGCATGTATTTATCACTAGAGATGGCTGTGTTCTTTCTTCAATGGATAGTGCAATTCGGCGCCAACGTATACGCCGTCTTGTGGGAGTTTTCCCTATTCAGATATTCCCTCAAATAGGAATAAGATCTAAGTTCTCAACTGGTCTCCCGACATGTGTGTTAATGTAGTGCATGGAAGTGCAAGTAAGGGATGCGATTTGGATAAGGAAGATGAAGGAAAGATCGCGCACATACCGTGAGCCGTTTGTTAGTGTACTGCTCCGGCTTTCACCAGGTGTTGATCGGAGAAACCAAGAAAAACTCTCGACCAAAGCAGCGTGCCCTGATCAGCTGTTGTCCTGAGCCACCTCAGCCGGTAAAAAGCGGGGAGTGGAAACAAGCGGAGCCATACTCAGTGGAGGCGGCAAGGAGGGAGGGCCGCGGCTGGCGGGCGCTTGGGAGGCAGGTCTGACCGCGGAGAAAGACGCCGCGGAATTCGCGGTGTGCAGGGAAGCGCGGAATCGCGGCGTTCGCGGAAAGAGGCGCTCGCTGGAAGCGCCCGCGCGCGAGCAAAACGCGAACATTACGCTCGGGTAATAACGGGTGCGGCCGACGCGGTGGGGCGAGGGGGAGGGGGCGTGGGGCGGTCGGGGCTCGCTCTCGGCCTCGCGGCCAGCGACGCGGAACGGATTGCCGCACTGCGCCGCCACCGCCGCCGCCACCGCCGCCGCCACCGCCGCCGCCACCGCCACCGCCTCGCCGCTTGCGAAATGCTTCCCGGTGGTCTCCAGTGGCTAACAAGAATCTACCTCTATTATTCTGCACTTTCTTCTCTCTTGCCCTGTATTAGGGTTTTGCTCTCCTCTTTCCCTTCCTTTCCTTATATCATTTCTTTCCCTTTTCTGTTTCTCCTCTTCCGATTTGATTTTGATTTCTTTCGTTCATTGGTCGCGTTTTACATTTCTGTACTCCTCTTCCATGCATTTTGGATAGGTACTTAATTTGTTCTAATCTTACCTTCCTGACTCATAATTTTCATCCATGTCATTTTTTGCGGGGTGTATGTGTATGTGTGTGTGTGTGTGTGTGTGTGTGTGTGTGTGTGTGTGTGTGTGTGTGTGTGTGTGTGTGTGTGTGTGTGTGTGTGTGTGTGTGTGTGTGTGTTTACTCTGTTATTGCTTATCCTCTTCGCTTTTTTTTTATATCACAAATATTTCGCTTTAAAGTTCTCACCAAAAGTTTCTTTCATGCTTCTTTGATTAATTTCCTTGTCAAACGCAATTTCGTATCTTCATGGTATTTGTTTCTGAATTTGACATTTTATTACGCATTTTCTTGTTAGCATTCTTCCTAACAGGAGTTTATCTGCTGGCCCATGTAATGTTAACTTTGTTGTAAACATTGTTGTTCTACACAGCATGTTTTCACTGGATGAATTGCATAAAATCCACCAAGAAACTCGGGTCTCAGCATCGAGATAAATTGCAGATGAATCATTCAAAATGCTTATGAATATATAGTAGTGACGAAAGATAAGTATACGTTTGTATGTCATGGCCGACAGGCTAGGCTAGATAATCGCATTGAAACTAGCACAACGTGAGGAAATTTATTGCATTTTATTATGATGAATTCTGATTAAGCAACCAAATTACTACATCATAAGCAGTTTAGAATTCGTGATAACATTTACCTTTCTTGAAGTGCGTATCATATTTTTAGAGCATATTCATAATATAAGGGTTCGTCGGATATTAGATATTTAGTTAGATATCGATGGAGAAAAAATATCTGGAAATTAATTTGGACCATTGCATTACAAAAGGTACTTTTTGTGATTTACAAAAACATGACAGGATTACATAATAGAATATTCTTTTGAACTACCTCTGAACTTCAAATGTATAGATCATTTGAAAACAAAATAAAAAGTATATTGATTATTGTGACACTAAATACCTGTCACGAAAAAATTATGTGTACAGAAAGTATCGATTTCAAAACTTGATGAAACCAAAAACAATAATTTCAACATTTAGATTTAAGTGCAATGAATAACAAAGATCTAGCTCCGATTTAACTCATTTCCGACATTATTGTCTGCCGCTTGGACTAGGAATTCGCAACTCCAAAGATGTAGATTATTCCCTGGCAGCATGCGGAGCGCCACAAACCACAGCTAATGAATGACTGTGTGTGTGCAACTGCACATGGCAGATGCGGTCGTTGCAACAACGACGCCGCCAGCAACTGCAGTCGTCAGCCTTCGCCCGGCGTCGCCGCCGCCGCCGCCGCCGTCGCCCGCCCCTCGGGGCCTTGACGAATCGCCGGCGCGTCCTCGACGGCAGCCGCGCAATTCGCATACCCCCTCCGACGACGCAAACACATTACACCCCACGACACATTACCTCCACCCCATCCATCCCCGCGCCCTCCTCCGCGCCATTCATGAGCGGCAGGGGCGCGGCTTTCTTACAGCCGCCAAGGAAATTTCTTGGGGACGCGCGGGGGAAGACCGCAGTGTGAAGAGGGGCGCTTGTCTGCAGTTATGAATCTGGCCGGGGCAGTCAACGCGCGGAGGCAGAGGCGGCCGCTGTTTCCCCGGCGACGAGGGGCGACGGAGCGCGTCGACCGGCAGCGGGGGCGGAGAGCGGAGGGCTCCGTGATGGATTGCGGGAGCGCCCGATTGAATTACAGTGGCCCTCGGTCGGGACGTCTGCCGCGAGAGCCGGCGGAGGCGGCGGCGGCGGCGGCGGCGGCGGCGGCGGTGCCGGGGGCGATGCGGGGTCGAGCGCGCGGCGAGGGCGGAGGCGGAGGCGGGGGTGGGGGCGGAGGCGTTGGGCGCTCTGGCTTAGAGGCGCGACCGCTCGACGTGTGACGCGCCCATGACCGGGTTTCTCTGCGAGGATTCGGAGTCCGTAGAAACCTTTGTCTTGGGCGGATGTTTCAGACTGCGAGAAATCCCTTCTCTTGGGCAATGTTGGTTTGAGAGCAGATCCATTAGCTGAATTAATGAATTTCGTTTCTCGAAAGTAAATGAAGCCACAACTTTAAGCACTCCTTCAAACGACGCTTAGCATTTCTAACGTAGCGTAATATCCAAAAAGATAAAATCATTGTGTGACACAAACAACGAACTTGCTTTCATTCATTAAGATTTTCATCTCATTCTTCAATTAATGTAGATCATATGGAAAAAGAACTGCTAATACTTGAGTATTAACATGCACATGATCTTTTACCCTTTAACGTGTGTTATAACGATATCTGTATTCTTTCAGACCATCTTATATATTCTTCAATTATAAAATGATTTTCATTGCAATTTTTCCTTTCAAGAACATTTTTAAGAATTTTTAAATCTTCTCTACTAATTGATCAATTTACAACTGATAATTTTATTATTTATGAATCGATGACAGACAATCCCAATTCATTCTCTTCGCTTGGGAATTTAGCATTTTATTTTATGTGGTGCTTTTAAGCGCAGAACCAAATAAAGCTGGGCGAATCGACGCGCTGCTCGGCTGACCGCCGGCTGCTCGACCGGGGCCTCGTGGGGGCGGACCCCAGTGACTTCCCGCCCGCCGCCAAGGAGGGCGAGGGGCGGCGGCCGGGTAGTCTCAAGCACCGCAGTCGAATTGGCAGACGGGATCGAAGGGGGCGAGGGGCGGGGCGGAGGGGCGGGGCGGCCCATCGCCCAGACAAACACTCGGCGACGCGGAGACGCTCGCCCGCGCCGGGGCTCAAATTTAATTTGGCCTGTTGTCTTTGCGCCGGCTGATCGCTGTAACAACACGGCGAGCGGCGGGGAGCCGCCCTTAAGCAGGTTAGGGCGCCCCGCCCGGCGCCCCCGCGCCGCAGATCAGGAAACGGTTAACGCGGTTACGGCTTGTGCGCGGCCCGCTGCGCGCCGCCCCGCCCCCGCCCGCCCCCGCCCACCCCCGCCCGCCGCCGCCCGCCCCTCGCACGCCCCTCGCCCGCCCCCGCCCGCCCCCGCCCGCCCCTCGCCCTCCCTCGCCGCCCTCACAGCGCGTTGCCAGCAACCGCGAAATAGTGCGCCACCAGACTACTAGAGACAACTGCGGAGGAAATACGAGCAGCTCTGTTACAGTTGTGAAGGGGTAACGAGGTCAACACGAACATTATCGGGGTCGTGGCCACAAGCGAAATAAACTTTTAGATACTATTCATCTCTTCTGAGTAGTACAAATAGCATAGTTTGCTCCTTTGCATAAAAAATTTGTTTTAACGTGTAATAACATTCAATCCGAATCAAACAAATTTCAATCAAATTTTAAAGATATGCTGATTGAGAGATAAATGAACACGCTGGCAACTAATGTAATTTATTAATTCTTGGTGGGTGATACGAAGGTGGTGAACTTTTGTTAGAGGGAATATTATTAAAACAGATATTCTCCGTTTGAATCTTCAAAATATGTACGTGCATTCATACGTCCTATAGAATATTTGAATGAATCCATTTAATACCGAATGTAGTATTTTTCATTAGCAAACATATTTGTCTTCCAATTTTTCTCTTGAAGTTTTTACTAGAATCTTTAATGTTCTACTAAGGGTTTATGTTCATCTGAGAAACACTTGCACATGTTCTTTTTGTTGTTAACTGTTAGGAGATAGCGGTTTGGAACCTGTAAAGTTGTAATCAATTAATTATTCAAAATGCTCCCTTTTCGAAAAGCGTTTCAACAGAATTGCTCTTCTGTTCAGTTATGCGCCTTTAATTGGTTACAGAGCTTTCTTAGAAAAATGGAATGAGAGTGAGCTACTCACATAACAAGATGTCTTGTCGAAGTTCTAAATCACTATTGAAAAATTTTGTTCTTCCATTCGTAACCCTATAATTTCCTAACCTCTATTCTCTCTAACTCTACTTTATCATTTCCGTTCTCTAATTATACTGTCCATTCCTATCATAGCTCACGTACTCATCTTTTGTTCTTCAAAATCCTCAAGGATAGTGTGAGTTTCTGTATATAGTCATCCTTACTTTTCTAATATCACTTTCAGATTATTATATTTTTTTTCTTCTCCATTATCCTCTTTCGAATATATTTCAGTTACGCAATCCTAAACTTTTCTTCGCATCCATCCCATATTTCATTAATACCTACATTTAATTGTGTATTTAATAGCCTACAATAATTTGTTATTTCCCCTACTACAAAAAAATTAATTCTTTCAACTTAAAAGGAGCCAACCTTTAAGAAATGAAACGCATCTCACAATAAATAAACTAAATTCTCATCCTTATATGTGATAACCCTCGTTTCTCAGTTTGCCCTCCATCGTGCATCGCGCGGCTTTCAAACGTCGGCCCCGTGGAGAGGGGCGTGCGTGCGTGCGTGCGTGTGTCAGGTAAACGGGCCCGCCCGCGTCCGCACGCGCTTTCGTCGTCCCCACGCAGCCGCCGCGCCACGCCGCGCCGCGCCGCGCCGCGCCGCGCCGGCCCCGCCCTCAAATTATCATACGTGAAATTAGATCGCGCGGCCACTTTGACACGAGTGTTTACGTTCAAATTGCCAATTTGCGCAGATGCCGCCGCTGCCGCCGCAGACGCGCAGCCTTTAATTCGGCCTCTGCCACGCGACTGTGACGCGCAAAACGCTGCGGTGCGACGGGCGCAGCCGGCAACGCGCCGGCGGGAGGCGGGGGGAGGCAGGCAGCGGGGAGTGCGACTGAGGCAGTGGGAGTGCGGGTAGAGCGATGCTTCAGCACTGCCGCGGGAGATGAACACACCGAAGGTGACTACTAATTTATTACGTCGTGTTTCTGGGCGCGTAAACTACTAAAGTAATTAGTCCCGTAAGTTCAGTGCATGTTTTATCACAGGATGTTGCAATGTTCTACTCCCGCTGGATTGTGAGATCCGGTGCCGACCTAAGCGTCGGCTTGCAGAGTTTTCTCTTCCCAGGTATCTCCCACTAACGGGGTACCTCCCCTGAAGGAACAACCTCAAAGCTCCCGGCATGTATGATTGTGTAGGGTATGTGAGTGCACGCGTGTTTAGATAAGGGGAGAGTATAGGACGAGGAAGAGGAAGGAAGGATCGCGCCTGGTGAGCAGGCCCTTTTTTTGTTAAGAGTACTGCTCCGGCATTCCCCTAAGGTTGATGAGAGAAACTACGGAAGATTAGAGCAGACGGCCGCTAGAATTCTCGTCCAGAGAGAGCTGTATTGGTCCTAGCAATGAAGCTTGTGTCCAAAATCCTGCCACTGTCGGAACTCAAACCCTAGGACCTCCCTGCCAGAAGCACTGCACTGACATCAATAGATGATCCGAGCCACCTCAGCCAGTATGAAGGTGGTCGAAATAAGGAAAAAAGAATACACAAGAATTCTCAAACGGAGTGAATAGTCAAAAACAGACAGTAGTAGGTTATTCCACGAAATAACTATACGAAAGTTTTGAAATGGTGCTCTACACATCGACAGGGACCAAACCAATCATGAACCGTGTATAAACAGCTAGACGATACATGCGATGGAATATCCAGAACTATGACTCGATTCATCAGGAGTAGCAATTGGATTTGCTGAAATAAAACTAACAATAGCGATGGTGAGTCGGTAGGATTCATAATGTCTGTGATGGTGCAGCACCATTTTTGGATACTCGACGCCACGATGGTGCCCCTGCAGGGTGAAACTGCAGTGTTATGAGATCGAGGGGTTGCAGGTGAACCGTGTGGGCCCGGGACCCAAGCGCCGGAACGAAGCAGCGATGCGTTGGGGAGACGGTGCACCTCAGCAGGGTCGAGGGCGGTGAGGCAGCGGGGCTGTAGAGAGCAATGAAGCGGCCGGGGCGGGAGAGGGGTAGCGGAGACGTGGGCACGGGGCTAGAGGCGGGCTCTACCCATTATCTAAATGATCGGTGCGCCCGTGGCGGGTTAACAAGCAGAAGCAATTGCGCGCCCGGGGCCGACGTGTTGACTTGCCAAACACGCGCAGTTACACTCGCGCTCCCTGCCCCCCTCCCCCTCCCCCACCCCACCCCCACCCCCGCCAACCCGAGCGCACTCTTCTTCCGCTTCGGGTCGCTCTCGCATCCGCGGCCGCTCGCCGCCTTGCCCATCTACTCGCAATCAATGGCACTCGCGCAGTCGCCCGCGTGATCGCTATTCCACGTTCAACGAGTGAAGAGGCTGCCAACTGGAAACTCATCAGATTTGAGCTGGAAAATGAACCAGGTCAGGTGAGGAGTGATTTCTCAGTACCAGTGTAACTTTGGATTCTCCATTAATTAAAGCGGCTATACAATAAAACACACGCCAATCGAGAACATTGAACACACGAGCCGAAGACACATATTCACACACACACACACACACACACACACACACACACATATATATATATATATATATATATATATATATATATATATATATATATTGTTGGTAATTTTCTGTAGTAATGAAAGTCATTCAATATCGCAATAGAATACGTTATAAATTACTATAAATCAACAAAAATAAACTTTCAATTCGGTATAAATAAAAAAATTACTTATAAAAACTCTCAAGTTAGATGTACACCTTCAGCCTCCGTACAAAATATTCTGGTTGTTCCTCTATTTAATGGAATTAATTAAATATTGCCAATGATCTAGCGCTTTCTATTCAGCACGTCAAAAGCTTCTTCAAAATAGTCAGCGAATATTTGGAGCCGTGGGACATTCTTCGGATGAGTAATATTAACTGACACTACAATTAAATCAGTCTAGGAAACTAACCTGAGTAATATAAACCTCCACAAACCCATGATGATTACTCTCATCTTAACGCAATAATTGAAAATAAAGAGTGGTAGTTGTATTCAGGAAAAAAATAAAGAATATTTCGGTAAATGATTCGTATTTTCTAAATTTAAGTTAGATAAAGACTTCAAAGAACGAACTTTAAAAATAGCATGCGGATAACCATCATTAACCATCATATATCTAGTAATATTCTTACCAGATTAATATTTCGCAAAAAATACGTTTTAGGTCTACTCGTTTACGCGTTTACATTACAATTTATTACGACTAAATCCACTCTGAAGTTGCAAGCGAAGGGTGAATGAAACAAAGAATTATCGATTTATCAGATGGAAAATGTCTCCCACAGCCACAGACAGCTCAGGAAGGGATTTGAATAATCCGCTCCGAGGGAATATTTAGCTCATAAATCGATTAAAACCCATTTCAAGCGAGGACGATGGACCCGGGGAGCTGTACGTCAGAGAATAATCGCGCGCTTAAATCCTGCTCAGCGGTAAAGAGAATATAAGAGCTGCTCGTGCTGAGAACGCGGGTACCCCGAATCGGCTGAGTCCTTGCGCGAGCCGGGGAACGCGGCGTCGGCGATGAGGAAGAACGACTGGGCGGGGGCGGGCGCTGCTGGGGGGCGGGGACGGACGCACGAGGCGCTGTTGACGGGCGAGTGGGCACGATGGCATGTGGGGCGGGGGGATGTGAGCGGGTGATCTGGTGGGCGGGCAGAGGCAGGAAGCCGTGGATGGTAAAGAGGCGTGGAAGCATCGGCGGGGGGAGGAGCGAGATCGGGTGGGTGGGGACAAACAGAGAAGGCGGGTAAATCGGTAGGCGGGTGTGTGGGGGAGAAAGAGTGAGGGTGGAGGAAAACAGGCGAAGACGTGCGTGTGCGTGGACGAAGATTGTAGGGCGGACGAGGACGGGCGGACGAGGACGGGCGGACGAGGACGGGCGGACGAGGACGGGCGGACGAGGACGGGCGGACGAGGACGGGCGGACGAGGACGGGCGGACGAGGACGGGCGGGCGGACGAGGACGCGGACGAGGACGGGCGGATGACGGACGAGACGCGGACGAGGACGGGCGGACGAGGACGGGCGGACGAGGACGGGCGGACGAGGACGGGCGGACGACGGGCGGGCGGACGAGGACGGGCGGACGAGGACGGGCGGACGAGGACGAGCGGACGAGGACGGGCGGACGAGGACGGGCGGACGAGGACGGGCGGACGAGGACGGGCGGACGAGGACGGGCGGACGAGGACGAGCGGACGAGGACGAGCGGACGAGGACGAGCGGACGAGGACGGGCGGACGAGGACGGGCGGACGAGCGAGAACAAGCCGACGGGCAGGTGAGGGGTGGGAGGGCGATGGTGGACGGGCGAGGACGGACGGGTGAGGGCGGACAGGGGAGGGCGGATGGTGAAGCCAAATTTAGGGTCTGCGTGACTTCGTGGTGTGACGGCTGCCTGCCGGTGTGACCGCGTGGGTGCCTGGAAGCATGGCTGCTCTTCCGTTCCGTCGCGTCCCCACACTTTACGGCTGTCCGCGCCGGCACCCTCGCTGCCCCGCCTCCCGTCAACCCTTTCGCCCGCCCGCCCTCCACCACGTCTCTGAGTAGGGGAATACGATTGATGTCGCCAGTGTCCGTCAGGGCGAGTTCTGCACAGGAACCGAACGCATTGACGTGTTCAGCGTGAGTCATTGCTCTAAATTTATTTCAGAATAAAGGAAAAACGCTATAGCCCACATTTTGAATTTAAAAATTGACATTCTTGAAAAGAGTAATGTATTAGTTTTATAAATAAATTAATATAAATTTAACTTTAATTTTGATTTCATTTATTCTTATACAAAAACCAGCATAAAAATAATTTTTATGGGGTTTAATGTTTTCTTCATCAAAGTAGCAGTGTAATGAAATTTAAGAGATTTCTAGAAAACAAAATTAAAAATGAAAATGTAAGCTTCACATTAATATTCTATGCGAAACATTAGATTGGTTTCTTTCAGTAGATGATTTTTACAGGTTCTCATATTTTTCATGTTAAATAAATTCAGATATGAAATCGGAGCTTATTGGACAATCCTTGGCTGTTCAATACATGAAATTGTTGTTATCGAATCGTAGAAAAATTGAATTTGTTTAGTAGTTCGTGAAAGAGACATTCATTAATTTCAATAAATATTAGGAGAAAACAATGGGATTTTACACGGAATTTAATAAATCTCCTAGTGAGATACGTTTTTTATTCAAATTTGGAAAATGCATTCAATTATAAAACCATTTTACAACCCTGCGTAACGAACTTTTTTTGATTCCAAAATTATTTTTTCATTAATTAAACTCTTACTCGTAAACTTTACTTTATTTTGAATAACATGCAATAAATAATAATTATTATTATTATTATGCAGATTTACACATCATTTCAAAAAATAAACAACTTGTGCTGCAAAACAGTCGATTCAAGGCGCGGCATTTGTTCACTGAATGCCAATCCCGCTAGTTCACTCAACTAACTTTCAAATCAGTATGATCGAATCAGATGGCTATTCAACACGAACAAAAAGCCGTATGTACAGACAATACTATTAGTCTATTAATATTTTAAGCAATTATTATTCTGTTTTACTAACATAGAACTAATATAGAACCATTTTTATTTGCTTGACTCATTCATTTTCTAGACTACAGCGAAGACTGGACTTCGGCTTAATTAAGATAAAACAACCTTCACACTGTGGAACACATAATTTCCAATGAGTTTTTTAGCCAAAATGCCTTTGGGACACATTTGTCTCAATTTTTTGTATGGAGACGGTATAAATAAATAATTATTTTTTAATTAAATGGACGGGAATCCACTTAAAATATTTTTATTACAATTACTAGGGTTCTTGTTTTGTGTGTTCGTTCTTTGATTTGTATCTTCTTTCAATGGCGACCCATATTTGAATTTCTGACTAAATTGTACATCTTGTTGCCATTTTCTTCATTGCATTTATTAGTTGCCTCTACGAATATATTTTTATGGCTTGATGAATATGCTAAATTATACCCAACTGACGAATAAAACAGCAATATCAATGGATACTAATGCCAGACTCCGAATAGCTCTTCGGTAATATAATGATGTGTCAGGAAACGGAGTAAATTGTGACGAAATCCTACAGTTTTTAAATTGCCAATTTTTTTTATTTCCAAAGAAAACAGAAGTAGTGGAGTAAAATTGAATACAATAGTTTCCCCGTAGTTACGTAGACTTTACATTGGTATTTTATTCACGTACGTTGCTTTAATGCGATATTAACCAAAGGAACTCACAAAATTGTGTAGTTTTACGTAATAATGTGTACGTCCACTTTGTAACCGTACGCCATATACGTCCGCTTTATAAATCATTGTTTTAAAAGTGAAAATAGATTCATAATGGATCATAACTTCAGACGACCAGTTCTTGAATTGTATGTTAAAGCATTATACCTGTAGACCCGTCATGACGGGCCTGAGGTCGTGTCAAATTTAATTGTAAAAGTATGAAAGTTCTGATCGATTCTGACAACCCATGCATGGCTACGGAGAGGGGCGTATAAAGAGCTAAATTTAAAAAACATAAGAGAAGATTCGAAAGATTTGCGCTTTGTAGAATACTGCTTAAAGAAATAAAACTCGGGCTCCGCATGTCCCTGCACGTTTCTCTGCATGTTTTCGCCACATATTTCCCGCGATTAAGCATTACTGTAAATGAAAAATTTGAAGCTCTTTTTCACAGAAATCTATTGAGTTATCGAAAAACTTCATTTTACATCATTTGAAGCCCTTTTACTCACAAATGCAATAATGTATACAAATTCATAGAAAAGTGTGAGAGATATTTTAAAAAATTACATTTGTGTCATTAACAAAAACAATAGAGTACACCAAAATGAAATTTACGTCATATTAAACAGTGTCATTACCACTATCCCTTGCAGATGTTTGTAGGAAAAATTTGGAGGCATTTTTGATGGTGTTTAAACGTTTCTGAGAATGCGGAATTTTGAGCTCATTTTAACAGAAAACTGTTGAGCTTTTGAGTAACCTTGCGTGACATTATTTAAAGCATATGTAGTCATAATTACAATCACGTGAAGAAATCGTCTCTAATGCACATATTACCGGCGTGAGAGACAAGTGAAAAAAATATTTTTTTGTAACTTTTAAAAAACAAAAGAATAGAACATTATGGCGTTAATGTCATCCTATATAGTTTGTTTAGTACTATACGTTCCAAAAATGTAAAGACAAAATTTGGAGCCGTTTTTGAGAAAATATTTTTGTAATTTTTTTAAAATTGCAAATATTGCACGCACTATTGCACAAAAACTAATAAAATTTTCAAAAAAAGTACATGACCTTTCTGAAAGAAATATTTATGGACAACAAATTTAATATGAAGGAAAATTTTCTATCTTTAATTTTCTAGTTGTAGAAAGACGCCGAAAAAAATCCTTTTTGTAATTTTGGAAAATTCAGAGTTAACCGCGAAAATCGGACCTATGCCGCCATTATAAGTGTATTTTACCCTATTCTTACAAGAAATTGAAAGAAAAAATTTGGAGCCGTTTTTGAGAAAATTTTGAAAATGTTCGGGGAGCTTCATATAAAGTACCCCTAAAATTTAAAGAATATTTTTCAAAATCTTCAAGCTTCAACTAGAGCCAGATGGACAGGTGTTTCTTCAATTTGGAAAAAATCGTATGCATGGTTTCGGCGCTAGCAGTGTTCACAGACAGACGGAGAGACAGAGAGGTTGGTAGACAGACAGGCAGACAGACAGATGGACGGACGGACTAGCAGACGGGCGGACGGACGTTTTGCTTCGAATTGGTTTTTCGGTATCAAGGACCCACAAAACTGGGATTCTGGCTGTATCACGTGTTAGAAGACTATTTTCTCTTAATTTAGCAACTGGATTTATCCACTTTCTTGTTTTCACGGCGCGACAATGAATTTTTTTTCTGTCGAAAATCGGCCGTTTTTTCGCGCAGCATTACATAACTTTCTCTATACTACGTATATTACTCCGTATATATGTACGTATACGAGAAAGTAAAATATACCTGTGCTAAATTCTAAGTATTTACATTATTCATTCCCGCAAGTATTTTTTACGACCATTATAATTTTGAAATTTACGGCGTCGGCGACCCCACATTCAACCACCATATTGTAAATCATTATTTTAAAGCCTCAAACGAGATTTTTTAAGAAGTGCTGTATTTAATCAGTATTGACTTCTTAAGCCTGAACGAAAGTTTCAAAGTATTTTTGATTTTTTGTTTGTTTATTTTTTACTTTTTTCTATTAGGTAATTTTTGTGACATATATAACATTATTCCTAAGAAAGAAGATTTAATCTTATTTGGAAGTGGTGGATAATACCAATACGTATCTCATGTCAGGGTAGAATTACGAAAATACACACAACCGAAAGTTGAAGTCTTTCGGGCTTAGAAAAGCAGAGAAATTATTGCTGGTTACTCGTATAATAAATGGAAGTAAAGAAACAAAACACCCTCAGCTTTAAATGAAACAAGAAGAAAGAGTTGCCCAGATATGAGCGATCCGCAGCGTCCGGGCGTCCCAGCCAGCGGGGGGCGCCGAGAAGGAATTAATTCGGAAGCGACCACGAGATGGCGCCGGGCGCGCCGCCGCCGATGCATCACCGCCGACCGCTCTCGTCCATCAATGTCGCCTCGGAGAATCCGCGCCCCACGCTATTAGCGGTATTGGAGCGCGGCGGCGGCGGCGGCGGCGGCGGCGGCGGCGGCGGCGGCGGCGGCGGCGGCGGCGGCGGCGGCGGCGGCGGCGGGGGCGGCGGGGGCGGCGGGGGGCGGCGGGGGCGGAGGCCGGAAGCGTCGGACGCGGCCGTCGAGGAAGCGCAGAGGAGGCGACACAGAAGGAGCTGCGAAGGAGGCGAAGAAATTTCGCTTGATTGATGTGCCTGAGCACGTCAGCTGCTTTGGTCATTAGTCCCGTTACTGTAGTGAATGTTTTATTTATTGCGGGAAGAGGCGGGGTTCTTTCCTAGCTGGATGATGAGATCCGGCGCCGACGTACACGCATTCACTCCAGCATTCTGCTCCCGCATTCGCCTGGTGGTGAATTCGCAAGTAATGATCAGAAAAACGTCGGAAAACTACCGAGCCGAGCAACCGGCCGCTAGAATTCTTCTCCAGACAGCGACGAGATTAAAATCAGGACCTCCCGGTCGGAGTCGCTTGAGGGCACGGAAATGTTGTCTCTGGGCTAAACTCAGCCGCTGCAAAGAGAGCAAGAGGCAGCGGCAGTGCGAAGGAGGGATTGTAACCGCAGAGGACTGAAGAAGATGGAAAGCGAATAAATAAAAGAGTTCGCACAAGAACGTCAACAACACCGAATCAGAATTCCCACAATTCGAAGATGGAAAGATGGGGTTTTCGAAAGCAGAGGAAGCACCATGGTGGTACCTCGCGAGAAGGGGCCTCAGAGAACAGCTTTCTAGGCGAAGTCGGGGGGTGGCGACCGCGACGGTGTGGTCGGGGGAAAGGAAGGGAATATGGGAGCTGAAAAGGCAACAGTGTGAGTGGTGGGAGAGATGAAGGTGAAAAGGAGCGTTTCAAGGGATGTGTGACACAGAAATTAGAACATGAAGCATTACAAACCGTAGAAACGGCACTGGCACTCTGATCGTCGTGGTGATGGTGTTGGTGGTTGTGGAGGAGGTAGAAGCGGGGACGGCAGTGAACTATGAGGCGAATTACTGAAGGCAACAAGAAAGACTGGAACATAACGTCGCAAAGCTTCGCGAAAAGTGAAAGAGGTAGAAGAGACAACAAACGTCTTCGATGCCGTTGCCTCTCGATTCTATTTCAGTATAAAACTTACTTTTTCTCATGACAACCAAAGGTTGATTTCCAACCTATTTTGAAGTAGAAGCGAAGACTCATGCATAACTAACTGCATGTTTTATGTAATTCATCATCAATTATCAAAGTAGATGACCTGTGTTTTAACAAAATGATCAACTCAATATTTTTTGTTTTCTCATTACAATTGCTACTATATCTATTTTGGTAGAAACGTGATGTTTTTGTGTAACACTGCTATTGTCGCATAAAATGAGCAGGATGTTTGAAATAGGAATTCCAATGGTAACCTAAATTATTTATTTCACATATAACCTAAGTGTATAAGGTTGTGGATGGATGTGAAATGTATGTTAATTTGATTGTATTTTACATTATGAATTAATACGAAATAATATATTACGTTAATGAATTAAAATTTACTGGAAAAATAACATGAAATAACGCGTAATGATAGTTGCAGTTTTAAAATGGCAAAAACGTAAAAAAATACATAATGTTTTGCCTGACTCATATGTATTTTATTCGCTCTTCAAATTCGCACCTTAGGCTATTTCCGAAGTATTTCGCAGAAGCTTTTCCGCGCCGGTTCGCAGGAGCGCAGGTGGTAGCAGTGACGAGGCTCGCAATTCTCAGTCTTCCGCGCCTGAGTGCTTGTCCGCTTCGGGGAACGTCACCCGCGGCGATCTCGCTACTCAGAAGTTCCCGGGAGCTATTGGATTTTGCGTTCCCTTCGCGGTCTGCTGGCATTCCGCTTCGCCCTCCGCGGATTTCTGCGAGCAGCGCCCAGGGAGGCGGCGCATTCGATCTCCACGAGACAAATATTGCGCGCTTCAACTTTGAGCATGAGCTACGGAACAGTCTCTCTATAAGTATTCAGATAGTTAATTATCAGTTTTATAAAACTTATTACTTGAGTATACGTGAATGAGTAACATGTGACAACGTATGCACTTGGAAAGTGACTGCGTTTGATTAACGAGAAGGAAAATACATTCGCTATTGATATTACATGTAAATAGAATTTTGTCTTCCAAAAATTTAAATGACGAGACCCATCACAATGTTATGTGTACCCATCCATTTCTGTCAAGTGATGAAAGCATGTCAACTGATACTTTAAACAAATTTTGAGATGTGGAGTATTCATCTTTCAAATATTTCCCTCATCAACTTCACTTTCTTTCTCTCTCTCTCTCTCTCTCTCTGCCTCTCTCTCTCTCTGCCTCTCTCTCTCTGCCTCTCTCTCTCTACCTCTCTCTCTCTGCCTCTCTCTCTCTGCCTCTCTCTCTCTGCCTCTCTCTCTCTGCCTCTCTCTCTCTGCCTCTCTCTCTCTGCCTCTCTCTCTCTGCCTCTCTCTCTCTCTCTGCCTCTTTCTCTCTGCCTCTCTCTTTGCCTCTCTCTGCCCCTCTCTCTCTGCCTCTCTCTCTCTGCCTCTTTCTCTGCCTCTCTCTCTCTGCGCCTCTCTCTCTCTCTCTCTCTCTCTCTCTCACACACACACACACACACACACACACACAGTCTTTAGTAGGACATTTGCTTGTTCCACGAAGGACATATAGTACGGCGAGAAGGATACAAGGCACTTTGATTTCCTGAGTTTTGCAGCGAACCTTAGAAGCGATTAGGGTGACAAGAAAATTACAGATGTGAAGAGACGAAGATGTAAATGGGGACGGGAAAGAGATGGTAAAGAAAGTCAGCGTTCTCCTGCCTCTTCAAAAGCAATATTTTACACTTTTTAATACATAATTGTATTGCATTTAGTGTTTTTACTTTTTGTATAGACCTCAACAATAACAATATTTAATAATATAACAGTAAAACGGCGTTGCATTAAATGTT
The DNA here is from genome assembly GCA_011170035.1 of Teleogryllus occipitalis. Taxonomy (NCBI): domain Eukaryota; kingdom Metazoa; phylum Arthropoda; class Insecta; order Orthoptera; family Gryllidae; genus Teleogryllus; species Teleogryllus occipitalis. The sequence goes on along the minus strand of BLKR01001708.1, from coordinate 52,098 downwards.
TACCTGTATCATTAGATTTATTTACAAAGCCTGCAAAATCCCTTTAAGGGCAAAGGCTTCATGCTTCAGCAAGGTGAAAAGTTGGCTTTTACATTTACACAAAATGAAGTTGCTTTTACACAAAATCACACAAAATTACACAATTTTACACAAAATGAATATTTTCTTTTTGCCTTGTCGGTAAATGATAGCCCCCAATTAATTATAACTAATAATTTTATCAACATCCTGCAAGTACAGCTCTCTCCTTTTAATATCGTCTACGAGAGGAGTTTGGTCTACAAAATAAATTCAACGTCCACGACTGAAGTATGGCGGGAAGCTCGGAAAATATATAGTCAAACCTTTCGAGACATCCGTTCATTATCCGATCCTACCTTTGAATGCAACAGAACCAACCGCAACAGAACCAATCGACGAAAGCCAAAGTGCGGTCGACGCGTGCCTCGGTGCGTGAAACGCCCAACGGCAGGCGGCAGGCGCTCTCCCGCCGCACCGCTCGACACAGCCTTTTTGCCTTGTCGGTAAATGATAGCCCCCAATTAATTATAACTAATAATTTTATCAACATCCTGCAAGTACAGCTCTCTCCTTTTAATATCGTCTACGAGAGGAGTTTGGTCTACAAAATAAATTCAACGTCCACGACTGAAGTATGGCGGGAAGCTCGGAAAATATATAGTCAAACCTTTCGAGACATCCGTTCATTATCCGATCCTACCTTTGAATGCAACAGAACCAACCGCAACAGAACCAATCGACGAAAGCCAAAGTGCGGTCGACGCGTGCCTCGGTGCGTGAAACGCCCAACGGCAGGCGGCAGGCGCTCTCCCGCCGCACCGCTCGACACAGCCGGCGCCGCGGCGCCCGCCGTCGCTCCGCCCCGAAGACAGCGCCTGAATAATTGACGGCAAGCGGCGGATCCGCGCCGGTAATGGACGGGCACCTCCAATGCCCCGCCCGGCGCCCCGCCCGGACCCAACTAGAAATGGGCTTAACAACTTTTCTTCAATAACTGTTATCACAATAACAGCTGACTCGTAATAGCTCTTATTAATAACAGTTGAAAAATAAGAGGTCCATGACCAGCAATGCCAGAAGAAATCAAACTAGTTGTTTATAGCAGATTATGACACACAAAAAAGTTTTAGAAATAATAACAGAATCAGTTTAATAGTGCTCTTTCTTTTGTGTAATTTGTTGTACGATACTGCATTGCCACCTGGTCATAGGCCATACGGGACAAAAGTTTGGGAACTCATCATTGAGATATTTTCGTTATACCATGATGATTTAAACAATGTAAATATTGTGAACATTAATCTAGGCATAGTAATTTTACATTTTTCTCAGATCACACCATATGCATTTGACGGGATCTTACTAGTAACAGGATAAACGAAATAACTGTTATTTCGCGTAACAGTTACGAAACGTTAACGGTTAAGAAATAACAGTTTAGCTGTTAAGAGCACATCCCTAGTGGGAACGCGCCCCGCGATGCGACGACACCGCTTGGACAGCACACAGGGCACAAGGCAGCACTGCCAGCACACGGTGACCACGCGGTCGTCTATAACTTACGTAATGCGAATTGGGCCTCTCTACTAAAACGCTTTTGTAGTGCGAGATTGACCACGCCCCCAAATAATTACATAATGCCTGTGTCAACTCGTTATTTATAATACATATAAATAAATAACAGAACAGTAAAACAGTTTGCATTAATTTTATTTGTGCTAGGTTATTCATAATCACTTAACAAGTTCAATGTCTGATACAAATTATGAAAAAAGGTACTGGAGTCATCATTCAACGGAGTAGATAATTATCTACGCGTACTACAATCACAGTAATAAAGTCTTCATCTTCCACTCCATTGTTTTTAATTTTTTTAAAATTATTTTTGAAAATATTGAAAAATGTGGAAGTAAATATCAATGTTACGTAATATTAAACTAACACCCCTTTTCCCCTACGTAAGGCAGCGTAACGCTGTCTCAAGTCTCCCCCCACCTTCCCCCCTTTGGCGTGACATAATTAATGGATGAGTCCTAACACAATTTAAAGATGTCAATCTAGGCTCACTGCTCTAACATGTAGTTAGTAACGTTAATGTGTTGAGGGGAATTCAACACTAAATTTTATTCTGGAATGAATCTGAATAAAAATTGATAAATGCATATTTGACTGCGACTAAAGACTCTTAATCCAAGAGTTATTTTACAAGAATAACAGGTACATACCTTTGCATTATTCCCGGTGAATAAGCTGTTAAGTCATGAAGATTTAATTTTACAGGAGAGTAAAAAACAACTTTTAACTGAAGTAAATCAGGAATTAATGATATTAAAACGAAGGTGATATTCAATCAAAACTATTTGGGTGTAATTTTCGTTTGAATATTATTAATCCCTGATATACAGCATCAGTTGAAAGTTATTTTTTGCTCTCCTGCAAAATTAAGTTTTCATGACTTATCAGCTTATTCACCGGGATCAAAGAAATATGAGATAATATGTTACAGCATGATACTTTCTGAAATCTTGACAGTTAGTGAAGATTTTCTAACGAATTAATTGCATCATTTTTAAAACTCTTGCATCATATTTAATCCTCTCAAAATATTTGTTTACTAAAGCTCAATTAATTGAGGTTTACTTCTCAGTTTTTACTACACGTTTTACGACCCAAAATTTCATTTTCAGAACGAATATTAAATAAATAGAAAATTATAAATTTTTCAAGATTTCATCCATACATATGAATCCTTGACTTCCACGATACACAAAATTAAGCTCTTGACGGAGTTTAATAGCTATCGTTAGCGTCTAATCTGTATTATAAATTTATTTCACGCACTACATACCACGTATTCTTCATCATAAATTAGCAGTCTTGTATCAATATCCGACTTCATGTTCGTTTATTCTCGGTTATTACTGAAAATGCCTGATATTATTTCTTGTCCGAACAATACTTAAAAGGAGGAAACAATAGTTAAATCAAATTAATGTTACTGTATAAATCATACGCGTTAATAAACATTACCCAACAACATTACAATATGTTTCTATAGTCGATGAATCTCAACACAGAACAAGGATTAATCTCCAATAACGGTTAATTGGTTAGAAAAGTGCAGAAACTGTTTTACTACGTCTGGCAAAATCTTGTACAAATTTTAATACAGAGTTTTAATCCACTCGATGCAGACACAAAGCAAAAGAAATCTCTATAAAAGTATAATATAACTTTTTTTAAACAATGTAAAAAGAACTTTCAAAAAAGGAATGTTACGCGTTGAGCAAATTTTGTGTCAAAAGAAAACAAAAACGTCACAACGCCAGCCCACAAGACACCGCATGAAATTCCAAGTTTGCGCGTCGCCTTCAGAACTTGCAATCTCTCAACGACCTTCCGCAGGCCCAGCGGCCCTTCCCTCGAGACGCAACTTTCCCTGCGCATCCCTTGCGCCGAGCAGCGGCGGCGGCCCTCCACCTGACCCTGACCCACAAACGGATGTGATTTGGGCCCGTCTGGATTCGCCATCCCCCCCCCCAACCCTTGATTGATACAGCGCCCAGCAGTCTTCAAGTTTCTTTCTCGCAGAGTTTTTCTTTGTGTGGGGCAGACGGTTCAAAATGCGCCCGCACGAGTTGCTTGCCCGCCTCGCCTCGGAAGCTTCACCATGTTCCTGAGAGTGTCCCAAGACTCCGCTCCCATGCCCCCTCCAAGTCTAGATAGGAGTGTACACGTGCAGGCTGAAATAGGAAATGTACGCACAAAGCGTGCTCGTATTTTGCTGAAAAAGGGTTGCTTCATACGGAAATGTGTTTGCCCAAAGATCTCTGGCAAATAATTGAGATTTTAATGATGTTTATGGCCGACCTGGATGACCTAGGTGGCTACCGGTACCGTCTCAGGGCTACGATTCGAAGGGTCACGGGTTCCAGTCCTGCCAGGTAGGTTGTCCCTTGTCTCTCATGTATGTGTTGTCGCAGAGAACCCCGCGTTCTCCAGATCAGAGAAGCCCGCAACTGTGTTAGTGTCATAGGTTCCCCAAACTTCTTTTACCACGCTCCCATATGTCAATAGAAAAACTTCCCACACCCCCTTGCATATTTTTATTTGGTAATGAATAAAATAAGTGTTACATTGCGTAACAATACATTTTTTTACTCTTTACCATTTTACAAGTTATGTTTTTGACCTCTTGTTGAAATGTTGGTTTTTTAATTTTTTTTTAGATGGATCAAGGTCAAGGGGGACGATCAAGAAAATAAATACCATTTATAAATAATTAATATTGCAAGTGGAAATTTAAATTAAACAGGGGACAAAAAATCAGTGAGAAGGATATACTTGAATTTTGTTACCAGATTCCCTATACTTGGTTGTGTATCAGAAAGTGCACAACTGAAATCATTAGCAATATCAAGTTTGCCCCGATACTTTGTATCAATTGCAACAAGTGTTGAAAACACTTTCTCGCACAAATTACTCAACACTTCATAGCAAATAACATACGGAGGATGTTCGACGCCATCCTCAGGCATGCAAACAAACCTACATTTAATATAACCATTGTTGTACTTGCGTTTTTTTCGCTGTGTTCATCTTGAACGATATCTTATGTCACGAATTACACAATACAACAAGGTACCTCTGACAAAATACATATCTTCCTAGCGCGTCAAGTCCTCGGGAATGTTCGGGTATACCACAATTCAATGGGTCCCGCGCCCCTCCCCCTTGACTTATCTCTACGCCTCACTTGGGGGGGGGGCGCCCCCACTTTGGGGTCAATGGTCTAATGTATGGTCGAATACGCAACCCATTGGGACGCAAACGGTAACCGGCAATCGGCTGGATTAAAGTTCTAGGGAAAAAATTGTTTATAAGATAGCACAGAGCCTACGTTCCTTAAATTCTCTGAATTATTGTAAATTGAAAGAATTTCAGATTGTTTTGGCATCGTCCTACAACTATAATATTGAAAATAGAGATTTTGATTCTAATGAAATCGGTCATTCATTAATTAGAACTTTAAAGAAGGTCGTTTATAGTTTTTTCAAAATATTTTAATAACAGTTTTGTTTGAAATGGAGGAGACTTCATAAATAATATATTCTCAAAAACGTCTGTAAATTTTTTTTTCTTAATTTTTTTCTGGAATAGAGGAAAGTACGTTATAAAATAGGCTCAGATCAGATTTTCGCGCAACTTCAAATTTTCGAACGTTGTGAAAGTCTAAAATTTGTTCGGCGTTTTCTTCAACTACAATATACAAGATGTATGAGTTTTTCAAAATGAAATGTATTCTTCATAATTGATATTGAAATAATGCCAATGAAAATTTCCGAAAATTTGAAAATTTCAAAAGAAAAAATCAAACTTTATTTTTAAAGCGTCGGGAATGTTGTTTTACTTCAGAGTCTGTTGGTGTAAAGGTATCGTGAATGGTATGTTAAATATATCTTCCTGGGAACGAATTCCAGCGTAGGAAACATGTTTCTGCTGTTTGGAAACACGTCTGCGGTTTCAAGTGCTAATACAAGTAGTGCGAGAACATACATGCTGTTGTAACTTCAATAGTGATTTTGTCTTACATCTCAGTACGATTCATTTTTACAGCATTTAATTTTTGTTATTTAAGGTCGCATCAACAACTAGGTCGTTAGCGACCACTATTGGCATTAATGTTATGGTAACTATGAGGGTGAGACGAAATGGCGATGATAAGGGGCGAAAGGACGAACACTAATACAACCATGCCCGAGGCGGGACTCGAACCCGCGACCCTTCGGTCAAAGATCACTACGACACTATTGCCTTAGCGATCTCGGCCACCGGTCCGACGCATTTAATTTTTATGTATCTTACATGACACACGTGAAGAAATTCATCTTCCTTCCATTCGATAGGTCTCCAAAGAAAACCTTTCAGGTAACCGACATCTTTCCACCCATTCCACGTCTGAAACTCGCCCTTACTTCTCCGCGCGAAGAAGCCTGCACAACACGAGAAGTCGCGAAACACGAACATCTGACTTGGCGCCGCTACTTTTTTCATTCCCGGAGCGAAGGGTTTGAAGGGCGGGGGCGAAAGGGCAGCGGAGAGACGGACTCCGTTGTTCGCTTCACCTCACACGAAGCGGAGGAGACTACGAAGAAGATGTCAGTAGCACAGCAGTACCATCAGTAAGTCGAATGGAAATCATAATGGCATATAGGGGCTAGGGAATGTGAAGTTGAAACAAGCTTCAGAAAGATGTACAGAGTGAAACACGTAACTTTAGCACCACCTGTAATTTTTGATCAGTTGAAGTCATTGTAATTCAGTTTTGACGAAAGTGCATGAGGGAATGGGGCTAATTGATGAAAGTATTTGTTTTGATTTTTATCACTTGTATTTTAAGAGATATTGAGACAGCTTTGTTTTTTCATATTGGGGTAACTTGTTATTTTTTCAAATTGAACTATACATACTTTTAAGTCTATCATGACAAGCGTAAAAAGACAACTCTAATGATATACATATTGACATATGTTAGATAAGCATTATTTGAGTATTTCCTTTGTTTGCGACTCGTGTTTAACGTATATTTTCAATGTAACAGTCCACCAACCAAGGTTGCGCAGTGCTCTCTCTACTAGCTCGTGCTCGTGGCTATTCAATATCCGTTAAATACGAATAGCAAAACATCAAAATTACTCAAGAAAATGCCTATCTAACATATGACAATATGTATATCACTGGATTCGTCTATTCACGCCTGTCATGATAGACTAAAAAATATGTATAGTTCAATTTGAAAAAAATAACAAGTTACCCCAATATTTCGAAAAATACAAATGATAAAACAGAAATGATTACATGTATTCATTAGCCCTATTCCCTCATACACTTCCATGAAAACTGCATTGCAATAACATCAACCGTTCAAAAACTGCAGGAGGTGCTAAAGTGACTCACTCTCTATAAAAAGCAAGTTTCATGTAGATGAAGTTTAATACAATCTATTGCATGATCATCATAACTGGGATTTGAGAGGCGAGGAAAAAGGACAGAAGGGAAGGTGCATTGACAATAGAGACTATGGGATCGATGGTGGAACAGGATACGGAGATGGTGATCGGACTGTGAACAGGTAGGGAGGTGACACGTGAAAGAGGCGGCGGGACACAGGAGTCGGGTAGAAGAGGGCGGCAGGGAATGCGTCGGGGAGGAAGGCAAGGGAAGGCGTGGAGGCGGGGGACGCAGGAAGGCACCGGCCGTGCTGCGGTCGAGCATGAGGTCATCCGCCGGTGCCCGGGGGAAGCTCCGTCTTTGTCGGGCGCCACCGCCGTGCGCTGCCAGAGTTTTGATTTTCTTCCCTGCGGGGGGCGGGCGCAGACTTAATCAAGCGTCGCCAGGGGCGCGCCGGCGGCGGACGCCAGGCGAGTGGCCCGCGGACGAGAGGTAGCCAACAGGGACTCTGCAAAAGGAGAGCCGGCGGCGTCACGGAAGCGATGGCAACGAAGAGGCAGTCCACAACAGTTCGATTCTTCATTCACCACATTACTTACCTATCCCATAAGTTCTTCTCCAATATTCACCATATTCAAACACTATCCTCATTCAAATTCTGTAAAAACCCCACTTATCCCACTCGCATCAAAAATAAATATCCATTCCACATACTTTGTAAATTATTTTCAGACCTAGAATAATATCTACGAGGTGCCATCATGGTTTCCTCAACCACTGTATTAGAGTTAAGTTAGGTTAAGTGTTATAAGTTAAGCCATCATTGCATATGTATAGTTTTATAGGAACTGATCTATGTACAAAAACAATCAAATAATAAAACATAATTTAAAAAAAAACATTTCGATTCCCAGAAGCTTTCCTCGACAGTTTTCAATTATTTAGTATTAATTAGTCAAAACCAAGGTCAGGTTCACATCTCATATTTGTTATCAAATATCAATTATTAATGCTAATATTTAAATATATGTACTTAAATATCAGCACTTATTCTTGTTTGGCACTAAATAACATACCCTCCCTGTCAACAATGTCCACTTCCTGGAAAGGATTTAATAACTAACAATAAATACATGATTCAGAGAAGTTTTTCGTTTGTCTTCCACGCAACTGAATTTTCGATTTGGGAGACTATCAAACACTAACGTTCTCAGCCTACGCGACACTCCCAGAAATATTGCTGCTTTCTTGAAATTGATAATTTCCGTTTCATTGCAGAGGGTAGTGCATAGCTCGTACACTACTGTGACACTCATTTCACTACGAAGCTGTTTCTTATTTCGTTATCAACAAGAAACAAATATTAAAATATAAAGATTAAGATAGATTCAAAGGAGATTACACGTAACTGACGTTGCATGTTAATTATTACTAACATTGGAAAGAGCAGAGGAGAAAAAGATCGCTGCTGATGAAACAGTGGGAGTGATAGAATACGGAATCCGGACTACATCACAGTTGATGAAGTTGTACAAAACTGCAACGCTGAATGCTGAAAGGAACATGTGAAAGCATTTACAAATGCTTATTTAAAGGAACGAATGATTACTTAAAGAAGTCACAGAAAATTACTAGAATACGTCAGCGTTATCAATTACATCTCATTCACTGAGTCTGTGCTGAATATTTTGAGTAAATTATGTACCATATATGAAACTCGCGAAAGGTTGAATGTACACATTCCTATCAGCTTGAAATTGGTAATTTTTTTGTGAGTCAAAACTCTGTTTACGAAATTTAATCAAATGATAAATTACTTTTACTTTTAGTCTCCCTTTAAATAATAGTTTAGGTCTTTTAGTGCGTAAATGTTATCCTTGTGGTCGATAATATACATACATTTTGCGTAGAAAATTATGTTTATAGAAGTCAGAGCGGCAAGAAACAAATGATCCAGTAATAACTCCAGTCTTGATTAGCTTTAAACAACACAATAGCAATGAGTTCTCAAGATCTAGCCATATATTATTGAAAATATGTTAATTGTAAATAGTAAAATTACCACCTTTGTCATATCTATCCACGAACCACGTGCAAAAGAAGTTTCCATCCACTCCACCTCTACGTATTCTACTCTTTCTTGCTAAATTCCTGCCCCAAATTAGAGCGAGAAATTAGTTTACGAGGTGAGGCGCTCTCGCAGCGGGCGCTCGGCGACCACGCGACGGGGCCGTCGCTGTGCCGCATAATGCAGCCCCCTGGGAAATCTGACGTCCGCGAACGGAAACGAGCCACGGCGATGGCTATCGGCTCCGGCGGCACGGCGGCGGGGGCGGGGGCGGGGCGGGGCTGGGGCGGGGGCGGGGGTGGCGGGGGTGGCGGGGGTGGCGGCGGTGGCGGTGGCGGCGGCAGCGGAGGAGGGGGCGGGGGCGGGGGGAGGCGGTGGGCGGGGGCGGGGGGCGGCGGGGGCGGGGGGCGGCGGGGGCGGGGGGCGGCGGGGGCGGGGGCGGCGTCGGAGCATCGCGATCAGTGCGCTGGCGGCGGCGTTGGTCGCCTCGGCGCTGGTCGCGTCAGACGCCGCCGCGGCGCCCCTGCCGCCGATAACAGTAATTGCGGGGGCGGCGCGGCCCTATTCAGCTGCTAATTAAGCCCGCGCTGCGGCCGGCGCCGAGGCCCGTCCGCAGATGCCGCCACCACCGCCGCACGACCAAAGTTGCCGCACGTCTCGGACAGGCGGCGAAAGGGGACGAGACGGGCGAGTAACGCGGGGGGCGAGATGCTAAAGGGTGGAGAGGGGGCCGTCTCTTAGCAGATCACTTGGGTGGAAAGGGGAATGGCATAAGCAAGAGAAGCGAGAAGAGAATGAACAAGACGAGAAACACGAATACATTTTTTGTTGAGACCAAACACTATTCCCTGACCATTGAAACAATTTCAATTACATATTGTTAATGTATTCAAGCACAAGATTAAATCCGAAAGCACATGATTAAATCCGAAATTATATTAAATAAAAAGTAAATAAAGGCTTAAAAAACATTCGTAAAAAAGAACAAAGGAATATAGGAGAATAAAAGATACTAGTGTCCCAGGAATTGAATTTGAAAACAGTGATAAATGTTCATCAGAAAACTTTCTTTTGCAGTAAATAATTCTCATTGGAGGTTGCCGACTTCCAGATTGCAAGAAAACTGAGCAAATATCAACAATATTCGCAAAAATAATCAAAAGTGATACTTCAGAATTAATTTAGTGAATCAATTTATTCTGGATTATCTGATCAGATGTGGTTGTTCCCGGATCACTATAAACCTACATAAAAAAGTGAAAGTTACTAGACGTATTATAATCAAAGCATTAAGTCGCTTATAAAACGTTCAATAAGAATTAGAAGGATCGTAATACTAGGGAGTAGACCAGAGTAGAGTGATAAACATTTACTTGGTAAATTGATAATTGATTATTCGTAGAATAAATTGTAATTCGACAAAACTTTTTTTTGATATTAATATATCACTATAAATTTTCATCCCGATTTTTATTATTACTGAATTAAAACTGAAATATCCTTGCTAAACTCGTGCTGACTCTGTTGCAACTAATACAATAAATCCGAACAATTACGCAGCCTCCATTGTCAATTTTTCCCATGTTCAATTCGGTGTTCTGAAGAGATACTGATTACATAAAAACCTTCAAAAACTAATCAATTTCCTTAAAATTACTGATTCGCCATGTCTATCAAATTTCTACTAGATAATACACTTGCAGACCGAGAGATGAAAGAAAATTAAAATAACTCACGAGATTGGGGAAAATTAAACTTTGTTGCACAATGTGTGTTTACTGCGTTTAACATTCATTAAGACAGGGAGCGGTAGCTCAGTGCATCAACTGATATCACTGCAGCTCCTCTGACCGGGAGGTCGTATGTTCGAGTCCTGACGGCGGAAGGATTTTCGGCACTAGCTTTTGAGCTAGGTCGAATTCAGTCGCTGCCTGGAGGAGAATTCTAGCGGCCGGCTGCTCTGATCGGTAGTTTCCGTGGTTTCTCCGATCAATACCAGGCCAATGCTGGAGCAGTACCCTACCAAACGGGCCACGGGCCGCGCGCGATCTTTCCTTCCTCTTCCTTGTCCTATCGTCTCCTCTTACACACACACTTACACCAACATGCACTACACTACCACATACTCCGGGAGACCGGTCGGGAGCTTAGAGCTTGTCCCGGCTGGGGCGGTGCCCCGCTGGTGGGAGACTCCTGGTTAGGGGGAAACCCCACTAGCCGACGGTAGGTCGGCACCGGATCTCGCCATCCAGCGGGGGAAGATCACCAACATCTCCCGAGAAAAAAACATGCACTACACTAACGGGACTAATGACAAAAGCAGTTGGCGCACCCGGAAACAAGAAAAAATCAATCAATCATTCATTAAGTATACTTTTGTTTAACTTATCAGTCTGAATGAAACGGAATTTTTGATAATATGACTGCTGAAGTAACTTCTGGCAGGGCGTTGAAAGCGAACCAGCGGAGAGGGCGAGGGCGGCGAGGCAGGGCGTGTCTTTGGCGCGGCGCTCGCCAGCCGCCCGGCACTGACGAGCACAACGCGGGGCGGCGGCCGGGAGGGGCGAGGTCCCCCCAAGTTGGCGGCGACTTGCGCGGGGCAAGTTGCGAGTCCCTTCCGCCAGGTCGCGGGCCGCGCTGTGTCGCGGCGCGTGACGGCCGCAAGGGGACTGCGGTGGGATGTAATATCCGGATGGCGATGGCAACGGATATCTCTCCCAGAGAAACCGGACACAGAAAATTATTTAATTAGAATATTATTAGAGGTATACATTTCACCGATGGAAATTATGGGGTTAATCAATGATGTGGAAGTAGAGTAATACATTAACAATATAAAGATTCAGGTTACATTCCTATCAAGAAACATATTTATCTGCTGTAGAACACATTTAGTATTTGTTAGTTTGAGTTTTTTTGAGTTTGTTTTCTAAGTTGTTTCTTTTGTGCAGAACCAATTTATCATGCTTTTTCATATGTTCTTTAAAAAGTTTTCAGTACATTACTCCAATGTCCAATTCAACACATAATATCTCTTCATATGTATAACATGAATTTTTATGTCGAGGAAAACTTTATGTTCGAAATCTACTTTGTTATATAAACAATAGCATTATGTTTTACAACTAGGGAGCGGAATTCGCGCTGTTTGCTTTTTTCATTCTTTTGCACTCAATCACACTCTGTGTATATATTAATTCGTTTCATTATCAATGTACTCACATAATGGATTTTTGTGATGCCTACTTTTGTCTATTTTGGAATTGAGGGCTTATTGTGAGATAAATGTATATTTTCGCTTTTCTACGACATGTTTTCCATTTGAGTGTCTGGTTTCGTCTACCATAACTTTAAACTCGCTCGCGTAACTTTATTCGGTGCTTCGTCTTTCATATTGAAGGCAGGAGAAAATCGCCAAATGTTTTACCCAAGAATGACACATGTGACTTTTTGGTCCACGCTGTTCATCGCGTGGCAGAGAACATTCGAGAACATTTTCCCGCAGTAAATTCTCATATCTGCAGTTAAGATAATGTTTCTCAAGGCACCACCTCGAATTTCTGTTTTCAAACAGGCTCTTCCAGACAATCCACTCCCACCTCAACGAATTCTAACACGCTTGGGTACGCAACTCGAGCTGTCTTGTATTATGTTGAGTATCCCACTAATATAAAGCAGGTTATATTTTCTTTTGACAAAGACAAAGCTGTCGCTATAACCGAAGCAAAAAAGGCTGAGTATCTCTAAATCTTGCAGACTCTTTGGCTTATATTGCTACTCATTTCAGTAAAATTCCTGGCATTTTAACAAAGCTGGCAGAGAGAGGTATGCCTCTTGAGGATGCTGTAACTTTAATTCAAAATCTTCAAAATTATTTTAGCCAAGACCCAGGCAACATCGATAAAGAAGTAGCGGCAAAATTTGAAAAAAAAACTACAACGTAATTCGGTTTGTGCTACGATGGTAAAAATGAGTCCAATATTGAAAGCGAAAAAAAAGACATCTAATTTTGTACCCATGGAACTGTGTTCTGTGAAGTATGCACCTATGTGTTCACGTGCTGACGAAAGGTCGTTTTCAAGATTCAAAAATGTTTTGAGTGACAGAAGATCAGTTTCCTTCAGCACATCTTGAACAGTATTTGGTAGTACACTGCCATTTCAGTATATGACATGTTTCAATGTGTTTGTTGGGCACTTTCACCTCGACTTTAGCAGACACATATACTACTTACTATTAAAATAACTTTGCTTGAACGATTTGTCATCTCCGTGAGATTTACACGAACAGTTAATTGTTTACGGTGGTTAGCATATATATCTCTTTTGGTTCATACCTTTGTAGTAATTTGGTATCATAATAAAATGTAAAATTAGGAAAAAATATCAACAGTGTTTTCATTCTACTTTTACATATGTCCCTTTTCTAAGTTTAAATGGCAATTTATTTGCCTATTTTTGAGAATTTTTAGCACCTTTTTGCCTATTTTCCATTTTATGGTGCCCATTGTGAAATTATCTCTTCTCTCACGCTCCGCTGCGGGCTAGCAATTTGTAAAATACTTTTGATCTCTCCTATTATTTTTATTATTGTGGATACCATTTCAACAAACATCTAATACTATGGAGAGGATTACTTCCACTGCTATTTTTAATATTGTTATTTCTACCGTTGCCCTGCTATGCTCACAAATTCTTTCAATGTTAACACTAATTTATTAAATTTACTTCCAATTTAATCATGGGTTCCACATACAACATATTACTCCTTACCTGTTGTATGTGAACGTGTAATTCCATACAGAAACACGATTCCTGGAAGTTCTATTGATTGAAACCAATTATTAGATTGATGGCAACTAATATAAACTATCAGCCTTTTTCAACAATAACAATTTAACATTTATTCTTACAGATGTTACAAATTATTTTGACTTCATGAGAATTATTTTTTCAACATAGAATATTAAAACATCGTACGGGTTTGATTATAATTCGTAAGATTTCTACAATATCCTGATAGATGGCTTCTCGGCTTCTAACAGAATGTTCTCTCGTCCTTGCCTAAATTTAAAATGTTCCAGAATGTTCTTAACGATTTTCTGTTAATAGGACGTGTGTTTGCTTCAATATTTTTTTCTAGAGACTGATTCCTTACGTCCTTCCACAAGATCACGACTTTCAATGCTCTCTGTACACCTTTTGCATATAATGTGTTCGGAGCAGTGTTCATCAGCACAGCTCTATGACACCAAGCATGGAATATTACATTTTCTTGATCGGATGTCCTAGCAACGCGTATTCTTTTACTTCGAATTTGCATGCAATGTCATTATTCTTAAAGCTGAATGCCGATTTTATCATTCAACTAAATCCAGGGTTCTTGGCTTATCACACTATCAATCCGTTGTCTATTTATAAACCAATGAATGAGTGCGAAAAAGAAACTTGATGAATTATTACCCAATACATGAAGTCTGCAAGTTCATATTCAAATAAGTCAATATTGTACAATGCTTCTTCTTTGGGTTAAGAATAAATGGACATCCATTCGGGACAATCTTGCATCAGTTATTATTAACTGAAGCTAATCTACTTCAATAGAAGATCTGCGAAGTGCTGCAAATACTCATTTCCTTAGTCACACTTCAGTTGATTTATCCACGAAAGTCATACATTTGATTACATACATATGATTCGTCATTCATATGTAGAAGTCTATCTAGCGTAAATGCTAGTGACACGTCGTGGATAGGGATGTACACCACAAGAACAAAGACACGAGTGATGTATATAGTTTATTTACGAAACTATTAACAATATTGAAAATTCTCATTCTGAAGCGTTGGTTGGAGATAGCTCCTTACAGCCCCCCCTCTATACACACGCGAAAAGCGAAGTCAGCCTACGCGGGACTCGGCATCTGCCGTGCCCTGGCAGATACACTCTCTGTCTTACAGTGGTCGAGAACCACTCAGACGTACCCGAACTCTTCGGAGCACTTAGTGCACATAGCATATCCGCACCAGCCTGGGCGGAAACGTTTTGCAGTATTACTGCAAGCAAACTCAAATGCGTTATCCGCGAGTGACTTCACGGCTCTCCCTTATCAAAGGCCGAACCACGTGACTTCCTACGTCATCTGCCCTTATCGCGCAGCCCTGCGGCGCTGTGATAGTGATGCCGGCTCAGCTCGCGACCAACTCGCAACTCTGGCACCAGGTTACCTCCGCTACTGGAAATCCTTCTGGACCGGTATGGAATTCATTGTTCGAGTGCCTTGTTTAGCTCCCCTCATCCCCCTTCCTTGCAAGTAGTGCAAGAATCCCAGCTCTAGGACGCTGCACTAGTATATAGTAGATGATTTTTACGAACGCGTAATTGATCTCGAGCAATATCGAATATCGCGACCGAAAATAGTTTCCTTCGAGCAGCCCAGGGAATTGGCATCGCGCATCGCTTCGCCAAGGAGCTTCCTCGAGGGCCTTCCCCCTTCGCCCAACTACATCTCTAATTGACGTGGCTCGAGTGGGGGCGTCCGCGAGGAAGGTGTGCTGGGGCGGCCGGACGGTGGCCGGCGGCCGGCGACGGGGAGTCCGCGCAAGTGGGGGCGGAGCGGGGCGGAGCGGGGCGGAGCGGGGCGGAGCGGGGCGGAGCGGGGCGGAGCGGGGCGGAGCGGGGCGGAGCGGGGCGGAGCGGGGCGGAGCGGGGCGGAGCGGGGCGGAGCGGGGCGGAGGGGCGGAGCGGGGCGGAGCGGGGCGGAGCGGGGCGGAGCGGGGCGGAGCGGGGCGGAGCGGGGCGGAGCGGGGCGGGGGCGGGAGCGGAGCGGGGCGGAGCGGGGGGCGGAGCGGGGCGGAGCGGGGCGGAGCGGGGCGGAGCGGGGCCAGCGGGAGCGGGCCGGAGCGGGGCGGAGCGGCGGAGCGGGGCGGAGCGGGGCGGAGCGGGGCGAGCGGGGCGGAGCGGGGCGGAGCGGGGCGGAGCGGGGCGGAGCGGGAGCGGGGAGCGGGGCGGGGTGGAGCGGGGCGGAGCGGGGCGGAGCGGGGCGGAGCGGGGCGGAGCGGGGCGGAGCGGGGCGGAGCGGGGCGGAGCGGGGCGGAGCGGGGCGGAGCGGGGCGGAGCGGGCGGAGGGGCGGAGCGGGGCGGAGCGGGGCGGCAGGGCGGGATGGCGGAGAGCGGGGCCGAGCGGGGCGGGCGCCGAGCGGGGCGAGCGGGGCGGGCGAGCGGGAGCGGGGGGCGGGGCCGAGCGGGGCCGAGCGGGGCCGAGCGGGGCCGAGCGGGGCCGAGCGGGGCCGAGCGGGGCCGAGCGGGGTGGAGCGGGGCGGAGCGGGGAGGAGCGGGGAGGAGCGGTGTGCGAAGGTCCGGCGCGCGGGAAGGCCGAGCCGGAGATAACGAGACGGCCGCTCGTTAGGCGCCAATTAAAACACAGAGCGGGGGATTACAGGGCGGGGGCGGTGGGGGCGGGGGCGGTGTGGCGAAGGTGGACTTGCTAGCCGAGGGTGGAACGCGGAGGAGGAAGAGCGGACGGTGTTAGGGAAAACACACTTCAGACTGGCGCTCTATCCACAGATAACCGAACTTTTTTGTAAATATTACGCTTCAATATAGTTCTTCGAGTTCTAAGTTTCAATGATAGCAAACGGCAGTAATAAGAATATAATATCAACAAGAAAATTTTCGTAGTGGCAAGTATACAACATAATTCAAATAATGAATGCTTGAAAACAAAAATTATAAATGAGCATTAAAACTGCTAAGGTCACGAAGCAAATTTTCTCATTTCTTACAAGTAAAAACATATTATTATTATTATTATTATTATTATTATTATTATTATTATTATTATTATTATTATTATTATTATAGACAGTACGAATCACCATTTATGTGCTTATCAAAGTAAATAAGGTAAAAAAATGTATGTTCATCATGGAAAATTAATGTACTAATTTAACTTGCAGCAAATAAAAAAAATTGAAGTTTCTTAGGTGTGTCAATTATCATTAGTGAAACTTGCTTTTTCCGGAGTATGAAAGGGAAAAGAAACTCCATCTGGCGAATGAAAACCCCAAGATTCCTTCGAGACGGAAAACGTTGGTGCATCGTAACAATAATGTAATGTCTTCATTAGAATCCAAACCGGGGACTTTTTCATAATCTCTCATTCTGATCGTGAACCCGTAGTCTCTTTCTGGATGAACCGCGTGCTACCTGCGATTACCCCGGAGGATTTCATCCGGCTCGCGGCCTGCTCTCTGATTGCTTGCTCTCTTCCAAGCACTCAAGATGTACTTCCGCGAGCCGAAGAGAGCAGCGCGACGCTCAAGTGGCGGCGCCTCGTTTCGGAAATTACCTAATTAAAGTCCAGGAATCTAATTAAGCTGATCGTTTGGCTTCCAAGTTTTCAGTCACAAAAGACTCGCTACCTCTGGACGTCACTAACACCATTTTCAATATTGACGATTGACTCTTCCTGAAGTTGCTGAGATTTAAGAGATTCTCTGTTTTATTGCCCTAATCCATTTCCAGAGGGTTTTTAATTAAAATCTTGCTAGATGCCTTTATCATTATCGACAGATAATGCAAGAGTATTTACAATCCTCATTTTTATATTCCGAATTCATTTTTTTTTAATATGTATTTAATGCAGAGGTTCCCAACGGCGTCGTTATAGACCCCGGGGGGGGGTCGATGAAATTTTGAAGGGGGTCAGTGATGATGAAGAGGTCGATTGGGGGACAATAATTGTCTATGAACCGGTGCCTGATCAGTATAGGCAAGACCCCATTAATTACAAAAAAATAGATTAATTGTTTTCTGATATAACGCAAAAAGTCTATAATAACAACTTCCAAATTAGCTCCTTCTTTAGTATCCGTTTTTCGTCCAAAGAAATTAGGATATAACTTAAGAAATTACAACCATACATTCACAACTATACACTATCGCGCAAGACAGTACACTCCGCAATACGCACTGGGGAAATGTTGTGGCAAATTCTTAAATCACATTTCGTAATCATTGCATTAGAAATCTCAGTAGAGACAGGATTTCTCTGCAAATGTATGTTTTTATTGAAGCTTCGTAGAGATTTCAAACTTTGTAACTATGTTTCATGAAGAACTCCTTTTAAAAATTCATACATTTTCCGTACATGTTTGCATGTTTTGGTAGTTTCTTGGAGGAATTGATGTATAATGAATGTTTTTAAAAATTAATACTGCATATTTAGACTTCTATCTAGTTAATTACTTTCTGTTACTAATTAATCTATGTTAAGTATTTCCTTATTATTTCTCAGTATAATTTGTGAATATTATAACAAGCACATATTTTGTATAAATAGAATATTGATCGTAGATCCTGATTGCACGTAGTTGTCTTTGGTGCTTTTTGTTATACTACACATTTTAACCTTTCGGTACACTACTTGGATTGGCGACGAGTGTACTGTTAAAACGGAAGTTTTAAGCTACAAAAGTACGTGAAAAATGAAATTAGATATGTTTGTTTAACTTCCAGTTTGGTTTGGGAACTAAAAACTTTGCATATAAACCACAAGTGATCTTAATAATAATTAACAAAATCGGTAGGTTCTGACACGACAATCATTCTCTTGTGAGAGTTTCTAGTGACACTTTTTCTTAGTTGTGTAATAATGGCTCATTTACAAACAAACAATTTTAAACTTTTAAAATATATAAAATACGTACCTAAAAGAAATTTTAAAAAAGGTGTAGATTAACTCTTGAATGTAATATTTTATAGTTAGAACATTATATAGTATGAAGTAAAACACATATTCGTGGTTTTCTAATGAAAGTAAATTCAGCTACAGAAAAGTAAAGTAAGAGATGAATTGTATTTTAAAAACCCATCAGACAATATGGTAAGAATTTTATCACAATTAAATTTTAAATCTCGCTCAGTTCCCGAGAACTAGTGTAGCAACATAGACATATCATATAACATATTGGAGCAACCTTTTTTGCAGACCCAACGCGTTACCTCTTTATCGAAATAACTCGATTTCAACACGAAACCGATTTCTCGAAGCGGAGTGCACTGCAGTTACTCCCCGCAGTCGACAGCCGGAAAGCGAGTGGTGCGGCTCCGCCGGAAAACACGAGAGAGAGCCAGGGGGAGTGGTGGTGAACCGGAGAACTTAGTGGTAGAGAAGGAGGCCGAGGAAGACGCTGCGAATGCAGTAGCGAAATCCGAATAACAAATGGAGAGAGGTCGTAGAGGGTGGCATCGGATGAGAAATGTAAGTAGTTGAACAGACGACAAAGACGACGTAGAGGAAACATCGATGTCAGAAATGAATGTAGCGAGCTGTGTAGTAACGGCAGACCACGATGGCCAAGGGGATTTCAAAGATGCAGTTAATAGAAGAAAAGAGAGTGATGGCGACTGAGCATTAATGGTGTAAAAGGAAGCGGTAAAAAATGCTGAGAAAATGAAGGTTGTGAAGTCAACAGAGACAACTGTAATAAACTGGTGAGTGGGGACATGTTTGCAGCGGGACCTGCAGTGGAAGAAGCGATCATGCGGTGGAGGGTGGGGGGAGGGCGGCGTGGAGAACGTCGCCGGCGGCGGCGGCGGCACGGACAAGAGCAAAGAGCGCGCGCGAGCGGGCGTCGTTGGCCGAATTTACGGCCGCCGACTGTTTCTGCCTGCCAGCCCGGTTGCCTGGCCGCCGAGAGAGAGCAAACAGAAGAATAAAAGTGCGCGGCGCTCATATTTAGCGCGTTACCTCGGCTCGCCGGGCGCCTCCGGGCGGGCGAGGGCGGCCGCTCCAACTTTTCGCCGGCGGCGGCGGCGGCGGCAAAGTTAAACAATCAATTCCCAACTTCTCTCGCGCTCGTTCGCCCGCCCACGCCGTCCCTGCCACGCCCCCCCCGCCCCTTCCGTCTTAGCCGGCGCCGCCGAGCGCACCGTCTCCTACCGCTTCCGCCTCCCAACCTTCTCCTCCCCTCCCCAGCCGTCTCCACCAGTCGCAGTCCGCGACCTCTCCCATGTCGCCCTTCCTGCGAATAACGGTTCCATTACAATCGCTGCCTGCTACACCCTTCACTCCATGCTCTAACGAAGTAATTCTCAATTGCCTCTTTTTCAACAGAACGACGATTTTCGAACGAAATTGCATTACGTCAGGCAGTTCGTTACATCAATGGATGGAAACACACTCACTTTGAATAACTGAATACATAGGGACAAAAAACATTTCATTGTTCGTAGCTATTCCGTAGAATCATGAACCAGAACTTTTTTTTCCTTTTCCGATTCCCCAGAATCGTGCTTTCGTCGTAGATCCGACCCGTCCTCACCCGTCCTTTGCCTGCCTCTTCGCCCCACCAGCTCGAGAAGTTTCTCCTCGCCTTCGGCGCCCCGCCCCCGCATCGCAGCTGAAGGCGCCCCAGCGCTGAAGCCCTAGCGGCGGGAAGGTGGCGGACGCGTGGCGAACGGGGGAAAGAATTCAAATCCAATAATTTAATTAGGTTTTCATCCGGCGCGCGGCGACACGCAAAGCTGGGTAAGACAAGCCATCAAATGAAGATTTTATCGCAACGGGGCGTAAGGGACGGGGCGACCGAGACGGGAAAGGACGGCCTTATCTCGCCCTAACGACCGCGCTCGCGGATCCAATCTCTAGCGGCGGGTGCGGCTGCATACAAACTACCCCTCCCCTTCCCGCCCCGCCCCCACCCGCCCCCGCCGCACACCCGCCAGCCGTCCCCGCGTGGCCCCGCTGCGTGCTCATTAGGGTACCCCAGCCGCAGTCCCCGCCGCCTAAACACCAGCAGCAGCTCCCAACCCGGAGGGCTAACGGTTTACAAAAAGTGCGAATTCTAAGGGCTGTCTTCCACATGCGGCGGACTTAACGAGGCACTGTCCAACTGCCATTTTTCTATTCCTCTACAAAACAGCAATTATAAAAAAATGTATTATAATGAGATCGGGGATGTTGATGGTGTTATTATACATGAATTTGACAAATTTGCTTGTAATAATCGACACCATTGTGATAAATAATACGTTTTTATTACTTACTGCAATTAAACAAACTATTTAAAACTCAAAGACTACAAAAAGTTACATTCCAAAATCCAGAAACTCATTTGATATAGAAGTGTTCTTTTAACGTGTTAGAACATTCCATCTTTATAACAGAATACACTAATTAATCTCCTATATCTGAAAGTACTTCATGAAAAATAATGAGATAATAGTAGGTCCTTTGACGAGCATGCTTGTCGACTACTCAATCAAGCAAGAAGAAAAATTTCACACTAGTACAAGTGAAATATACCATACAAACATATCACAGATCTAGCAAAATTTATCGAAATCTGCGAGTCGTTCTCATAGATTTGAATACCTCTTCATGCTTATCGTCCTTTCAACACTGTAATGTATATATAATAGCAAAGATTGCCAGTCTGTTCATATGTAGAGTGCAATCAAAGGTACAAAGGAATTTAGAAATGACGATCTCAGTACTCCACATTATCGCAAAATTGAAAAAAAAAATACTTAATTCACGAGAAATATTTTGAGATAACAAAAGGAGTAACAAATAAGTTTACCAATTCATCCACAATGCCTCCAAAATAGCGCAATCAACTTCACCTTTTGTTATTCACTCAAATTAAATTGAAAAATATTATAATTTTCATCATACATATTCTCGTACAATTCTAAACGATTCTGAAATTTATGAATTCTATATGTTGATTCATATTTTATCGAAAATGTCGTTTAATTTTAACGTTTTTCTGAAACACTACGATACATAAATATTCCATCACACTGTCAACTTTGTACACAACGCACTGAAATTCTTTCTTCTGTTATCGCAAAGTACAGAAGGGTCGTGAACATCACATATGCTAATCATACACGTGTCATTCGTGCCGTGCGGTGGACACAGCGCGGTATGTTCATAGCCGTCGAGTCAGCGCCTGCCTACTGCTGGGGAGAGCAGATATGAGTTCGTATGTAAATGAACCTCACTGCAAACGGGTGAACCCTGCTTCCGAAGATAAGAATGGATAAGAATATAATTACAGTTTACTACGCCATTTTACTCATAATTCCAAGCGGTATAAAGTACGAAGGAGCGGAAAAATGCGCATCTACATATTCTCTCTCTACGGAATTAAATAACGAGTTAGATGAACTCGTCTCTGGCATCTGGCGCAACCATTCTTCTGCATTAGGATTATTCTATAGGATTCCATATCTACTTTTGAGTTATGGATCATAAACTTAAAATGTACGTGCTTCGTTGACAAAAATCACAGTGTTGTATTATTAAGGTACGATGTGAATGTAGTGAATTCAATGTAAATTCAAGTCTATGACAACGACTCACTGAATTTCTTGCGTTAGAATCTTTCGCTTACAAATACCTCAAGACAGAGAAATCAATTTATTAAGCTCGTGCAATTTTTCCTTCCAAATTTATTCCGAGTTAGGTCAATTTAATTTTGATATTATTAGCATATCATTACTACCGTATACCGCATATTGCAATAGAAGTAATTAACTTTGATCTTCAACTACAGAAAATGTACTACTCTTTAATTAAATTTATGATCAATTTTAAAGTGTTCAATAACTGGTTAACGCCTCAAAAATACAAAACCTTTCCTAAATTTCTGTTAGAAATGTCTTTTATTGATCATTTTTGTTCATTAATTACCATGATCGCCACTGTTCATATTCTAATTATGAAATATATCGCTGGACTACGCTTTCCGATACTTTTAACCTGTAATAATGATCTCACAATCTGAACGACACGCTTTGTAACAAACTACATTCATAGAAGGTCAGTATAAGGACAAAATTGAGAACAGCTATTATTGTTTATTGAAGAGTAAGTATAATGTTCCGTGTTGACGTCCTTGTGAAGTAGGTGCAACGCATGGTGTTGATGACATGTTCTGTTATTAACGTTTGCTTTACGATACTTCGCCAAACGAACTTGAACCCGTTGTGGCCAAGAAGTAAGTCACTGGAGTCTAGCTTTTGAAATCGCCTGGGTGCAGAGCGGGTTTAGAAAGCGACTCCTATGAAAGTTCTTATAACTGAAGCATGACAAGTACCATACGCCATACGTAATAAAGTAAATCACAGTCAATAATTCTTCTTCTGTTGACTTACCAATTATGAAGACATTGTATTTCAAATGCTGAAGTATTAAATCTATTGGAATTAAAATCCTGTTCTGATGTAGGTTAGATCACGTAGTCAATTACGAAACTCTTAATAGTGCCTTTGACCTTTAGATTAGAGATAAATAATATGACATTTCACATTATACCATAGTACATCAAAGAACTGAGCCCATAGACAGGAATTGGCCCAAGATGGTTTGATTTTGTAAAAAATTAGTAAAATATACATTTTAGTAGTTCACATAACATCCTTCAAATGAGTTCCATAAATATTCCACTCATTTTGGGAAGAATGTAGAAGGCGATTGTTCTATCGTCGTTTGGGTATTATTCATTTAGAAGTACCACCTGCCACCGATCAATCGTAAAGATATGTAAAGTGCTTCTTAGTCATTTTTTAAAATTTTGAAATCAGAACAAAAATAATTAAAATCTGGTGGGTATAGATGGTGCGACACCCCCCCCCCCATCCTGCTCCTTCTTTAAGCCTGAAAGTGCAAATGACCTCTTTCGAGCAAATTCCAGTGAGTCAACAGCGAGAGCACGTAAACGCCGAGTGTTATTCTGTAGAGTACGATACGGGTTTGAATCTTCCTCTATACTACTGTGTTTAGCTAGATGTTCGGAAGATATAATACGGCGAACATGACTTATGAAACGAACACGTGTTCATACTGCAAGCCGAGTGTATTTGTTGAATGATAGGTGTACTATTGACTACCTTATTTACTGAATGCTATTCCGACGTGGGTGGTCCATGCTGACGTTACTGGTGGTGGTGGTGGTGATAGTGATGGTGGTGGTGATGGTGGTGATGGTGATGGTGACGGTAGTGATGGTGATGGTGGTGGGGTGATGGTGATGGTGGTGGTGATGTTGGGGATGATGGTGGTGATAGTGATGGTGGTGGTGATGGTGGTGGTGATATTGGGGGTGATGGTGGTGATAGTGATGGTGGTGGTGATATTGGTGATGATGGTGATGGTGGTGGTGGTGATAGTAATGGTGGTTGTGGTGGTGATGGTGGTGATGGGTGGTGGTGATGGTGATGAGGGTGATGGTGATGCTGGTGATGGTGGTTGTGATGGTGGTGGTGATGGTGGTGATGGTGCTGGTGGTGGTGATTGTGGTTGTGACGGTGGTGGTGGGGGTGGTGATGACGGTGGTGGTGGTGACGGTGGTGGTGGTGACGGTGGTGGTGGTGATAGCGATTGTGATAGCGATGGTGATGGTGGTAGTGATGGTGGCGGTGATGGTGGTGGTGACGATGGTGGTGGTGACGGTCGGGTGGCCGCCCGAGGGGTCCAGAGACACAGGGTGCGGCGCGTGGCAAGCGGGGACGCAAAGGGTCCGTCCATAAATTACGTGAAGCGAATTTGACCATTTTTCGACTCTCCCTCCCCCTTGATAAGATGTGAGATTTCGCTCAACTCCCTTCCCCCTTCCAATATCATGTGATTTTTTCAAAATGAGTATTTTTAATGAAAATACGTTAATTTATGATTGATTGCATTGGGATGTATTTAAAAAACATAACTTGCTTAATTGCTTAATTACATTTTTTAAGACTAGATATGGCTAGTGTTTAGAAAATAGAGTGAATGAATTACAATGAATATTATTATACTTCTAAAAGTGCTCGGTAATTTTTATTTAAAATGTCAGTAAAAATACAGGTAATGAGATTTATCTCATTAATGATAAAACGTTTGGTAATTTTTGTTAGATTTTTCTCAGGATACTGTGCTATTTATTTTAGCATTCACATAACCGCGATAAAAATTATTGTGCAAAATTTAGCCATATTTTAGTATAGAAACGTTAGTATAGAAATTGTCTCCGTTTTCTCGCAATTTATCACCGTTTTTAGCGAAAAAAATTATATGATACTAGTGAGAACCCGTCAAAATTTGATGGCGAGATCTGACATAAATGTAAAATACTGAGCCCAGACTAATGTTTACTATACGTTGTATTGTTTGGACCTTCAGGGTACAATGAAGATATTCTGTGATGTGGAGTTCCTAAAATTTTGAACACGTATGGCCCATAACCAGGTGGCAATGTAATATCGGCACCAAATTACACAAAAGAAAGAGCACTATTATACTGACAGTTATTATTTCTAAAGATTTTTGATGTGTTATCATCTCCTATAAGCAACTGAATGATTTCTTCTGGCATATTGCTCGAAGGTAAACTTATTTTCCAATTTAAGCAACACAGAGCAAACTGGTTTGCAGAATTTCTCTCACATGGGAAGTACAAATCAGAACAAAACTGGCATTTCATAGACAATGACTCTACAGAAAACGAAATGACCTCACTATCACGCTACATACGCTGACTTTCTCTTTCTCTGCGTCCAGTTAATGTACGTTTGCGACTTTTGGGGTGCGTGGGAAAGGATTCAGAATTCGACATAACCCGTGAACAACTTCACTACTTCAGTACAACCGAGCAAAACTCACTGTTCGAATGCTCTCTACAAAGTACACCACAAAAGCAAATACATGCAAACTGTCAACACCACAATGAAATTATTACACTGAAACAAAACCTTGACGAATTGTAAACAAATCTCAACAATCAAAATAAAGCATCAAGCAGCGCCACCATGAAGCAGCCACTCTTTTGAGAGAAAAAACAGTTGACTATTGATAAACGTACTATTAAAGAATGATTTAATTAATTAATTTACACCATAAGTGTTGATGAATCAACACAAACAATATATGATAACACATCTAGGGATCACATTCTTTCATTTAAAGGAAAAAATGCTACAATCGGTTCAGTAGAAGCTCTAAACGAAGCCATGGCAGAATACCTTATTTTTTTAAATATATAGATTTACCGAACCCCCCCCCCGTAAGATTAGGTGAGATGCGCTTGACCCCCTCACGTGATTTATGGAAGAGGCGCGGGGTGAGCGAACGGCGCAGCAGCCGGAGGGAGCGATTCTCGCACGGGGCGGCGGAGGGCGGAGCGCCGGGTGGGGGGGGGCACACGTGGCTCGGCCAGGCGTGACGCCCCGACCGCCGCCCGGAGGGGACCTCTGCCGCCGCCCCTGACGTCGCCGAAGCCGCGGCGGTGGCCAATTTACATACCGTTCCCCTTCATCGCCCTTCCGCCCCCGCGAGGGACGCCCGCGGCCGCCGCGCCGCGCCGCGCCGCGTCGCGACGCCGCCCGACGCGCACCGCACAGCAACAGGTTGCGCAGCGGCGCCGCGGATCCGGATCGCGCCCGCGCGACTCAACTCCTCTTGCCAACACATCACCGCAGGGGAACTCACGCAGGCAATACCCTCACCGACATTCTTTTTATTAAGTTCAACTACACAACCTCTAACTCTACTTTTAGTACAAAAATATTCACGTGTTTTCAGGTCTCAAGAGGTTAGTGAACACGATGGTTTCTGGATGTTTCTTATAATTCAAAATCTTAAAATACAATTTAAACGTTAATTAAACATTTTTAATAAATAAAAGAATCCAATACCAATTGTAATAATCAATCAAAAATATTTCTTCATTAGATCGCTACTTACTTTTCAAAAAAGTTGTTTCCTAATTCTGAATTTCGTATAATAGTAAGTCGAGAATAATGAATTGTTGTCTCTTGGAAATTATGAAATGATATTGTCCACCATGCAAAGTAATGACTCATTACTTTCCTTTAGTTTGATCCCCCCTTTCGAAAAAAAATTGAATATTACGTTGTGTGAAACAAAAGTATGGGAGTTTGGTTGGGAATGACTAGACTGGGTCGTTCGGGAAAATCAAACATCAATCATGTGTTGAAAATCAATAACTCTGCTGCGTTTCTCTTGGGGAACCAGTATATCTTGTAGAATATCTCTCAATGTTAGTACTACACTTTATTTCCTAGGAAGTATTGTAGTAAATAACTGCTCTTCAAGAACAATCACAATATTATCATTAATTGAGATAACATTAACGGTTATATGAACAACACTGTCAGAAATAACATACATTTAATGTAAATTTAATGTACGACTGTACATGAATTTTAATGTACATTGAACATTAAAAATATATTAAGGTACCTGTATATTTAATTGAATTGTATGTACATTAAATTTAATGTACTCGTACGTGTAGAATAAATTACTGATTAGATTAGATTAAATTGCTGTATGTGTAGATTAAATTGAATTTACGTACATGAAAATTACTTTAATGTACTTTTACATTAAAAGTAATGCAGAAATTTCTGACAGTGCAGCAAAAATGTAAAACTAGGTAAAATTATGGACTTACTTGTTTAAGTAAATTGTTATAACGGAACATCATTTGTTTGCATACAAATGCGCAGTTGCAATTCATCTTGCTATTCGTATAAAACAAACATTAATGCTACATCCTGGAAGTGAAATCTAGGCGACGTGGAGAACTCTTGTATTTCTATTCTAACATTACACATAAATGTGTTAAAATTGCGAAAAAGAGTGATCGAATTTAGAAAACGTAAGTTGTTATTACGTTTTAATATTTATAGTAGGTATTTTTAGAATCGCCTTACTTTCAACATTTTGTTTATGTTTTTACGTATGTATTAACTTTTATTTAATAATGTATATATTTGAAATAGCATTAGTCTGACATTAATCAATATTGGAGAGAAAATAAACGATACTTATTAACAAATTTTATGGTGATTTACAATTACAAATGTTACGTTTATTGTTCTTTTCAAAAGAAATTGTAAGCAAACCCAAAGGGATAGATGAAACTACACGTCGTTTTCTGAATAATCCTGGAATGTAGGTTTACACCTGTTAGTCACCTTCTCGGGGGATAGTTGACAACTCTCCAAACAGACGGGGGTTCAATACTTATCGTGCGTTTGTAAGACTCTCCTTCAATTCAACGCGTTAACATACAGCCCGTTTCCCAGCTTTGGAGTCATCAATATAATTTTCCTCTTATAAAGAATTATCCGACCTCATCCTAACAAGAAGCCGAAATTGGACGAATGATGCCATCACTTGTCTGCACATGATAGATTTTTCATGTGTAGAGCCCGGAAATGTGGGCATTTATTTTACCTAAAATAGGCAGGCAAAAAGGCATGTATTTTTACAAAAATTTCATTCAAAAAGACTCTAGCTAAAGAAGGGGTGCAAAAGGTATATAAACAATGAAAAATTGCATTTAAAATGAATTATTGTAAACAATTATTAATTAAAATGAATCACACTTTTATTCTAACAGTAAAATTTACACGAGCACTTAACGATCTCTTTTTGTAATCTTGATTCCACTTTAGTTTTACACGCGACGCAGTCTCATCGAAATGCTCCCTTTTAAATTTTGAACTGTCATCAACGAACACGAAATTATATTTTTCGTTCTTCCCACTTGTGTAACTGTCAGCACTAAGAAGAGTTGAATATTGTGCAGAGGACTGTCTTCAAAAGGGATCCGAAGCCATACTCAAAAATAGGATGGGATTCCTCGTGAGCGAACAAAGCCTGTCGGCATCAATGCAAGATCTTGGCTGGTATCATCTTCCTTTGTCACTTAGATTTCTAATACAATCTCTGCTATCACGGACAGAACACGAATTATCAGTTCAAATTGCAGATATACTAATATATACAGCTCAATCGAGATAGAATAGAATAAAATAAAACATTTATTTTTCTACTTAGAAATACATGGAATACTTCCGGTGGTAGTGTATTCTGAGGAATTACTAAAAATACACAAAACAAACATCAAACAACATTAAAATATTTACATGTTACTAAATAGAACTTTACAAAATTAATGTATTAACCCTATTTATTTAGTCAAGTTTTAAAATTTTAGACATTCTGAGGGAAAGTCTCCAGCACTGCTGCAGGTAATTCGTTCCAATTTTTATTGTTCGGTTTACAAATGATAATTTACCTACATCTGTTCTCTGTTTTCTTTGCCGAATTTTGAAGTCATGATCCTTCCGCGCGACGTAAGTTGGTTTTGATAGTCTTGCCCGTACTTCACCCCACGGACGATCCCCTCTTATTGATTTGAATAATTCACAAAGACGCAATTTCTCTCTGCGTATTTCCAAAGGTTCCCACAATATAAATTCAGAATTTGAACGTCCTCTCCTAACAAATTTTGCGGTATATTTTTGTACTTTTCGAGAGATTTTATTTGCCCTAAACGATAAGGGTCCCAACATATGGAGCCAAATTCTAATATCGGACGTACTAGAGACGTGTACCCTAATTCCCTCGATTCTCCACTTCCTTTCCTAAGTACTCTAATTACAAAGTGTAATGCCTTCCACGCTTTTTTCATTACATAATTTACGTGTTCTGCCCAACCCAGATCCTCATTTACTACAATTCCCAAATATTTACAGCATTTATCCCTCGGAATATCCTGATTTCCTAATTTATATTTGATGTTCTTGTTTTTGTTTCTCGACGTACTTCGTGCGTAGTTAAGAGAAAGTATTGTAATTCTGCGGCGGTAATCGGTACTATTGTTTCGAATCTGGAAAGAATGGCTACTTATTCTCAAATAGGTAACGTGCGCAGTTGAAATTTTTCTGGACAAACATGAAATAACATATAATGTAATGAAAATCTGCACTGCTAAATAAATGAAGCCACAGCCATTCGCAAATAATTGGGTGAAGCGATGTAAGGAGACAAATGCAGTCCATGGCTTGTCGGAGCGTGGATCGATATGGGAAGTGACACCTACAGTTGAAAAAAAGTATAAAAATAATCCATTTTAACTAGAAATAATGAGACTGACGTAATTAATAAGAAGACTTTCGTATCTTCCCGAAAAGAGAATTATTATATTATTTTTCTCTGGTTGGGTATGGACCCTCTTTGATGTGCTACCACAATCTGCTGGTGTGTCGAGGAACCGCTCGACTCCGCGGCGCCACGAGCGGCCAATATCGGAACTTGTTGTTGGATATGAGAACGTAAGAGTGCGTGTCGTCGTAAGAATCCACATTATTTTTGATTCATGATCAATAGTGAGTTACTAAATATCGAATAGAACAGAATTAATTAAAAAATAATGGAATACTAACAATTCATTAATATCGAAAAAAACTAATAATAATTATTTTTACTATTTTTATTATTATAGTTAATAATAATAATAATAATAATAATAATAATAATAATAATAATAATAATATCCCAGGCTTTTAGTCCGGAAGGTGGGTGTACTATTTTCGACACTAGCTAAATAGCTGAGCCGCTGTCTAGAGCAGAATTCCAGCGACCGGCTAGTCTGATTGGTAGTTTTCCGTGGTTTCTCTGATCAATACCAGGTTAATGCCAGAGCGGTTCTCTACCATACGGTACACGAACAGCGCACTGTCCAAATTTTCCTTCATTTTCCTTGAGTTCTTCTCCCCTTACTTATACACACACACTTACACGCACTACATACTCACACATGTCAGGAGAACAGTCGTGAGCTTAGAGCTTATTCCGCTTGGGCGTAGGTGCGAAATACCTGGATGGGGAAACCCTTGATTCCGACGTATAGGTCGGCACTGGATCTCGTCGTACAGCTGGGAAAGAACACCGTCACTTATCGTGACAAGATATTAACTATACTTACGGGACGAGTGACCGTAGAAGTTGACACGCCCAAAAAGACGAAATAATCTGTCAATTAATAATAATAATAATAATAATAATAATAACAACAATAATATTTTTATTAATATTTACCAAATAATAATGTATTATATTATGTATTATAATGTATGTATTTGGTAAATATTAAAAATAAACTTTCAAAATAATATTCCGGCATTCTTTCATTACATATTTCCACCTAAAATCAAAACGCTGTTTCCATAAAAAAATATCCTATTTGATTTCAGGGGTAGAAAATTAATGTCGTAGTAAATATAGGTTAATGCGACATTTGACGTAAAATATCGCAAGATGAATCTGAATCTGTCACGAACTACCCGCTACTCAATATAACGCATTATTCAATTGATTAATAATAGTGACATTTCTCCCCAGGAAATCCATAAGCAACGCAACAGAACGTCAGTTACCGTACGTAAGCCCGTTCGCGACCTGTCACATCTTTCCGAGAAGATATTGCAGAGAAAGATCCAACATGGCAATGCTTTTTAGCTGACATAACTGCAAACACATCTAATGAAAACCTAATTGATGTCATTTTCACTTACTCGCCCGGACAGCCGCAATGCACAAAACAGTTTCGCAACGTGCGATCGAAGGCGGTGATTCGTGCCTAGTCCATTGCTTATATCCCCAACCGCATGTGGCTTGGCGAAAGTCTTTCATAGCATTCCCTCGACCGGTTAGCGTCATGGAGTCATTTCTTCTGCTGATGATAGTGTGTGCGGCTGCGGCTGTGCATGAGCCAAGTGGCCAATCGTTTCTGATGCCTGACACTTTCTCACGAACCTACGCCTATATTTCTCAGGAACTCTTACCTCACGTTTCCTCAGGACCACTCGCTGTAGTTTCAAACCACATGGATGCTCCTAGAGAAATCCTTGCACATGTGCACGACAACATTACAATTTTACTCGCATCAGGAAAGATGGAATTGCGAAAGTTTATCATAACTCCCCAACCAGGTGCGGTTTTAATACTTCTTGAGTCTTTGAAAGACTCTCCTTCAGCTCAACTTGCAAACATACTACCCGATTTGCCACGATCCCGCCTCTGGAATCCGCTAAGTCCTATTTTTCTTGTAACGAATTCTCCGCTCTCGAAGTACGAAGCAGCCATAATCGGACGGTTGGTGTCACCGTTCGTTCCACAAGCATTAAGTTTGTCGTGGGACAACGTGTCGAATACTTTTGTGAAATTAGAAATTAACGCAACGAGAAACACGCAGCTGGACGATGTAGGTGTAGTAACCTATTCATGCGTGCCGGGTCTGCGCCTCGTCCCGGATGAAGACGACGCGGAGGTGGAGCAGCCGGCAGGCCGCTTCGTGTCCCCCATCCCAGACGCGCTGCTCAACGCGCTGCTGGTGGAGCGCACGCCGGAGCTGCAGAACGCGCAGTGCCTGACGCCGCTGGTCAAAGGCATCGGGGAGTGGATGCCCAACGGCTCCCACACGGGCTACGTGGCAGACGCCGTGGCCGGCCGCGTCCTGCTGCAGGGCGTGCGAGTGTTTTACATCCCTGAATGGGAGAGCTTTGCCGAGTTCTTTTACCCGCACGTGCAGAACGATTTTTGCTTGATGATACGAAAAGCGCCTAAGTTGCCTCTGTTGATCGGCGTTCATCGGGATATCTCCGAGGTCACTTGGGTATGCCTGGGATTTACCCTAATGACCTACGCAGGCGTTCAATTTTTTATCAACTTTCACGTCACGGGGAAGTATGGATTCAACCAAATAACGGAAGCGATGTTAAAAACTTTACATACAGTGATCGATGGGACTTTCATTGAAGGTCGAGGTAGATTCGCTTACTTGCATATCTTGCTAAGCTTCACAAGCATCCTTGTAGTGAACGGCTTCGAAGGTATTTTGCTGAGCTACCTAGCCGTGCCTCCGCAGGACACCAACATGGACACGCTGGAGGCGGTGGCCTCCGCGGTGAGCACCATCTTCGTCCTGCCGCACTACATGCGCAAGTTCCGCGCGCTGCCGCCCTCGGACGTGGTGAGGCAGCTGTCGCGGCGGTTCGTGGCGGTGCGCGGGGCCATCGCCTGGATCAAGTCCAACGACGTGGTGAGCCGGTCGGGCCGCGCGGCGGCGCTGGTGTCGGAGGCGACTGCGCGCCGCACCATCCGGTCGGTGCGCCGCGAGGGCGAGGCGCTGCTGCACCTGGTGCGCGAGCGCGTGCTGCGCCCGGCCTACATGGGCTTCGCGGGCGCGCGCGGCGCCGCGCTCTCCCGCCGACTCGACGTCCTCGTGCAGCGCGCGCTGCAGGTCAGACACCACACACACCCACGCAGCACTGCAGCGCCTCTGGCCGGGAGGGGCCAGAACTGCCTAACAAACGGGCCAAGGACCGCGCGCGATGTTTCCTTCCTCTTTCTTGTCCTATCCACATCCTTTACCTACACACATTTACACTAACATGCACTACACTACCACATATGGCGGGCCGGGGGTAGCTCAGTGCATCAACTGATGTCACTGCAGCGCCTCTGACCGGGAGGTCCTAGGTGCCAGTCTCGACGGTGACGGCATTTTCGTCACTAGCTTCCCATCATTGAAATGATACAAGGCATTGCCATTGCCAACAATACTGCCTGCCGGTCAATTATTTAGAAGCCAACGACATTTCACCGCTAAAGCAATAACTAGCTTGCCAGCTAGCACGGATTCAATCGCTGTCTGGAGGACAATTCTAGAAGCTGACTGCTCTGATCGGCAGTTTTACGTGGTTTCTCCGATCAACACCATGCGAATGTCGGAGCACTTCCCTAACAAACGGGCCACGGACCACGCACGATGTTTCCTTCCTCTTCCTTCCTTGTCCTATCCACTTCCTTTACTTACACACATTTACACTAACTTGCACTACACTACCACACATGCCGGGCCGGGAGGTAACTCAGTGCATCAACTGATGTCACTACAGCACCTCTGACCGGAAGGTCCTAGGTGCGAGTCCCGACGTTCACAGGATTTTCGTCACCAGCTTCCCAGCTAGCACGGATTCAGTCGCTGTCTGGAGGGGACTTCGAGCGGCCGGCTGCTCTGATTCGTAGTTTTACGTGGTTTATCCGATCAACACCAGGCGAATGCCGGAGCCGTTCCCTAACAAACGGGCCAAGGACCGCGCGATCGTTCCTTCCTGATCCTTATCCTATCCTCACCTCTTACGCACACACACATGCACCACATTGCCACACATGTCGAGTGGCCACTGAGAAGCTCAGTTCTTGCCCTGGGTCAGGACGGTGCCTTGCTAATGGGAGGTATCTGGTTCGGGAAAACCCCCGTAGGTCGGCGCCGGATCCCGCCATCAAGCGAGGGAAGATAACCACCACCTTCTGCGATAAAACATGCACTAAACCTAAGGGATTGGTGACTTTAGCGTTTGGCGCTCCTAGAATCTGTCAACCTAACGTCCTCGCGAGAATCCTTTCAAAACGAATAAATTATTTAAAAGGAAGAAGATACGAGAATACTTTATATGCCGTGTGTTTGCTTTTACTAGTCAAATGACTTAAGAATATTTAATTTAAAAAATTGTCGATTAATTGATCAATTATATCTCTCTATCTATTATATCTCTATCACGCGCGATGTTTCTTTCCTCTTCCTTGTCCTATCCTCATCCCTTATTTACACACACACTAACATGCACTGCACTACCACACATGCCGTGAGCTTAGACCGGTCGTGACCTTAGAGCTTGTCCTGGCTGGGTCGGTGGGTCCTGGTGGGAGATACCTTGTTGAGGAAAGCCCCGCTAGTCGACGGTAGGACGTCGCAGGATCTGTTCATCCAGTGAGGGAAGGTCATCGCCAACTCACGAGGGAAAAATGCACTACACTTACGGGACTAATGATTTCCTCAGTTGTCTCGTCCGGAATCACTAACAATCAATCGTTATCGACTGTATGCGCAGGTGCATGTAGGTTTCTTTGTATTGGTGAGCACGTCCAAAAACTCAATGCGTCGCAAAAAGGTGTTTACAGTCATTAGGCTCATAGATCAAACACCTGAGTTCGTATCCCGAGGCGGCGTTAGCGTTAAGCAGCCGGGTTCGTTATTTCTGATATCGGCCGTGTGACATTCAATAATTTTCGTAAAACCATTTTCTTATGAGAAAAAAGTATACAAATAAATTCCTTTCTGGAGTAGGCATCAGCATACGCCATCTTTACCTAAAACTCATTTCGAAAATTTAACTGCAAAATGTCGTTACCCACGTAATATATGAAAATGAGGTTTTAACAACAATAGATTCATTTTCTAATAATACACCTTACAAAATGTCATATTCAAAAAATTAATTTTTTTGGCTTAAATTTATAAAATAAAATGTATGAAACACAATTTAAAAACAAATTAAAAACATCAAATTTTATTCATTGTAATGATGAAGTATGAAACTAATGGCATGAAAATAAGTTTCAATCCAAAGTCTAGCTTGAAATTTTAAACGCTTATCCAGTTTTTTATCTCTCCTGCAAAATTTAGTTGTTGTTCGTTATGACATTTTACAATTTAATGAGCGAATTGTTTTCACTGTTCACAACGAATAAAAGAGTGTACAATTCTTAACGGACACCAGCCTTTTCATTCCTGTTTGGTTGCATTAAGTCGAAATAACAGAACACTACAACGAAAAAGGTTTAATAATTCTCCCAAAAATCAGCTTACTTCTTAAGATGTTTTCTTAATCCTGTATTGTTTAATTGACATAATGAAACCAAATATAGGAATGAAAAACCGATCTTAACGGCCGGCATCCGTTTAGGGTTTTAAGGGCCGCCGTTAGCAGCAATGAAAATAAATGAGTTGTAGATAAAAGACGGCGTTCCAATATGAGGTATATTTTAATTTGATTTTTTTAACGGAAGGCGGTATTTCGAAAAGTTACTTACTTTTAGAGTACGCATTTGACATTATTACGAGTTTTAATATTAGTGTGATACGTAAAAGCATATGCCATTATAATCTGAAGTATTAAATATTGGATAAAACATCAATTCAGTCCAGTATTGGACTTATTGGATCGATGTTTTCTCATCGACCTAATTTTATTTGTAAATTTACTCAATTTTTTTGTAAAAATTACAAAATAAGCATCGCACCACATTCCAAAGGAGTATATGCATTCTGAAAACGTGTTTTAAAAAATTCAAGCTAAAATGTAAAAAAGTAAAAAAAAAGTTAAAAAAAGTAAAAAAGAAAGTAAGATATTAATGTGGGCTAAACTGAGATGCTCTCCCTCTTTAATACTTTCTAGATTCTTTCCCCGAGTAAGGAAGTGATGCTTAATTTGGATCATTTTAAGCAAAAAGGCATATGAAAGAACGGGAATTTTCCGTTTCCTAATAATTTGCCATAAATGAAACACTAGATTTCTCTGAATATTTAGAAAACTGACAAATTATTTTCGTTAATTCGTGAAACGGGAAGCTTGGAAAAGTTCACTAAAGGAAAATAACGTATTGTATCTTTTCGTAACATTTCAGAAGTGCATTTATTTTAAGCCAATTAGAAAAACGAACATGCCAAATTGAGTTGGCACGAAACTTACATTATTGCAAACGAAAAGCACATATTTTTAATCAGTTTTTTTATAAAATTCCCAAAATCTCATGGTCCCCCTGACCGGCATGAGTTGTCAATGTTTATACCAGCTTGTTTAGTCTTGAAGACAAATGTTTGGTACATAAAACAGGTCTGAGAGCAAACATGATAATAGAAGTAGAGAAGTTCTAGTATATTTCATTGTACCTTGGATCACTAGTTCATTAGTTGCCACAAATGTATTTTCTGACGTAAATCCTTAGATTTTCTGATATAATACGAACTTCCCCTTTTATATTGAAGTTTCTGAATTAGAATGATATTGGGTGGGCGGAGGTTATAATAACTGTATTTACCCTAAATATGTTTAAGTGAATAAAACAGTATTTTAGAATATTTAGAAACAAATCGTAATTTTTAGTGCACGTCAGTCATTATTACAGGTGAAATTTTATCTCAGGAAAATAATAGAACAGATAACAGAAAGTAGAGGAATGATCAAATACATTAGAAGTAATGTAGTATTTTTTAACTCACCAATCCTTAGTAGGGATTTTCAGTTATGGGGAGTGGAAAATCCTCAAAGGAAACTCACCTGTAAAAAATAGAAATTATGTGATTTTAATATTCGACCTTCAATATTGCAAAACATCACAGACAAAATGAACAATTTGCAAATACCTTAAGACAGCAGAAACTATTAATATTCATGAATTTAATACAAATCATTCTAAGAATAATATTATAATATGTCGAAAATATATGTGTTCCTACAAATTATCGAGGTAGTCCGGTGGCGAGCATGTAAAGGAAGGCGGAAATTCGATGCAAGGAAAGCAAAATTTGTGATAAAGCTTTGCTTTCACGCGCCGAACAATTCCTGGAAATCAAATGAAAACTGTTATGATAAGCTCTCGTTTTGACGTCGACGTATTAAGTTGCAGCAAAAAAACAACATTGAATCAGATCCTCTTATAACTGTTAGAACTGTGATCATATTTCTAAGAATACGCACTTATCACTTCATGCTTCAGACACGACCATTTGAGTTATCTTTCTTGTTTATTATATTTACAAAGTTACATAAGCTATTCATTTTTCATAGGCATGTAATACTGATGTTTTTCTGATCTCCAAAGATCCCTGAAACAATGATTTCATCCTGAGAGAATTTTCATGTAAAATTGCACAAAAACGATCACGTACATGATAATAATTACTGAGGTTTCGATAAATTAGTGTATACCACCATTATTAGGGTGGTGCGTAAAAAATAAAAATACGTAACGAGGCATAGTACAAGAATCTCGCGCAAAAGTGGCTGTCTAAGGAATATCTCACCGGGTTTCCCCTCTTTCATCTCATATTTAATATATTTTAAAGTTACCACCGAGGTGAAAATATAATTCTTAATAAAGAGAAATTGTACAGGTCTTTCTATATTCCAAAAGGTATTCTTTCCAGTTTCCAAAAGCAGAATGGATGTGTAGAAACATTACCGTTTGTTTACTGTCTATCAATCAGTTCTATCTTCACGAGTACCAGGCTTTCAGATTTAATCTACACCATTAGCTTCTTTGTTGATAACGCGAATTGCTTAATGTTTTTTATGACGTGTTTTTCATCAGAATTTTTCCTTTCAAAATGTTTCTTTTTCTTAGCAATGATACGTTTCTTCGTGTTTTCTAGTTCTTGTCAACTCCTGATAAACAGTATTTATTGATATGGAAAACTCAGTTTTTTCTCGACTGTCAACATATGGATTGTACTCGAGTGTGATGTTCTCCCATAGCATTTCTTAATGACTTTTACCATCTGCCTGAGCTAACTGTGTGCTTCATCGAGCAGCAAAACCCTCGCAATTTGCAAGCTGAGAAGCTTTTAACGTGCCTCCACACATTCGGCGAGTAGCAAGAGCCCGTTAGACCAATTCCGAGTACATGAGGTGCTGGCGAAAGTTCGCTTCCTTTGATGGGTCCAAAAGAAAAACATTCTGTGGATAGGACAAGAACTGGATGTTTTTGACTTGGTAGATAGCAAGTAATCACTCATTTTACTAATTATTAAATTGAACTCGATACTAGGAGTTAAATTCCGTCCTCTCGTTAAATTTCTTTATCCCATTTCTTCAGAATAAAATTCTGAGCGTTGAAGTAGGGAATAATATAAATTAGCCGTTTGAAGAAGCAAATATTTAGATAGTAACAAGTTTAAATACTAATTTCTATGACGCGCATTCAGAAAGTAAGTCAGGCAAAAGAAATCACAATTTCAAGAAAAAGTTTATTGTAACAGATGCAGCACATACTGCAAACTTTTCACCCATAATTACCACTGGCATTGACATTTGTAATTCTGTGACATCCACGGTTGCATCTCCACGTCGCGAAAGACTCCCGCCTTGAAGAGGTACCCGTGTTCGACAGCCGTCTGCAATTCTGCGAGTGGACAGTCTGGACTTTGCATGGGCTACCACCCCCAAACCCCTATTTTAGGCGGCGGGGGTGGAAACCCCGGAGTGGGCACCTACGCTTTTCGCTTTTATTCTCATCCTCCTCGACGCACACGTAGTCGACAGCCTGGTATCCAGATCCCGCCGGAACGCAGTTTGTCCTCACGGCAACCTCGCCATTCAATGCCTGGGTCTGGCCGCCCTGCCAGCTCAGAGCTCCTAGCTATCCAGACTGGTACCGGGGACACAACAATGCGCCACTCACATGCGCCGGGGGAAGTCCCTCGTCTTTGCCCAGAGTATCCGCCACTGCCACGAAGCTGCGAGCCAAACAGAGGTTACCCGAACTAAGGTTTGGGAGGCTCGGAGCCCCCTTCCCGTCTCCTTACTGCCGCCATCTTGAAGCTGATTCGCCCATACCCCATATTCGCATTTACTTTGTTCGCGCCACGTTGTTATACTAAATTACTTTGAAGGGCAAGTTTTCTCGCTTCGCTCGCCCGAATCCAAGTCACGGCGAGACTCAGGCCTTCGGCCCTCGCGTTCACTATAAATAACCTTGAATCTATCCACCGCATAATTACCAATTCAATTGTATAAGAAAGCATTTTAATGGTTAAATTCGCTACCTTGCATTACGTCATTGCGGTGCCAGACAAATGAACATCGCACAACGCACAACCCAGTCTCCGCTCGTATACCCCTCATTTTAATCAATTTTGCAAGTTCTTAGTTTATCTTTATTCATATTATATGAAACGAAATGTGATTGCCACGCACGGTCGTTCTTCTGCTGCTTTTGGGAGAAAGATAAGAAACATTTCGCTCCCATAAAATGTATTTTAATTCAGGTCTCTATCACAAAATAATACGTCACTGCAGTGAAAGACAAAGGAACATCGCAGAGCGCATAACCCTGTCTCCGCTCATATACCCAAAAGTTCATTAAATATTTTTAAGACTATTTCAAGGAAAATAAGAGTCTCATAAACGCTTTTGATTTCCTCTTCCACTGATTTATTGATTGTTGGTGACTCCGGACGCGTCAACTACTTAGGTCATTAGTCCCGAAAGTGTATTGCATGTTTTGTCATCGGGAGGTAGCAGTGATCTTTACCCACTGGATGGCGAGATCCTGCGCCGAACCTACATCGACTAGGGAGATTTATCCCAACCAGGTAACTCCCACCAGCGGGGCACCAAACCAGCCGGGACATATTCTAAGTCCCCAACCGGTCTCCCGGAATATGTGGTAGTGTAGTGCATGTTAATGTAAGTGTGTGTGTGTGTGCGTGTCAGGGGAGGGGATAGGACAAGGAAGAGGAAGGACAAATCGCGCGCGGTCCGTGGCCCGTTTATTAGGGTACTGCTCCGGCATTCGCTTGGGGTTGATCGGAGAAACCACAGAAACCTACCGATAAGAGCAGCCGAGTTCTAGAACTCTCCTCCAGACGGCGGCTGAATTCGACTTAGCTGAAAAGCTAGTGTCGAAAATCCTGCCGCCGTCGGGACTCGAATGTAGAACTTCCCGGCCAGAAGCGCTGTAGTGACATGAGTTGATGCACTGAGCCACGGAGTTGTATGGTGTGACGCAGGCGGGGCTGCAGCAGAAGTTCGAGCGCGACAGCGAGGAGATGCTGCTGCTGCTGGGCGGCGCGTGGGCGCAGGGCGCGGGCGGGCGCGGGCGCGGGCGGCGCGGGGCGGCGCGGCGGGCGCTGCGCCTGTGG
Source organism: Teleogryllus occipitalis (assembly GCA_011170035.1). Lineage (NCBI taxonomy): Eukaryota > Metazoa > Arthropoda > Insecta > Orthoptera > Gryllidae > Teleogryllus > Teleogryllus occipitalis. Next base: position 11,482 of record BLKR01001708.1, on the reverse strand, counting down.
GACGTGGGCGTGGCCTTCCAGGTGCTGGGCTGCGCGCTGGGAGCAGCAGCCGCCGCCTTCGCCGCGGAGCTCGCCCTCTGGCGCGCCTCCCGCGCGCTCGCACGGCGCCGCGCGCACACCCAGTAGGCCCTTCCGAAGGGGGGGATTCCCGATACGAGTGGAGCAAAAGTGGCTTTTGATTTTGCGAGTAGGAAAGGTGGCCTATGGGCCGAATGGCGCGAGCCTTCTCGCAAGAAAAACAGACTAAGTTTCATATTATTGTAAATGAAGTATACAAATCGTTTAATTGTTTAGTATATTACTTTAACCCTTAACCGGCCTGGTAAAAAAGAATTCTTCTTCTTGACTGTTGGGGTCCCGGTAGACCTAGTTTTATAAAATTAAATTTCCATAAGAATTTTATTTTTAGTTTACAAAATATCACGTGTATGGTCATTTACATAGTAATGAGCAATATGGATTATATTTAAATACAATTTTCACAAATAGATATTGCATGACTTGTACAAATATGTTTGGCGCAGTTGATGCATACAATTTTTATTTTCCTATCTGCTGTTCTTAGGCACACCTCATATCTGGCTTTTCGTGCTTGAGTATGTTCCGTGAGGTTGTTCTCCAAATTTCAGTATAATTTTTTAACTTTTCATGTGGAAATGATATCAAGACGTGTAATGTGTGGCAACATAATTGAGCGCCCAAGTTCCAACGACGGTTTTCTTCACGATTCTTTTTCAGAATGTTCATTGCAATACTTGATAATTCTAGTGTTTACACCTGCTATGTTAAAAATTGCACAAAATATAGCTACTGGCCACCGGCAGCCACCCCACCGCCACCGAGTCCGCCGAGCTACAGAGTAGTTGGCGCAAACTTCGTCAAGTTCATCTACGCCCGCTTTAGTGGTGTTGTAATCATTGATCATACTTGAGCGAGGAATGCAAGGAAGTACAGCGCAATCTAACGTTGCTTCTAGTTACTAACTTGAGTTTATGGTTGCCTGGCGTTCACAGGGACCCCACCAGACCAGTAAAGGGTTAAGGTAAGTAGTTGATGGTGTGGTCAGAATAAATATTTTCTTTTCTTTGTTGCAGTGACACTATTTTATCTGAACATTTGATCACCGTCTCATTTTTTGCGGCAATGATAAAAATTGAACTTTTAGCACGATTTTTATGTTCTCAAAGCAACAGATTTTACTAGTGTCTGGGTAAAACAAATGTTATTCGTAGTTTGAAACTGCACAATTCAATATCACTATTTACTGGTAACCAGAACCAGAAGATGCAAAATCTCATTTATTTTTTAATAATGTTACCCAAAATTTGAAAGTATACACCACAAAAATAAAATCATCTATTGGTAACCAGAATATGTAAAATTACATTGTTTGAATAATGTAACTCATAGTTGAAAGTGTTACTAACTATAGGGGAGACTGGGGCTGGATGGCACAAGTGGCTGAATGATATTTAAGTTCTCACGTTCTATGTGGCACTCTGCCAAGTAGCTTCCGTAAGCTCTGGTTTTGTATCACGTGTCGTTCAGGATCTAAGACATTTACCACAGATGTTTCAGTTAAACTAAGGCGGAACCAAAATGTCAAAAGTGTAATTTTTTAAGTTCATTAATTGTTATCTGTATTTCTGGGAAGTAAATATTTTCCCCATCTCTCTTTTTCGATTTTTCGATACCTTTAAACATTTCTTGATATTCGTGTGTCAGTTTTATAGTTTTAAATTTACTGGCCGTCTCTAAAGTCATCTTTAAACAAAAATGTCGTTCAGGACTGGTTGGCTCTTTTCGAGATTGCTTGGCGCAGTGTCAACAGCCTACACATTATGTCTGCAAACCATTTCTACAAAATATTTTTTTCTGATATTAAATATTACAGCAATTTTTATTCACATCTGAATTGCTATCTTCCATTTTGATTAAAAAATTCTTGTTATTTTTCTCATATTTTCAAAAGCAGAGACTTGTCTTTCCAGTACCAATCTTTTCAATACAAGTACTAATCTTTTTCTGGAATTCCTAGTTCCTTGCTGTAATGTGGGCCCGTATTTCGACCTGCACGACAACGCAGTGGGCTTACTATCTGGGGTCTTTCACCGCTCGTGAAATGCTCATCCCCAGAATTTCAATAGAAAGGAGGAGGGAATGTAAATCAATCCAATTTGGATCCCCGTAATCCGCCAGGCCAAAGCAAAACCTAATGAAAAACAAAGACATGACAGTGGTCACGTCGGCACGCGGGAACATGGCAACAGGAACAGTTGACAAAACTGACAGTCACCGGGGAACCTTCAAAGAGGATTCTTCGTCCGAGATCACATCGCCACTGAGGATGTCTGCCGTAGTTGCGGACGAAACGTCTGGAAATATGTTTTCCAATGGACCACGGCCCTTCAGCCCGGAAGAAATCTTTGACTGTGGATATGGATAATTTTCACATTCGTTTATAACTCCACATTCTCACGGATGTAGCATGCCAATCTACCCAGTGTTAGTGCCAAACTAATCTAAGACTTATGCCCCCCAATCCTAAGACTGGAGTCGGTTGTCAGATCTAGTAGACTTACCGATACTAACAATATATAACAGTTGACAGTTAACAACTTTAATTCTAAAAGATGACAAAATTGAAAACTAATAATTAGTGTCAACCATTCCCTGGATCCCCTACTTCAATTTACAGGTTACTGGACTCTCATTTGTTGAATCAATATGTCAAACGTTTATTTGCTAAAATAATTGTGTTATTCTCGAGTTGAAATAAATCATTTGACGTTTTTCTGTCATTTCAAGAAATTTCTTATTTTATACTTCAGGGCAAAAGTCTCAGTATCAAAGAGAGAGTGATAAAAATATGTCGTTTGAACGAGAAAAGTTTGAAGTGCTGTCAAGATTTTTTTTCTATATTGCAAAAGTATTATTTAATAATTTTACGGAGTAAGAACTTCATAACAGTGATTTTTACTAATACTTCATCGAGAACAAGAGTGATGCCTCACATCATAAGTCTCTTATGATTTTCTTTTTAAAAGAGGATTGCTTCCTGACAACCCCTTGCAACGTATTTCGAAATCAAAACAATAATACAAATTGAACAATTTGACCAATAATTTGTTTGATATGAATGTTTTAAGTCACAACCCTTTGTGGCGCAAAATAAATTTTGAAGAGTACATTTTTAACAATTGACACACTTAGCTTGTATATGATTTTTATTTACTACACAAATTTAATAGCGAAATTGAAAGACGTCTTTTAAAATTTCCAAGATTTTTTTTCAGTCGTAAACATGAGTATGTTTTATATACCGTATTTGAAATTAATTCCTAATAGATACTGAATTACAATTTATTAAATAGGATTACTGACAGCCTAATATTCTTAAGTGCAAAATGAGCTCTAAAGCAGCAGAGCACTTTATTCTTATTTCACTTAGTTGAAAGGAAACGAATCTTCCCTTAAATGTTAACTGAAACTAAAAAGTTAATCTCCTGTCGTTAGGAGAGGATCTTTACCGCCCAAGTCCTAGGATTTGCAAGGGCGGCGCGCAGCCCTGTCTGACATCTGCCGGCGTCGCCTCCAACGAGGCGGTGGGGCCGAGCTTCCGGCGCCGTCCACGCGACGCGCTCGCGACGCACCCCCAGCGCGAGGGTGGCGCCGCCGCCCGCGACAAACAGCGCACGCGCAGCCGGAGGCAGACGGCGACGCTCACACGACGAGCGACATCACGCGGGGAATGAAGGAACTTTTCTTTTTCGGACAATAACGATGCGTATACACGTACTTGACCAACACAACCTACACATTAGTGTGTGTGAGTAAAACTGGCTTTGCCTTAACATACGAGATTGGCTAAAAATGCCATTAAATGGCTATTGGTGTCGACCTGGATGGCCGAGGTGGCTAAGAGCGAGTACCGACTCAGCGCTTCGGTCCGAAGGGTCGCGGGTTCGAGTCCCGCCTTGGGCGTGGCTGCTTGTCCCTTGACTTTGTATGTATGTGTTGTCGCGGAGGGCCTAGCGTTCTGCTGACCCCAGATAAGAGCCCGCAAGAGTGTTGGTGTCTAGTGTATGGTCCACTATGCGTCCCATCGGGGCGTAAAGGGTAACCGGCTGTTGGCTGGATAAAAGCCCTAGATAAAAAAATGGCTATTGGCCGAAAATGCCTTAAACGATTTTCCCATTGACCACATGATGTCGCGATTGTCCCATGACGAGCGGATGATGAAGTTCAGGTGCACCGAATAGCTACCGACACGTTTCACACGCTCTTCACAGCCTTCATGTTTCTGAACTGACGTTTCACTTTCTGGGAAACGTCAACTCAATGAACGTAAACAAATAAACAAATTGACCTGTAGGTTTAGTGGACGTCAAGAAACGGTCAGTCTCCCAGAAATGTATTCTTCACCTAATTATGCAATATCGACAATAGTTACTCTCTCATTTCCTTCTGTTACAGATACTGAAGATCTTTTTTATTTAACTTAAGTGAATCTGACTGCTTTATCTCCGATCAGCTCTATCCCGCAAATTGCGCTGAAAGATCGGTGCTGAAATTGAACGCCATCCATTTACGCCAGTTTTTATCAAGTTAAGGCCACAAGAACCTCTGTCAAGTCGTAAAGAATGACTTCATGCGATATATATATATATATATATATATATATATATATATATATATCAATAACTCTATGAATAAATATTTTATTTGTTTCGTGGCTAAATAGGAAGTTTTCGACATCTTTTCAGCTTGTTTTTAATACAATATGGAGATTCGAGTTTATATACTAAGTGTGTATGTATACGAGTGTGCTCTTGGCAATGCTATTGTCTCTGGTTCCCTGAGCACATCCATTTCCTCCTTGAACTTCAGAGTTACATGCAAAACAGTAGCCTTCCTCCAAACAAATCCAGTAGCGCCACTGCAGAGAGCACTCTCTCTGTTCCTGACTGCTCTTGCACTTTCAACGAGCTACCACAATTCAATCCGCCTTTGTTGTCGAGGGGAAGGCGCGTAACTCCCGAACAAGAGAACAGCGATGTAGGAGGAACAATAAATTTAAACATTAACGAAATAAATCACAGAAATTAAAAGGAACTTTTCGTGATTATTACTAGTAAATATATATCATAGAGATCCAAACAAACTGTAGTAAAAATCAATTTTAGAGGATCATTTGGATTAAGAAACAACCCAATTTATATTAAAATTTCGAAAAAAAGTAAGTTGTCAACAAAGCATTAAGGTTTATTTCTATTTCAATCTCATTGAGTGAGGTTATAAACTAGTTACACTTGGCAACATGAACACATTTTCTCAGATGATGATTGATGCGTTAGCATGTTGATGCGATTTGATCGTTGAGTTAATGAGCAGATAGAGTAGATGAGTGAACCAGTATCTACTCTCCGTTAACACCTTGGCACAATTGTGCACCGGTTACAGAAACAGCTGTTTTTTCTAAAACGCATTTTATCCTTTTCTTATGGATTTTACTAATTCATAAATGGATTATGAAAAACTCTTAAACTCTGAAGAGCTTATTGAGCTTATTCCCAAAGTGACGTATCCATTTCCTTTGGTTTTCTTGTTTTGCGTATCAACGTGGGAATTAAGAATTTAAAGCAAGAGTAGTGAGGAAGTTGGCAGCTACGCGCAGGCAGGGAGGAAGCGGAAGTGAAGGGACTTGAGGAAGGGAGCAGTTGAATTTGAACGTTTAAAGAGAGAGGACAATGGTGAAGGAGATTAGTTTACATGATGTAATGTTCTAATTTCTGGCGTGTAATCGACAAGAAATTACTGTTCATCCGTAAAGCTCTTTCCTTTATTTTAATTACACTTCACTACATTCTTAAGACGCTCCTCTATCATGATGCCAAATACTGTGTACAAAATTTGATTTTATCCTGTGTCAAACGGTATCCAAAAACCGTTGAATACTATCTTGAACTATGGCTGGATAAAAATATTTTCTTTTCCTATAAAACCGTGTTTCATGCGCATACGCCACTTTAAAAATAAGATCTTTAATTTCGGGGAATTGAATAAGTGGTTTTTCACTGGGCTTCTCGTTTATAAACTAATGAACAAGACAAGTTTGACTATATCCATGACCGTATGATACCGTATCAGTTGATTTCGTAGTTTTCTTAACATCACTACCATTCCATATTTCGGTCTTCGCAACCAGGTGCTGACGTGAACAGAAGGTTCACCTAAGTAAGTCAGCATTACGTGTGAGAAACTACAGAATCAATGGTACCAATTCTATCCTTCTACAAATTTTACACGGAGCAAACGGTGTGTATGTCTCAAAAGCATTCATTCAAATCCGAAAGTTTACGGTGAGTTCTCAAACAATTATTATTTGTGGTAGATGAACATGAATGTAAAATTATCAATGTAAATTATAATTTGAAGAGTTTTAAGAAAGATAGGTGAAGCAGCTTTTCATCTCTCCTATACTTCGATGTATTTAGAACTTCATTTGACAGATCATCAGCTGTTACGATGACATCCCATCGGGAGCTTACTCGCAACAACAGTGACGTCACTATGGTGACGTTCAACCTGCCGATTGGATGACACCGTGACAGCTGATTTACGTCAACTGAACCTATGTTTAAATCCAAGTGTAATGTCCGACATCTGAATTGATTACCAACGAGATTCTGATAGCCCGATGGGGTGACACACTTGTCAACGCAACGAGACGACTACAACATTTTGTAAACAAACGAAATAATTATTTCCGCAGGCACAGGTAACTGTGAGTTAGATGCGCCGACACATGAAGCCTCAGGCGTTTCCTTAAGGGGGGATATTTTTCGTAGAACGGCGATCCTCCACCGGGGAACGTGAGCGCAGAGGAATTTCTGAAGTCGCCCTTTTAGCGGCGACGTAACGAGGTGGAATGCACTGCGCGCGTGGCGTTGACGCGGCGAGACAGCGACACGGCGGAGCCGGCGCCGCAGCCGTATCGGGTAGCCAGCGCGGCCTGGCGGCTTTCCCTTGCGCGCGCCGTCACCTCGCCCGCCCCCGCCCCCACCCCCGCCCCCACCCCCGGCCCCTGGGATCACTCCACCTCGCGGCTCGGGTTGCGATGACCGCAGCGTGTTTGCGGAAATGTACCTGCTAAGGAAATTGCGTCACGTCAATTCCGAAGAAGCCTGGGGGACGCCGTTAATCCCCCATCATGCTTGGATCCGCTTGCACCGCAAAATACGTTTTCGGTTGGTGAGGCAAGTAAGGGATCACATTACCTAGCCAGTGTAATAATATCGTGGAAAGGGGTTAGGCTATTATGCTCGCAGGTCTTGTGGGCGATTGTGGTACATGTTGATACTAAACCAGGGATTGGCGAAAGGATGGGGTTTACCGAGGTGGAAAGCGGGTTCTCGGAATATAGACCAAAGAGCACGTGAAAGTGGATTTTACATATTTGGGTAGTGCGAGAGTAATAGTATCCTGTTTTTCTCCCTCTATAAATTACGTGCGCAGCAAAGTAATTAGCTGACCCAAGAATGCGGGAGGCATCGCAATATCGGAGGCTCCGGGTATGTATCCGGGAGATCACGAGCTGCTGCAGGGTCTACATAGCAGTTAAGGCAACGGTACGGGTTCGCTTTTGGACTTTTTGCCACTTTGGAGAGGTTTTCAAAGAACAGGTTGAAGCTGTCTGGCGGAAGTTCTAATGTCCGGCATCGGGCTTAACACTTTTGCTCAAGCAGCCTAATGGAGTAATACTCATGTAAGGCAATAATGATACGGTATTAAGTACCAATGTAAATGTGACAGGAAAGCAAACCGTTTATACTAATGGCTTGCAGCAGCAAAATTGCTACTCAACAAAAACCCACAATTTTTTTAAACTGGATACCCAGTGCACACTGATCAAGAACAACAAATGAAACAATTACGTTTGACACTGCTATAATCATTAAATATTTTAACAAAAACAAACTTCACAAATACTCCAATAACATAGTCTACGAAAAGTACATCAGTTCTTTATATATGAAAAAAGTCGAAGTAATATCGAAAAACTTGTTCCATAATTTAACATGTGAATAGCAAATATTTAATGACGGGTAGCCTCTTCCTTGCATCCTCGCTTTTGCATGACGTCAACTGCGTCGTAAACGGTGACGCACTGAGTATGAGGATTCAGCCGGTAAGAGTAGCAAAAGAATAGGTGAAATAACACAACCAAATAGTTACATTTTAATAAATATTTTCAGTCAAACTCGAAACTGTTTAATTGTTTTCGTTTTTTCCTGGAGTTCCTGGGTGTTGGGGCTGCATAGGTTCCTTTCAATGTTTGCGTGCATTGCAAATTATTAGTAAGGGAAGGAACATGATCATAAAATTGGCGAATTATTTCACACTTCTCGCAGATAAAACATAATAATTAGATAATATGTTTACAATGACCAACGCCTGTTTGAACAATTCAATTATGCGATTAAAGCTCTGTGCGCCTCTAGGCGTCAAGGAAATAACAATTTCAAACACATTTAGAAACTAATTTTTCACAAGATCGCGACGAGCTTTCAAGTACTGCATTATTGCCCGCCAGAGGGCTCGACCCATCGGACTTGTCACGTGTGCGGAGAATTTCTCATACTACCAGTCCTTCCTCTACCACGCTGCCACCATGGACCCCGACGTGATACGGGGCCAGTGGCGGAGAGGTGTGATGTGGGGGATGCAGTCGAAAATGTGATTTGTGAAGTCAAGCAGATATAGTCTTACATTGTCTCTATAAAATAGCCGATATAGACCATGCAAGCAAATGGTTGTCGGCAGGTCATCTCCGAGTTTTGCAAGCTATCCGAATTGCCAACTTCTATGCAGTGTTTTAAGCAATAGAGCACGAAAAAATTTTTTGTGGTTTTCTTTATTTCTTCCCTTTACCATACAAGAAGCATCTGATTGTCAATTTTCGGCCCCGGCAAAACTTCACCCGTTGTCAACAAGAAACGTGCAGAGGAAAGCAGCATTGGTAGCAGTATGTACGAGTTTTATTATGAGGATCTGATGTTGTGTTTGTGACCTCTTAATGTACTTCCTTTGTTTACCAAGTTATATTTGCAACAGTGGTGAAATAGAGGGTAATCATTTGTGCGTGATTTTTTGACCTATTGAGTGGTGCCAACCTACGTTTCCATACAATGATATTTTATTTCGATCTTTCATTTCTTAATTAATTTGACACTGTTACAAACGCTGTTTTTAAACTAAATTTGTTTATTGCTGAGACAGCAATAAATAAAATAATATCATTTTAATTTTGTACTTAAATACTATAAAAATAATAGAGAAAAATATGTGCAGTTGAAAATTTTTAATTCATAAATTTTAGCTATTTTATGTGATTCATTCAAAGCATAAATAAATAAAAATACATAAGCAAAGTAAATATTTATAAACATCGTATACATACATCTGTATGTGCAGATAGACTGCTCGTAAGATGTCAACATTTTCACAAAAAGGCATCTATTTTTATTTCATGAATAAAGAAATTAAATACATTTGCATGCCAAAATCACGATGTATCCTTCTCCAAATTTATTGCGTTGCATTGTAGCAACTCTTCCGACACAACTCCTTCACGGACACATATCTTTATATGAATAACGGCGTTGAATCGCTCGCAGCTCCGCTAAGTGAATCACGGCCCTCCCATAAGAACGGAGTGAAACGTCCGCCCGAGTGTCAACGCGCGTGGGAAGTCATTACCAAGAGCACAGCAGGGTGGATAACTCACACCGGGCGGCGTGCTGCGGACAGGTGTATCGAGGACAAGTCGCCAGGGCCACGCGCCATAGATCCCGGCAGAGAGTAAAGAGCAAGCGACCGGGCGACGCGAGGGGGCGTGGCGGGGCGGGGCGGAGCGGGAGGCGCTCCCAGTCATGAATATTCATCCGCGGGAGGCGGGCAGGTGGCGGCGCCGCGGGCGATAAATCTGGCCGGAGGCGGAGGGGTGGGGCGGGGACGGGAGCGGGACGGGAGCGGGGCGGGGCGGGGAGGGGGTGGCGGGTGGCGCGCCGCCGTATTTCACGGCGCGATGCTCTGCCGGATGACGCCCACCCCCGCGCGCGTTAGCGCTGGCGTCACGCGCCCTCGCAGCTCCTCCCTCCTCCACTGAGCTCCGCCGCGCCCCCTCGCTGCGCTGCGCTCGGGATTCGAAGCCAAGCCCGCGTGCCGCACGTCGGTGCGCCTGCTTCTGAGTGCAGCCCTCAACGCTCCCGCGAACGGCGCGTCACTTGACAACACAATTGACTTGCAATTTACATTCGGTTTCTTAGATTTTTGATTGATTGATTTTTTCGTGTTTCCGGGCGCGTCAACTACTGTGGTCATTAGTCCCGTTAGTGTAGTGCATGTTTTTTCAGGAGATGGCGGTGATCTTCCTCCGCTGAATGGCGAGATCCGGCGCCGACCTACCGTCGGCTAGTGGGGTTTCCCCCTAACCAAGACTCTCCCACCAGCGGGGCACCGCCCCAGCCTGGACAAGCTCTAAGCTCCCGACCGGTCTCCCGGAATATGTTGTAGTGTAGTGCATGTTAGTGTAAGTGTGTGTGTAAGGGGAGAGGATATGATAAGGAATGGGAAGGACAGATCGCGTGCGGTCCGTGGCCCGTTTGGTGAGGTACTGCTCCGGCATTCGCCTGGTATTGATCGGAGAAACCACGGAAAACTACCGATCAGAGCAGCCGGCCGCTAGAATTCTCCTCCAGACAGCGACTGAATTCGAACTAGCTGAAAAGCTAGTGTCGAAAATCCTACTGCCATCAGGACTCAGCCATCAGTTGATGCACTGAGCTACCGCTTCCGGTGGTTTCTTAGAAATGGTCTGATATGCACTGTATGATTGTGCTGTACCTATTTAAACATTCAACAAGTTGTATATACAAGTACAACAGAATTTTGTAATATAAATTTTGTACGTCTATTATGTACAAAAGACATTATGTTAATTGTATGAGTATATTCGACGTAACTGCGAAGATTACTCTAAATAATCTTGTAATATATCTAATTGTGACACATTCTACACATTGAAATATAGATTACAAGAGATTGATTCTTGTAAACTACCAGTGTGTTAATAGTAATTGACAATTTAAGAAAGATGACAACAGTAAACAATTCTTTCTGTAAAATAATTTCCAGAGGGGAAGGAGAAGGTTGAAAGCCCTACCTCTTTGTCAACACGCCCGCGTCTCACGAAACCTGCCTTGTTTATCATATAACGATGTACTATTTCAGAAAAACATTATCATCGGCACTGATTCTTTTCATCACGAGAGTTGGAGGATTGGGGCGAGGCGGGGCGGATCGGGGCGGATCGGGGCGGATTGGGGCGGATTGGGGCGGAGAGGGGTGCGGCGGGTCGGATCGGGTCGGATCGGGTCGGATCGGGTCGGATCGGGTCGGATCGGGTCGGATCGGGTCG
>BLKR01001707.1:92500-257437 GCA_011170035.1 Teleogryllus occipitalis | reverse complement strand
CATCATTCCCATTTCTCCCCCTCCACTCCTATTCCCTTCACCACTCCCATTCCTCCCTCATCACTCCCATTCCTCCCGTACCACTCCCATTCCTCCCTCATCACTCCCATTCCTCCCCTACCACTCCCATCCCTCCGCCGTCACTCCCATTCGCCTCTATTTCCACCATTCCTTCAGTAATCCTACCATCCTTCCCCCATCCCAACTCTTCCACCCCTATCATTACCTTTCATCCCCTATCTCTTCCACGCCTCCCCTATCTCCGACACATCACAACTACCGCTATCAGCTCCCTCCCGCGGACAGCGCGTCGCTCGCCCTCGCCGCCGCTCCACCCCCGAGACGATGACAGCCGCCCCCACCCCCACACCGGTGTGGTGCGAGGGGGGCGGGGCAGGACGGGGGCGGTAGCTCATGACAGCGCCGGCGCATGACGGAGGCGTTTTTCAGCAGTCCGCGCCGCCTGTCACCGCCGGGCGTCCCCGCGCGTCGCGAGCGCGCCGCGCCGCGCCGCACAAAAACGCGGGGCTCCCCGAGACAAAAGTGCCGCGGTGCGTCGCTCGTTTGTCTCCGCGCGCTGGGATCCGTCAACGTCAGCCCCGCGTCCGCGCCACGCCAACCGCGCCGCGCTACGCCAGCGCGCTCTCTCGGATTTTTAAAAATCGCCGCCGCCCCCGCCCGCCGCCCGCCTGCCGCCGCTCTTAATCTACGATTTGTTCTAATTTGTTAAAAGCAGAATTGTGGGGACCCGCTGACAGCGGCATGCTGCATGCCGCTGAGCCACTCGTCAAAAAATCCCGGGGGAAATTGTTTCTGGGGTCTTTTATGCTTTTGAAATTGGGAAAGATGAATAACAGAGTGGAGGAGTTGGAGGGAAGGAAAGAAAACCCTACTAAAGAAGGTTGAAATCAAAACATTAGTGAATTGTCATCGTTGGAATTCAAGTAATGTAACCTTTAAGGCCGGTACACACGGTACAGTTTTCGTGCAGATTCACAAACTGTTTCTGTGCAGAAACTTCAAGATCCCAAACTAGAAGTATAAAAGCGAAAAGTCGCTCATACACGGTCTGTACGTTATCGGTGGGAATTATGTATGAAACGCCTCAAGACTCTGCTAGGGGGTACCAGGAAATAACTGAATTGTGCCGTCCGAGGACTTCCAGTGGCGGCATTTCTGGGCGTAAACTCTGGCTGTAATCTTCATAAAGTATTAATTAACCATGGTATAGAGAAGAATAGGGAAAGAGGTAGTTTATTACCATATCACTTTGCACAATCGCACCTTGACATACCTAATCACAAAATCGAACCGTCATCTCGTTTAAATTAATCGGTTAGTGAACAATTCTGCTGCGAGAGGCTCTTGAGTCAAACCCTGAACTTTCTGCACGAAAAATTACGAATACGCTTAGACGTTTTGTTTCAGAAATCCTGCAGTCTGCACGTTTTCTGTACGACCAATTTACCACCACAATCTTTTGTTCGTTTTCAGACAATTTTCTCACGAATGGTCAAATGTTTTGTTTTTGGTTTTATATTTTCCTTTGTTACTGTATAGTTTTGTCTTTTGAAACAAGGGATTACTTTTTAGTAACTTACGAAATGACTTGCTCATTACAATTAACAACTTGTTCACTGGATGTACTACACAATACATTTACAGCTGTCAGGCCTTAAGTTGGAGCATAAAGATCGGTTGTGTAAATATTATATCGGGTTTTAATAAAAATATGCCTAAAGCTGTAGCTCAAGTACATCATATCAAAGCTTGTCTCCGATTCGTCTTCTTCCTTCTAGTAGTAAAAGTAGATATTATCCAATAGTCGAACTCCTTAAACGCTAATATAAATAAATCATTTCAATTAAAACTCAAATTATCTTTTTTAATATTCTATTATCAATCCATAATAGTACATTTCATATTTATGGAGCTTTAATCGTATTTTACAGACAAATACCGTTCGCTCAATTTCTAGGATCATTTCAATGAAGTTTTGAACTTTACTAAATTGGATAAAACACTAACAGTGGCATTTGTTTATGTAATTGATTGATAGAGTTCCGTCAATTGTGTTGTTTCATGTTAGAGTGTTTTCTTAGTATTATTGTGCTTCATGTTTGCAATATTTATGTGTTGCAATATTCTAATAGAACTATTGTTTTGAGCTTTCTCGATATTTCTGTCAAGTCCAGCTTATTTATCTTATCTGTAACTACACAAGAAATCAACGTTTTACAATAAAAAATAGTGTCATTTTACTTAACATACTAAATAATTCTTATTTAATAGCAGTTTATATTTGTTAAACTAAGAATCTTGGTATTTTATCTCCATGTTTACTTCAATAATCAGATGCGATATTAGGGAAATTTATTTTAATTACAATCAGTACTCTCACACCTACATCAATACTTTTCCGCCCGCTGCCTTTCTCATTATACTTCACACAACAGCAGTACAAGGCGCTCATCAGATCGCAGAACCCCAAATTAAATCGTTGCACCCCCCCACCCCCTTCTCGTGTATTCGTCGCGCGGTCGGGAGTTCATTACAGCGAGCGGCGGGGTGAATTAAAATTGAGAAATGTTAATTAAAAGGTGTTTAGCCAACTTTCGGTTGGGGTGCGCGCCCCGCCGCATGGGGCGGCGGTAGCGCCTCGCACCGCGCGCCGGCCGGTGCTGCGCTCATGCGGCCGGCCGCGAAGGCTCTAGTCCCTCTTCGCAACCCGCGCCAGCCGAGTAGACCCCCATCGCGGCGCTGAACGCCGCTCGCAAGCACCGTGCTCGCTGTTTTGCCGTGCTCGTTATGCTGCGGTGAATGGATAAATCAATGAAAAAGCGAATATGAATGAACTGTTTCGTAAATCTGACCTGTTAAAAATAACCGAACTGACGAGTGAAAGTCCACTCTTAAGGCCAATTCACAATGCAAACTAAACATAAGCATGGCGTTAACATAAAAGTTGGGACTACGTCCGTAAGCGGACTCATTCACAATGTGTTTGCATAAGCCTAACTCGTAAGACGTTAACTTAATAGATTGCAAGCTTCACGCTTTTGTGCTTAAGCTTATGTCAGAATTAAGAAACCATTCACAGTACGTTAACTCAAAATCGAGTATCGAAATAAGTCGACAGACGAACTAACGCAATCCATGGCAAGAGCCCCTCCCACCATGGACACAGTCGATAGCTCGAAATCGATTCTCACATCCAACCAATAGTAAATTCGAATGTCTCACAGCCAGTAGAAACTCTTATATTGCTTACGTTTATGTTCGACATCGTGAATACTTCAGTCTATCACTTGTATTAATGTTTACGTCTATGTGTTATGTCTGTGTTTGCATTGTGAATGGCCTTTAACGTCTGTTAAATATTTAAAGAGTCCTCGTTCCGAGATCCGTTACAAACAATCAAAACAACTGATATTTAGTTAAAGAGGGCGTATGAACAGTCGTATTTCAAGAAACGGCGTTTTTATACACGATTTCTTTTTCTTATAAAAGGTGGTAATACGAAAATGTTGCACGACTTATGGTAGATATCGCATGCCTCACAGACAACGGACAATGTGAGTTACGAAATTCAATCGTGTCCGTTATTTTCTCTTTATCGGCCTAATGATGTTTACAACTATTTACTGAATATTTAGTTAAACGTTTGTTAATTGCTTTGATGCGAAGTCCATTACGAATATAACGAACGCAACATCATAAAACGCATTAACCAACTCTCTTGTTACTGTTGAAGAAACGTAACTCTACGAGGTATAATCGTTTAAAGAACTGCATTCATGAATGTACACAAATAATGCCACAAAATTAACGAATTTCCTCCTTGTATCTGTGTGTGACACTTTGAAATTTTCCTTGATCTTTATTTTAGTTATGTACTTCTCTCAACTGAAAAAAATTTGAAATTTTGAATCTCATTTAATATTTCCAAATTTTTAACTTTTTTGTAACGGTCTAAGTAAAACAGTGCGTTATTCTTTATTACCAGCAACGAATATATAAAAACAGGATTAATTGGTTTAACAGTAATAGTGAAATTCAATACTTTTTCATTCAATTCTTCCTAATTGGCTCTACTCCTTTTCGAGGACGTTAACGCATAATACTATAATATGCGAATTTGATGATTAACACCACACTCCATTTTTTGGCATTCACTTATTCTCCATGAATTCAGTCATATTTTTCTTACCTAGATCATTTTATTTACTATAGTTTTTTGTCAGAACTATAACACATTATAAACGTATCTAACAATATATGTGGAAAATTTCTATATCTTGTGTAGCAAATCAAATGAAAATTTTCATGTTTTACAAAATATTTTTAGTATTTAACGCCTACATATTCTTAATGTTATATAATGCTTAGTGGAATAGAGCTATTTTCATTAAAATAAAAATAACATTCGGATTTGAGAATTATTTTACTACCTTGACAACTTGTCTGTTAACGCAACCATTTTGGCAGGGCAACTGTTCCAGAGCGAATAGCGGTCCAAACGAGCTTTACAAATGCAAGTTCCTATTACAAATTCTGGAAATTATTTTCCGACTACTTGTCCGTTAAGTGCACGCAATTTGCGGGGAAGCTGTTTCAGAGCATATTGCGGCCAAAACAAATGTTGCGATGGTTTTGAATACAAATTCCTATAACAAATTGTGGACAATATTTTCATACTTGTTCGTTAATGCACCCATTTTTTGCAGGGCAGCTGTTCCAGACCGAATATCGACCAAAACAGATGTGCATTGGCCACGAGAGCATAGAGTCTTATTCCAGAGCATAGAGTTCATAACAAGGGCTGCAACAACTTCGAATGCAAGTGTCCATTAAAAATTCAGAAAATTATTTTTACACTACATGTCCGTTAAGTGCACGCATTTCGCAGGAAAGCTGTTTCAGAGCACATTGCGGCCAAAGCAAATGTTACAACGGCTTCGAATGCAAATTCCTATTACAAATTGTGGACAATATTTTCATACTTATTCGTTATTTTTGCAGGGTAGCTGTTCCAGAGCGTGTAGCGGCCAAAACAGGTATGCATTGGTCATGAATGCACGTTCTCATTACAAATTGTGTACATTATTTTTATACTACTTGTCCGTTAAATGCACGCAATTGGAAGGTCTGCTATTCCAGAGCATAGAGTCCATAACAAGGGCTCTGCAAAGGCTTCGAATGCACGTGCCCATTAAAAATTCAGAAAATTACTTTTACACTACTTGTCCGTTAAGTGCACGCATTTCGCAGGAAAGGTGTTCCAGAGCATATTGCGGCCAAAACAAATGTTGCAACGGCTTCGAATGCAAATTCCCATTACAACTTGTAGACAATATTTTCATACTTATTCGTTAACGCACCTATTTTTACAGGGTAGCTGTTCCAGAGCGTGTAGCGACCAAAACAGGTGTTCAATGGCCACGAACGCACGTTCCTATTGCCAATACTGTAAATTATTTTTAAGCTACTTGTCCGTAAAGTGCACGCATTTCGCAGGGCTGCAATTCCAGAGCATAGAGTCCAAAGCAAGTGCTGCAAAGGCTTCGAATGCAAGTGCCAATTAAAAATCCAGTAAATTATCTATTAAGTACACGCATTTCGCAGTGAAGCTGTTCCAGAGCACATTGCGGCCAAAACAAATGTTGCAACGGCTTCGAATGCAAATTCCTATCACAAATTGTGGACAATATTTTCATACTTGTTCGTCAACGCACCTATTTTTACAGGGTAGCTGTTCCAGAGCGTGTAGCGACCAAAACAGATGTGCAATGGCCACGAATGCATGTTCCTGTTACAAATTTTGTAAATTATTTATATACTACTTATTCATTATCGGCATGCATTTCGCAAGGCAGCTATTCCAGAGCATAGAGTCCAAATCAAGTGCTGCAACGGCTTCGAATGCAAGAACCCATTAAAAATTCAGAAAATTACTTTTACACTACTTGTCCGTTAAGTGCACGCATTTCGCAGGAAAGCTGTTTCAGAGCACATTGCGGCCAAAACAAATGTTGCATCGGCTTCGAATGCAAATTCCTATTACAAATTGTAGACAATATTTTCATACTTATTCGTTAACGCACCTATTTTTACAGGGTAGCTGTTCCAGAGCGTGTGGCGAACCAAACAGATGTGCAATGGCCATGAATGCACGTTCCTATTACAAATTCTGAAAATTACTTTTACACTACTCGTCCGTTAATGCACCAATTTTTGCAGCGCAACTGGTCCAGCGCTCGCAGCGCCGCTTGGCGCGAGGGCGGGAGGAGCGCGGCGCGTCGCGACGCTCTGGTGGCGGAGGCCGAGCAGCGGCGCCCAGGGCGCCCGGCGGGAGCGACACCCTACGCCGCCGCCGCCGCCGCCGCCAACCCTCCGCGCGCGGGGGCGGTATTGTTGCGCGTATCGGGCGGCGGCGGCGGCGGCGGCAGAGCGGCCGCGAGCGGCGTTGTGTTTCCTGCAGGCCATTATCAATGTAAATTGGCATTAGCGGCGCATCTCGCTGCCGTATCGCCAGGGGACGCCCCGCCGCCCGCCGGGAAGGGAGCCGCAACACGCGGGCGGCGGGGGCGGGAGCGGCGGGAGGAGACGGTTGGGGGGTGGAGGTGGGGGAGGCGGAAGAGGAAACGACGCGTACCAGCCGGTGGCGGTGGAGGATCGGAGGTGATGGTGGCGGAGCGGGTGTCAGGGTTTGCTGGACGTGGATGCGTTGGTGGCAGAGGTGCTGACAGTCGACGAGGGGGGAAGAGAAACAGTGGGATGGTGATGTGGTGGTGATGGTGGGGAAGTGCGAGCAACGTGAACCAGCCGGCGGTGGCGGAGTGTTGGTGATGGAGGCGTGGGCAGGTGTCAGCGTTTGCTGGACGTGGATGTGTAGGAGGTAGAGGTGGGGTAGGCGCGGACAGTCGACGAGGGGGGAGGAGAAACGGTGGGATGGTGATGTCGGTGGTGATGGTGGGGAAGTGCGAACAACGTGAACCAGCCGGCGGTGGCGGAGTGTGGGTGATGGAGGCGGGGGCGGGGGCGGGTGTCAGGGTTTGCTGGACGTGAATGTGTTGGTGGTAGATGTGGGATAGGCGCGGACAGTCGACGAGTGGGGGAGGAGAATCGGTAGGATGTTGATGTCGGTGGTGATGGTGGGGAAGCGGGTGATGGAGGCGGGGGCGGATGACAGGGTTGGCTGGACATAAGTACGTTGTTGGTAGAGGTGGGCTAGGCGCTGGAGGTCGACGGGGCGGGGGAGGAGAATCGGTGGGATGTTGATGTCGGTGGTGATTGTGGGAAAGTGGGTGATGAAGTCGGGGGCGGGTGTCAGGGTTTGCTGGACGTGGATGCGTTGGTGTCAGAGGTGGGATGGGCGCTGGCAGTCGGAGGCGGGGAAGACGATGGGATGACGGTGGCGGTGGTAATGGTGACGGCAGAGTGGCGCGGGGATCGCGGCGGGCGTCGGGGGGTGAGGGCGCAGCGAAGTAGCACCGCGGAGGAGGGGCTAACTAAGGCAAAGTGCCCGCCCGGATGCCCGGCCTCAAGCTCCCGGCCCCCGCCCCCGCCACCGCTTCCAAGTGAAACGTTGTACCGCAGCGGCCTACTCCATCGGCGACAGCGTCTCTCCTGCCCCCCGCTATTCGTCTTAGGGCGAATTCATCCCTGCGGTTGCAGACCAGTCACCTGCTGTGTATTTCTCTAAGTGTGCTCGTTCAGATTTTCAACGTGCTAAATAATTCGCGTCCTTTTCATCAAACTTTGCCCTACATGTAGCGAATATTAGAAGATACGTGCCAGCGCATAAAAACGTAATTGATGTTTCGTGCGTAAAGTTTCGTAAGTATTAAATATTAATCAACTTTAAAAGCAAAATATTGACTTTAAGTTCCAAAACTCACTCTTCATAATGAATGTTTAATTAAAATCTACAAAATATATGGCACAAAAGAACAGAATGTGGATATAACTTTACAATAACCTACGAGGAAATAACAATGGATTCTTACAAATCTTTCAAACACTGAATACAAGTAATTAAGAGAAAATAAAAATTAAAAGAGAATAATTTCTCGCAGATGTCTAATAGGAACTTACGCAAAGATTGAGGAATATTTCCGGGAATACCCACTCCTATGGTCATTAGTAGGGGGAGTATTTTAGTGAAAAGTCCTTTTTTTCTTTTCACTTGAGATTTTTTTCACTGTAGATTTTTTCTTTTCACTACAATGTCGTGTAATCTAGACATTAATTTTGTCATTTCAAAAGAATGAATTTTTACGCGCCTTTTTTTTTTTTGCATTTTTCGACGATTCCATCAAATAAATCATATTTTAACTTTTCCCGTTAATTTTTGCTAATTTCATCGATTTTATCATTTTAATGATGGTTGCTTCAAATAATATTTACAAGATGCAACAAATGATCTCCACAGAATTCCTCAGTAGTCTATGCGAATACCTTCCTCACAAATTGTACTGCCAGCCGTTGTGAGTATGTATTCGAAGGTTCCTGTAACACCTACCAGTGCCATTGTCGGATGGTCGATTTCTGGATATCTAAACACAGATTTCCTGGTAAAGGACAGTTCAAACCCAAAGTTTGCAATTTGAGTTTACTTGAACGAAAGGAAGAAGCCTCGATTACATCAGTAACATATCCAACAGTTTTAATTGTTCATCTGAACAGGCTTTGAAACAAAATTAATGTCATTTTTCTTTTATGGTATTTTAATAACATTTTAAGAGCTTTTTATTGATCATTTTTGGCGATGTTTAATGTCATCAACACCCGCCCCTAGTCATTAGTCTTGTTGGTGTTGTGAAGCTTTTTATGCTTAGAAACGATGGTGCTCCACTTTCCTCGCTGGATGACGAGATCAAGCCTCGATTACATCAGTAACATATCCAACAGTTTTAGTTGTTCATCTGAACAGGCTTTGAAACAAAATTAATGTCATTTTTCTTTTATGGTATTTTAATAACATTTTAAGAGCTTTTTATTGATCATTTTTGGCGATGTTTAATGTCATCAACACCCGCCCCTAGTCATTAGTCTTGTTGGTGTTGTGAAGCTTTTTATGCTTAGAAACGATGGTGCTCCACTTTCCTCGCTGGATGACGAGATCAAGCCTCGATTACATCAGTAACATATCCAACAGTTTTAGTTGTTCATCTGAACAGGCTTTGAAACAAAATTGTCATTTTTCTTTTATGGTATTTTAATAACATTTTAAGAGTTTTTTATTGATCATTTTTGGCGATGTTTAATGTCATCAACACCCGCCCCTAGTCATTAGTCTTGTTGGTGTTGTGAAGCTTTTTATGCTTAGAAACGATGGTCGATTACATCAGTAACATATCCAACAGTTTTAGTTGTTCATCTGAACAGGCTTTGAAACAAAATTGTCATTTTTCTTTTATGGTATTTTAATAACATTTTAAGAGCTTTTTATTGATCATTTTTGGCGATGTTTAATGTCATCAACACCCGCCCCTAGTCATTAGTCTTGTTGGTGTTGTGAAGCTTTTTATGCTTAGAAACGATGGTGCTCCACTTTCCTCGCTGGATGACGAGATCAAGCCTCGATTACATCAGTAACATATCCAACAGTTTTAGTTGTTCATCTGAACAGGCTTTGAAACAAAATTAATGTCATTTTTCTTTTATGGTATTTTAATAACATTTTAAGAGCTTTTTATTGATCATTTTTGGCGATGTTTAATGTCATCAACACCCGCCCCTAGTCATTAGTCTTGTTGGTGTTGTGAAGCTTTTTATGCTTAGAAACGATGGTGCTCCACTTTCCTCGCTGGATGACGAGATCAAGCGCCGACCTTCAGTTAAGCTTGCGAGGTATCTCTACCTACTGGGCAGCGCCCCTATCGGGAAGAATTCTAATCTCCCGACTTGGTCCTGCGACATTTGGTGGTAGGGTAGTGCTTGTAAGCGTGTGTAAGTAAGGGGAGATAACATGACAAGGAAGGGAAAAGTCGTACGAGCAGTGTGGCCCGTTTGTGAGCGTTCGCCTGATACTCACAGGAGAAATCACGAAATATTATCGATCAGAGCAGCCGTTCGCTAGAATTCTCTTCCACACAGCGGTTGAATTCAATCCAGCCATCCAGCTAGTGTCCAAAGTCCTGCCATCGTCGGGACTCAAACCCTGCCACCTGAGGGACTTTGTTTTTTGTAATGGAATCCTATGCTACATTTTACCGTACCGTAATGGGCTTAAAACGATGATTTCAAATATATGTATGTGTTCGTATTTAAGTGAATCGTTTCTTATAAATCGATGCGTTTTTGTAACGTGCTGTAATGGCACTTTTCCATTCGACCTTGCCTGTTTTCCGCTGAGAAACGAAAGGGAAATGTCTGGTGAATGGTTTTGCCCGCTTTCTGAAAACGCTCGAAGGCTACGTACGATGAGTAAGATAATAGGGCAGAGGCCTGGAGTTTAAAATACGCCGCTGGGGTAATGATATCGAATTTCTACCAGTTTCATAGAGTATTCATTTCTTCTAATTCTTATGATTAATACGATTTTGTCCATTATTTTTCTATTATTTACTTTAAATTAATTATAGCATGTATTGTCACAGTTGTCGAAATAACAGAATAGTATTTGCGTGACAAAACAAGAACTTTCCGGAGTGCTGAATGAAGCATTTGAGTCTTCCTTAGACGAAAAAATTTACCTTCGCCAAAATTATTATCGAAGAAGGTAGTGGTTACTGCGCTCAAGTAAATGGCCGCGTTTTTCTGAAGGACGGACTCGCCAAGTTCCCCCTTTAGGCAGCAGGGAAGGGAGAATGGAAAACCGCTTCAATGGAAAAATACGTTTCAAAAACAACTCAAATCATAAAAAACAATTCACTTAAATAAGAATATATACACATATATGAAATTGTCTTTTTAATTAAAGTTACGATACACTAAAATTTATCATAGGAATCCATTAAAAAAAATAATATTGACCTTATATCTTCGTAGTATAAAATCGTACAAAGACGAAGTATGTTGTACTTAAGTAACCCCTGTTTATGCAATCGATTGTCTAACCGACATCTTCGTATCTTGCAAGGTTGAGGAAATACAAGGGGTGTTTAATCACTTCGTTGTTCCATCCTGCATAATACATATACGACAGATTATATTATACAGAAAAGTCATTCGTATTATATAGAAAAGTATCGTATCGTATTATAAAAGTATAGTATCGTATTATATACAAAAGTCATTCTGGTTTTCTGATGAACAAAGGTCTTCCCTGAGCATACATCGGACAAGTACAAGAGGAAAAGCCGGCGCGAGAAAAGAGAGCGCGGCCCTCGGGGTTCAACGCATCGCGCTCAAGGGACCGCGAAGGCACCGCGCGAGAGGAAACCAATGAACGCGGAGCTATCTGGCGAGCCATCTGTACTCGGCTGCACAAAAGAAACGGCCGGGCAAACGCATCTAAGTGCTGGTTTCGGCGGGAATCCCGCTGCGCGTTTTCTCTCCGCCCGCCCGGCCTCCTCAGCCGCCCGTCCATCCGTCCGTCCGTCCGTCCGCTCGTTCGCTCGTCCACCGGCGTCTCGTGCCGCGTCGCCGTCCGTCGCGGTGGCTGCGCTTCGCACGCTGACTGGCGACGCGCGCCCTCGCGCAGCCGCGCGCAGCGCTGCGCGGCGCAGCGCCCATCGTCCGTCGACGTGCCGGACTTTCTCTGCGCGCGCAGCCGCTTTCCTGGCGGCGCCGCGCGGCACGCCCCCGGCGTCGAACTCGGACCCGCGACCCTGCACCCGCTCCCGTCGCTACGCCTCGCGCGCCGCGTCGCGGAACGTTCTAGAGCAGGGGTGTCCAACTTGCAAGGCAAGGGCCGCAACTAAAACATTTAATATGGTTGTGGGCCATATTAGAGGGCGATCCGCACCTGACTTCCCCACATTGTTAATATCGGCCATTTGCCCGACTGCTCTGAAAAGGGAGGAAATGTTGGTTGCTTCTTTGTGAGCGCCGCGGAACGTTCTAAAGCAGGGGTGTCCAACTTGCAAGGCCTCAAGGACCGCAACTAAAACATTTAATATGGTTGAGGGCCATATTAGAGAGCGATCCGCACTTGACTTCCCCATATTGGTTATATCGGTAAATTGTCCGACTGCTCTGAAAAGGAAGGGATGGTTGGTTGATTTGTTGGTTCTTAATGAGCGCCGCGGAACGTTCTAAAGCAGGGGTGTCCAACTTGCAAGGCCTCAAGGGCCACTACTAAAATATCAATATGGTTGGGGGCCATATTAGAGAGCGATCCGCACCTGACTTCCCCATATTGGTTATATCGGTAAATTGTCCGACTGCTCTGAAAAGGAAGGGATGGTTGGTTGGTTTGTTGGTTCTTAGTGAGCGCCGCGGAACGTTCCAGAGCAGGGGTGTCCAACTTGCAAGGCCTCAAGGACCGCAACTAAAACATTTAATATGGTTGTGGGCCATATTAGAGGGCGATCCACACCTGACTTCCCCATATTGTTAATATCGGCAATTATTCTGACTGCTCTGAAAAGGAAGGGATGGTTGGTTGGTTGGTTCTTAGTGAGCGCCGTGGAACGTTCTTGAGCAGGGGTGTCCAACTTGCAAGGCCTCAAGGGCCACTATAAAATATTTAATATGGTTGAGGGCCATATTAGAGGGCGATCCGCACCTGACTTCCCCACATTGTTAATATCGGTAAATTGTCCGACTGCTCTGAAAAGGAAGGGATGGTTGGTTGGTTTGTTGGTTCTTAATGAGCGCCGCGGAACGTTCTAAAGCAGGGGTGTCCAACTTGCAAGGCCTCAAGGGCCACTACTAAAATATTTAATATGGTTGTGGGCCATATTAGAGGGCGATCCACACCTGACTTCCCCATATTGTTAATATCGGCAATTATTCTGACTGCTCTGAAAAGGAAGGGATGGTTGGTTGGTTGGTTGGTTGGTTCTTAGTGAGCGCCGTGGAACGTTCTTGAGCAGGGGTGTCCAACTTGCAAGGCCTCAAGGGCCACTACTAAAATATTTAATATGGTTGAGGGCCATATTAGAGGGCGATCCGCACCTGACTTCCCCACATTGTTAATATCGGTAAATTGTCCGACTGCTCTGAAAAGGAAGGGATGGTTGGTTGGTTTGTTGGTTCTTAATGAGCGCCGCGGAACGTTCTAAAGCTAGGGGTGTCCAACTTGCATAGGCCTCAAGGGCCACCACTAAAATATTTAATATGGTTGAGTGGCCATATTATCGGAGAGCGATCCACACCTGACTTCCCCATATTGTTAATATTGGCAATATATACCGACTGCTCTGAAAAGGAAGGGATGGTTGTTTGGTTGGTTGGTTCTTAGTGAGCGCCGTGGAACGTTCTAGAGCAGGGGTGTCTGGAAGAAGCCTCGATTACATCAGTAACGTATCCAACACCTTGAGTTGTTCATCCGAACTGTTTATGATAATATTATTTACGTCATTTTTCTTTGGTTTTAGGGCATTTTTAAAGCATTTTAAGTGCATTTTATTGATCACTTTCGGCGATGTTTTCGGTCATCAAAATCCGCCCATTACTAATAACCTTTCGCGGGCTACAATACCTGCGGCCGCGGGCCACCTGTTGGACAACCCTGTTCTAGCGGCCGAGCTGCGCGCCTTTCTAGCAGCCCGTTGCCGCTGGCTCGGGGAAAGGACGGGCGCTCGCCGCTGGGAGCGCTGATGTTGCCCCGTTAAGGATGCGATGTAGTATTCATTTATTTAAATTTCTGGTTATTCTTGGGCTTAGTGTGATATCTGATGTCTTCTTTTACGTACTATAATGTTTATTTCTGCCATCGTTCTTCTTCAGCAGTATGCACAACAAATGCAATGATATTGTCTGAAGGGATGAATCCTAATAGGTAAGTCCTAATGGGGGTCTACTCAAAGTCGGAAATTAAGTACAACAACAGAGTAATAAGTATAAACTCATATCTTACTACATCTAATCATATTCATCTTATCACTCATAGAGTTTTTAAAAATAGCCTCCTTTTTTAAGCTTTGCATACAACCTTTGCCTTGAATTTTCATTTCCGAATCAGTAGTTTTTGTCTAAACTAAATTATTAGAAAGCGGGCACCTAGTCTGTTGCAAATACAGTTTTTTTTATACTTATAACTCACTTTGTAGGAATCATACTCACAAGGTGTCAATATCAACTGTTCCCTATAAAACAATTCACGTTGTTTTATAACACATAACCAAATAGCATACAAAAAATATATTAACAAGTTCGAATGCCAAATAAATTCTTCTCTGCTCAGGGTAAACCATCTATCAAAAACGAAAATAATATTAGTTTCAAAACCATGATAATAAAACATTCATTTAACGTTTGTGTAAATTTTAATTCTAACAGAGTAAACTTGCATTTAATATGGTAAACTGCGTCTCGGTCAAAAATCTACATTTCGATCGCGGCTTTGTCCACGTTCATTCGTTCCTGGCCAATAAATTAAACAAATGCTGAGATGACTTTGCTTCCGAACAGTCAATTAAACTAAACTTGCCTCTCGGTATATCGCGTACAGTTTAAAAACGTGTTGACGTAAATAAATAAATAAATAAATAAATAAATAAATAAATAAATAAATAAATAAATAAATAAATAAATAAATAAATAAATAAATAAATAAATAAATAAATAAATAAATAAATAAATAAATAAATAAATAAATAAATTAATTAATAAATAAATTAATAAATAAATAAATAAATAAATAATTTCTTATGATTTTGACGAAGTCCAGCTCTGGAATCTCCCTATCTGCCTTCAAAATCCAACCTTTCAATATTTGTAGGGGAATAAAAAATCACGACAATATGTTTCCATATGTTCTTTACTTTTCATGATGCCAAAGTAGTATTTCATTAATAATTAGTTTGGTGCTTAATTAATATCGTGACTTAATATGACTAAGTGAAAAGAGAATAATCCGAGAAGTGATAGAGAAGCCTTTTACTAAAATAATTCCAAAATAACATCAAAGTGTAACTTTAAGCAAGTGCAGTTTAGAGAGTGCAAGTGTATTGCAGATATAAAGTGTATATCTGCATAACGCTGCATCCTTAAAAATATTGCCTGTTTTGGACTCTTTCACGATCTCTCAACCTTGAGATAATTATGACTTGTCGAGGGCCCATCTAATCCCACAATCGTGCATATCAGGCCTAGAATATAAATTAAAATTATATAATATGCATTAACTTATCGCTAATTACTAGAACCACTCTGAGAATAACGAAAGTGGGAAGTGAGATGATAAACTGAAGATGATATCTGGCCATACCCAACGTAAATAATAACACAAGAAACGCACATGTCTCCTCACAAGAAAACAACTTATAAAGTCCTTCGATTGCCATCGCGCGCATGCCAGCGAAGGACAAGTAGTAACCAGTAGCAAGTGGTATGCTAATACATGGGCACTATTTTTCATGAAATACAGTCGCGTTCATGAATATGCGTTTTAAATGAGAATCGGTGCACGAAGCAAACTCGAGAAAAGGTAACAAGTTGAACACAATAAAACTCTTCACATAGTGACTTACACGGAACACGACAGCGCACTTACACGAACAGTCTCATAACTTTAATTTTATATACTTTTTGATATGTACAACTACAATTTATTTGTACTAATGTATTTCTTCTGGCGTGCGAAAACACGATTCAGATCTGTGACGGCGATTCAGAACCGACGGCTTGCGGTAATCACAAGTGCGGGATGGGATACTGTCCCGCAGAGGACACAATAAATCTTTGACAAAACGAGAGGACACTTTCGACAAGTCTCAGAGTACGTTCGATTGATAGCGTAATACTGTGAGGTAAGATATACAATAGTAAACAAGCTTTCAGGAATGACAGAAATTAGCGCAAACTTGTATAAATGGTGACATACAGATTTTACGAAAAAAAAATGCTGAGATCACATTTACATCACGTAAATGCACTTGAAAATCTTGAAAATACTTACTTGTCGTTGTATAGGGGGAAAAGCTCTAAAGTTTCTTGAGGGATGATTTTTTTTCCTCTCGTGCTCGTGACGTGCGAGTTTCAAATGCCTCAAAATTTCGAAGACTCATTGACATATTATGCAAATTCTTTGTTATAAGCTTTAAATATTTATTTTGTTCCAATACATAATGCATCTTCGCAATTGAAAAAACCTCATCTGAAAATCTTGCCATACTATCATATAACGTCCCTAGTCGCATGATCAACAGAACATCATGTTCCTCTTCGAATTTCTCTTAATCCATTGAGAAAACGTTGTTGGTTTGATTCTGAACCCAATTGTAGCTTCACCATCTGCACACGTTTTCTTGTACTCAACGATGTATCATTGGGGAATTTAGTTTTTTCGCCAGTACTATACAATATTCACTCTCCATGCTCTCGAGGATTGAGTTGAATGAATAGCGTGCGGATACAATAAGGGACCACAACCAAAATCTGCATCTCATTTGCCGATGCAAATCGTTTCTTTTACACGGGTAATTCGGAGCAAATAGTTCTTACGTTCTTTCTATCAAATTTTGCTAAAAACGCTAGTATATTCGCAATTGAATTTAATATAGTCCAGGAATTTTGGAGCACAACAAAACATTCAGAGATTATACGCCCCCACGCATACACCACATAATTTTATTAAATTTCTTGACGTAAATAAATAAATAAATAAATAAATAAATAAATAAATAAATAAATAAATAAATAAATAAATAAATAAATAAATAAATAAATAAATAAATAAATAAATAAATAAATAAATAAATAAATAAATAAATAAATAAATAAATAAATAAATAAATAAATAAATAAATAAATAAATAAATAAATAAATAAATAAATAAATAAATAAAAATGTATGAGAAATGCCATCATACGCGTGGCGATACTACTCCTCCTTAATTACGGTAGGCGCCTCAGCCACCAACCGATGACACAACTTCCACTCGGCGCCTCCTCGTGGTTCGTCGCCCTAATGAGGCGAAGACTGCTCCGCGGCGTCAGAGGGCCCAAAGGAGGGCGGCGCGATAAGGGCGCGCGCCAGAGATCAAAGCGTCCCTACGGCCCCCGCTTGGCCCTCCGGCCCTTCAGCCAGCTCGTAGGAATACCGGCTTCCCCTCCGCCGTAACGACATGGACGCCACTCACGGCCATCTTGGCGCAGCGGTCGTCCACGTTGGTTAGAGGTAGCTTGCCAACGCCTGAACTTCGGCAAGATTTTAGCCCGGCGCTCGATTTGTCACGATGTCGTTAGATTGATTGATTTTTTCGTGTTTCCAGGCGCGTCAACTGCTTCGGTCATTAGTCCCGTTAGTGTGGTGCATGTTTTTTCGCCGGAGATGGCGGTGATCTTCCCCCGCTGGATGGCGAGATTCGGCGCCGACCTTCCGTCGGCTAGTGGGGTTTCCCCCCTAACCAGGACTCTCCCACCAACGGGGCACCGCCCCAGCCGGGACAAGCTCTAAGCTCCCGACAGGTCTTCCGGAATGTGGTAGTGTAGTGCATTTTAGTGTATGTGTGTGTGTAAGGGGAGAGGATAGGACAAGGAAGAGGAAGGACAGATCGCGCGCGGTCCGTGGCCCGTTTGGTAGGGTACTGCTCCGGCACTCGCCTGGTGTAGATCGGAGAAACCACGGAAAACTACCGATCAGAGCAGCCGGCCGCTAGAATTCTCCTACAGATAGCGACTGAGTACGACCTAGCTGAAAAGCTAGTGTCGAACATTCTGCCGCCATCAGGACTCGAACCTAGGACCTCCCGGTCAGAGGCGCTGCAGTGACATCAGTTGATGCACTTAGCTACCGCTCCCGGTATGTCGTTAGATGTTTATTGTGTTGTCAGTCGTTATGTTGTCACCGTCGATTAAAGGACAATATTCATTTAACTACCCTATTCACACATTCAATCTCAAAAGTGCACATTCCTGAACAATGGCACTACAGTATTACAGTATATTATTAGCATTGTTTTTCAATGCAAATATTTTATTTATTTTGAACTGTTAAAGTATAATAACTGTTGTCGCCTATTATATGACGGCAGTTAACCCTTCTTAGAGAAACCCAGTTAAAAACTCATTAGCTTACTTCCTGTCCGTACGTTTGAGTACCCTCGTATAATGAGCCATGTCACATACCTTTTAGTTTCAGTACTTCCGTGACGAGCACTTAACAATACCCTAAACATCATTAGTATTATTCTATTGATATTCCTTACAATTATACCTACATTACTCTCACAATCACGCCATCATCGTTACCATCCTATTTACTCTTATCGTGTTTCCGAACTGACTCTCGGACTTGCTCGGATTCCTCAACATGCTCGTGCATCCTACCATAATGGCATCCCGCCCGAGCGCTGCCTCCCCTAGCGGAGGACCTGCCGCCAACACCCCCTCCACCCACCCCTCGCGCCGACCCCTCCCGCGGTCCCCCGCGCTTTATCCCTCAGGTGTCGCGGCGTCAGCACGTCTCGCATTCAACGGCCGCACCCTCCGCGCGAGCCCAGCGGCCCGGCGTTGCCACGTTTCCGCGACACATCCCCTTCGCCGCCGCCACCGCCGCCGCCACCGCCACCGCCACCGCCACCGCCACCGCCACCGCCACCCCCACGCCGCCTCCTCTGCCACCGCCACCACCGCCGCCATCGCCGCCATCGCCACCGCCGCCGCCGCCGCCGCCGCCGCCACCGCCGCCGCCGATGCCACCGCCGCCACCGCCACCGCCACTAGAACCACCACCGCCTCCCCGCCGCCACCGCAGCCGCCACCACCGCCGCCGCCGACACCGTCGCCTCCGCTGCCTCCGCTGCCACCACCGCCGCCGCCACCACTACCGCCGCTGCCGCCGCCACCGCCGCCGCCGCCGCCGCCGCCGCCACTGCCACCGCCGCCGCCGCCACCGCTGCCACCGCCGTCACCATCGCCACCGCCATCTCCGCCGCCACAGCCGCCTGCCACCACCGCCTCCCCCGCCACCACCACCGCCGCCGCCACCACCGCCGCCGCCGCCGCCACCGCTGCCGCCACTGCCGCCACCGCCACCGCTGCCACCACCACCGTCACCACCACTGCGCGCCCGCCCCTCGCGCCCGCCGCAAGGGCGACTTTGCATACATTATGACAGGGGGGGCCCCTCTTCATCGTTCTTCAAATTGACGAGAGATTTCTCTGGACCCCGCGCCTTCACATCGCCGCCGCACCTCACTTCAAAGGCCTGCACCGCTTCGCGACGCCCCGCCCGGGTCCCGCGGGTTTGTCACCAGACGCCAAATAATTTTACGCGTCAGGGCCTCGACGCGGCGCCGAGTGCGAGTGCGAGTGCACGCGAGGGAGGGGAGGGGGTGGGGTGGAGGGGGAGGGGGTCGGTGCGTGCGCGGCGTCCCCCCGCCTTGATGAATCGCTGAGGAAGATGCGTCCTCGGGGGCCACGAGGGCTCTTCCGCCTCCGGGTAGTGCCCTTTGCAAAACATCCCGTCACTTCCTTCCGGCTGCGTGTTTTCATTGGCGATTCCGAGCGACCGAGCCGCTGCATTGTGTGCGAATAAAAGGCAACCGAACGCGCAATGAAGATGAGAAATCGTTTGCAGTGATATCTTTATTATGAGTGGTTTTAATGAAGCTTAAAACGCGTGGTAAATGGGAATCAATGTAGTTGGTTCCCTTCCCGTGTCAAAGAGATGCATTAGTGTCGTACATCAATATCAAGAAACCAGCCTTTCAATAGTTTGAGAAACGAGATTCAATTTTTTGACTTTTCAAACTGGCAACAGATAATGGATAGTAGGGTAAATATTGATTAGAAAATATGACAGGCAATCAACAAAGGAAATATGTTATTCGTAAGTTATTGGTCAACAGTTTGTTTGGTATTCAAATGGAGAGTATGTATACTCCTTATTGCCGTTGAAAATATTTTGATGTAATGATCAATCAGCCATCTTTAAGCCAACAACATAATGAAACAATTATTTAATGCACATAATAAAAACTTCGTATAATCATAAATATGAAGCAGTGCTCCTTGTATATTCATATTTTTCAGCACCCATGCAATAAAACTAGTTATTCCATTCACTCTTTATTGATTTGACGTATGCGTACAACAAAATGGATTTTGCTTTACGCATAGCGCAAATTAGTCATGGCCATATAAAACCAATAAAACAATTGCAAAGTATAAAAAAATACTGAGGCGTCATGAATAATCAAGACCACCGCCTTGCAATTTGAGAAAGACCCCAAGAGTACCAAATAGTAAGTTTCCATGAATTCGTACTACAAAAATAATCTACGCAACTAGTCCGAAAGGGTCTTTGGCGGACTCATTTCAAAATGCCTGACGCAGGTCCTATCGTTGTCTCGTCCGTCAATATTTCATTCGTATCTCAAAGACCCACTTTCTATTTTAGTTAGTAAATAACTATAGAAGAACAAAAATTAAATACCACGACTTACAAACACCATTTACACGACGGCAACATGAACAACATATTGGTACAAATAAAATATTCTAAGAATATTTCCATATAATAATAAAACTTCAAAGATTTTTTACATAAAGTTATTTTATTTCACTATTTCGTATTCTCTGCAATATTTTGATTTTGCGTGCACGTAAAATAGTTAACAGCATAAAACTGGACTCTACTTCTGTTAACTATTTGAAGCGAAGGTGGTCAAATTGATTAAAAATTTATTTTATTTATCTATTTTTTAAAAAATTAAAAAAATAACCAAAAAAAGAAGAAAAATGCTCATGGAAGTCATCTCCGACGAAGTACATCGACCGTTCTAAAACCGGGATCTTACCAGCATGTTAAAGGTGGTGAACGTGAAGTACGAATTTCCACTGGAAACATTTAGATTGAACAGTCGCTGCGGGAACAGCCATCTTAATCACCATTACTACACAGCCATCACTATCATTCCCTCAGAAGCAGCTCCACTACACCACTAAAATCACATCTGTCACTACCACCACCACCACCACCACAACTAAATTCACCCCCACCTTCACCATCACCACCACACTATCACCACTAAAAGACAGTCACCTGTCTCCACAACCGTCACCAATCTCCTCAACCGTCACCCATCACTCAACCATCACCCATCACCTCAACCGTCACCAATCACCTAAATCGTCACCAATCACCTAAATCGTCACTCATCCCCTCAACTGCCACCCATCACCTCAACAGCCACCCCTCACTCCCATCCCCTTCCCTCCATCATCCCATCACCAACACCATCAACACAATCATTGCCCTTAGAACCATTTCATTAGCAGTAATACATAAGTTAACCACCACCACCACCACCACCAGGGGTTTCTCCGCCGCCGCGGCCGCCGCCGCCAGGGGCCGCCGCCGAGGCGTCGCGACGCCGCCTCCGCCGCGGCGTCTCGCGTGTCTGCGGCGCGGGCTCTGGCACGGGTATTACAATACATTTCCATAATAATTAGGGATTAATTTATTCGGCTGTCGCGGGCCGCGGCGACGCAGGTGGAGGGTGACTCGCCTCGGAAGTGGAGCAGCGGGACCCGCGCCGCGCCGCCCTGCCACCCCACGAGGCGCTCTGCTTGAAGCGAGGGCACCAGGTGGATGCGTACGCTGCACGGAAGCCAAAGGGTCGTGTGAACGCGCAAGATATACATGTCCCGAATACGTATAGAAGGCCATCCATCAAACCAGAACTACAAATAAATACCCCTACCATTCATTTCTCATCAAATTTGCCGAATTGGAACCTGATTAGAGGATCCACTAGGGATTCTTTTTTTTTTTTTATTTGTTGCAACTACACCTTGACGCAACGCGTCTCCAAGCCCCTTAAGGGGCGTTGAGCGCTTTTGCACTGGGGAGTGATCCTCCATTAATGTGCTTCTATTCATGGAGTAATCCTCCGTTACAATAATCTCAAGTCACGTCTCGTCACGTCGTAGTCAGTCAGTGCCTTTTATCCCTTCGGCCAGGGACTCGACGGCGTTAGATCCCGGGGTTCCTGGGCGGTCACCCAAACAAGAACCCGCGAGTCTCGAATTCGCTTAACCTTCGTGACTTCACGGAGCGTAGTAAACGAATTCGGCTAGCGCCGCCGGCGATTCCTCTCCCATTGTAATAGTTGTAAGTTAATTGTAAGTTAATTGTAAGTTAATTGTAAGTTAATAAGAAATCAATACATATGTAAAGTTGTTAACAACTAATCTATGTACCTACCATCAAAACCAATAAATTAAAGAAAAAAAATGTATAGAAGGATTTTCCCTAAGAATGAGCCAAAGTGACAGTTCACTAAATAAGTGAACATCACATATAATTCAGAGAATTATCCCTCCGCTGTGACAGCAGTTTTTTTTTATTTGTGGTGTCGTTGTTGACGCAACGCATCTCTTAACCCTTGTTGAGCGCCAACAGATCCTTTTGGTAAAGTGTTTGGTTATGGCTCCTGTGAAGACATCACTATCCAGAAGTCTAAGAGTTTCGCTGAGGTATATGCACGTACGCGAGTCCGGGAAATATTGCAGTTTAATTACGTGCGTGGAAAAAGCTCTTAACATGCTCTCATATTCAGTAAAGGAAAACTGCCATGAAATAAATACAGCTCGTCACCTTACAGCACAGGGACCGGAAACATGTGAACCAGTACGCATCTCACATTCAAGACTCGGTTTTAAAATAAACATAACACTTATCTCACAAAAAGTAAATTGAATATAATTTTTATAGAAAAAAATATTTTTTACAAAGAGCACATAACACTTTACTTCCTAATTTCAATTATTTCTAGTGGTGTACTATATTTTCGTCGGGCGAGGATACCACAAAAGAAAACGTCGAAGCCATTTACAAGTTCGCCAACTGTAAACGAACGAATGCAGGAAGGGAGTCTATTGGGCTCAAGGTCACAACGATCACAGAACCTTCAGTTATGTTGCCAGCACTAGCTGTCACTGGCTTTCGTTCGTTTACAGTTGGAAAATCCTTCTATATCCTAGTCGTCTGTACACACAGTAATAAGCTTGCAATATTTTCCCCTTGACAGTTAATAAGTAAATATTACTCTATGTCGCAGAAAAAATCCATTGCGCATGCGCAGAAATTTGACAGCTGACTGCCCCTCCCTACCGGCTTTGATGGTATACGGATTATCACGCCGGGCTACTGATCCAAGTTCGCGAATTCAAAGCCGGTCAAAGTCGGAGGATTTTTGAGGTGCCAAAATCGACGGCATGCATACGGACGCTTGTTGGTGTCTAAAACAGATACCAGGAAAGACTTTTGGCCGATCCTGGCAAAATTAAATCCTGTAGCAATTTAGCACTAATCAGAGTTTCGATTTGAATTACTGGATAAGATTGTGGATACTGTATCTTGGCCTGCGCTATATGATATTCAAATCAAACTTTAAAATTGTCGCACTAGCGCCCCTAGGGAAAGCAATGGCAAACCACCCTAGGAATACGTACTCAGGAAAAGTCTCACAAGAAGCAGCTAGGGGCTTCTGGAGACTAGTCTATCCACTAATCAGTGTATGGCACTAACAGAAGAAGACCCCTTCCATAACAATCGGCTTACTCCAGGAAACTAGCATTAACTTCCTCTTTTTCGTTAAGTGCGATGTCGCCATTCGTTCAGTATCGGTGTCATTTGATTCTTTGTCAGCATTGCTTCACCTTATGCATTCGTGTCTATTGATTGGCTTGTTCATAGCGTCAATCGTTCTCGCGTTACACTCATTAATTCGCTGAGGGACAGTTACGCGGGGAAAAGAAGTTGCCTTGCCTCGCGAGACAAGCTCGGCCTTCAAGGCTTTTAACTGCGCGCAAATTAAGAGAAAAATCCATTTAATATTTACTGCTATCTTAAATTTTGAATGAAATTGATTATTTTTGTCCGCGTTTTTCTTTGGTATAAAAATGCTATAATAACATAATTAATTTCATATTTATTTCTGAATGATTGGTTCCAACAAACTGATATAGAATTTGTTTGCATAATGAAACCAATGTTAACAAGTTTTAAAACGATTAATAAGGTATGAAAGAAAAATCCCAGCATCAGTTCATTATCATTTTGATCACACAGTTGTTTTCCTGTCTAATTTTATTACCTGTCCGACTTCGTTTGTTCAATGTCTCCACTCTCAAGATGTGATTAACTGTTGATGATCTTCAGAATAAGCAGAGTGGAAGTCCTTCAAGGAGAAACAAGTTGTTTCCAAGAAATATTTTCAGACAAAGCAGAGCATTATTTAACAAGAGAGAAAATAGTATAGAGCTCTAATGCCAATACATCATCTTGTTTGAATATGCAATATTATTATTATTATTATTATTATTATTATTATTATAACTATTATTATTTACTTATTTATTTATTTAAAGAACGGGAATATATATTCAGTATCAAAATTCGGAATAAATTCGTTTAACTTTCGTTTAACCCCATCTCGATCAGGTTTTTCGTCCAGTTTCCCTGATCCATTGAGCAAATGCTGAGATGGCCCCTTGTTTTGCTTCTGGACATAAATGTAACTTCATTTTCTGTGCACGTCTTCTAGAATTCAGTGGGAAATACAATTACTCAAATTATCGTTTCCATGTTGTCGCGGCAGGAAGTAATAAGAGCCAAAATTTATTGCTTATTTATCTTTGAAAATAGATTTTATTACATGGGAGTTTTTTTGTTGTTTTTTCTCCCTTTCAAAATTCAAAATTTATTGCTTGTTTATCCTTGAAAATAGATTTTATTACATGGGAGTTTTTTTTTCTCCCTTTCAAAAAATTCAAAATTTAAGTAGTATATGACTTAGTGTAGGGATCACAGAATTTTGAAAATGTGCACACAATTCACTTTTCCCCATAGCACGTCATACGCAGTTTTTAACTGTTTTTTTGACGTAAAATAAAAAAAAAATAAAATAACTTCAATAAACGCAAGCGGAGGATATCCTATTTACTCCTCTTCAAGGAACAAGTCTTGTCTCTTTTTCACAACAATATATGCTACACCGCTTCATCGATGTGAAGTTCTAGACAACAATGTTTATAAGTAATGTGTTTACAAAATAATTACAACTATCTAACAACTATCTCAGCAATTATCTAATTATCTTACATTCTATAGAAAAAGAGTTGTCAATAAAAAATCATTAATTCTGATACAAGTATTACGTAAGAAGTCACAACTTCACAAAGCACTGCCTCAGAATTCCTCGAAGGGCTGTGAACCGCATGCAACACAAGAAACCAGACAATCTTCAAATGTTTTACAACATCTATGCACCAAAGTTTTGCTTTCAGGCAGACGCTTTGTACAATATTAACCCTAGGAGGCCTAAAGAGGTACATTTTGTACACCAGGACATGTTTTGTCATTTATTTCAATTAATGTTACTACTGGCAAGGCAGTTTTTTTTCTAGCTGAATATTGTCTCTAATGTATCAAAACTGTGCTCAATAGAAAAAAATACAATAATTATGTTTTCTAGAAATAATGTTTTCCTACCATGGGGTCCAAAATGTACCCCTGTAGTACTCCGTGTCACGTGTGGCACTTAATCATTCTACCATTTTTCTGTACAAATCGTTAAGAGATCAGTTTAAATTTATACGTAATCACTTGTGGATACATTGTTTTCCAATACATCGCATGGGTATCCCTGTTACATTGTTGGGAGCTGATTATCGTGGCTTTGAATGAATGAATACATTATTACAACATACAGTGTTCTGTGGTTTTGTTTTTGGAAAATTCTTATGTTCAACAGTAATTACATTGAAATAATAAATGTTGAGTATGTGAAAACTGTGTGTGCAGTAAATATTCCAACAAAATGGTTATCTACCAGTACCAAAACTGTTAAACAGCAAGCGTATTATGGTTTGTGAAGACTTTTGTAAAGTTTCCAATAAATTCCAGTTTAAGCCCAGCCTTGTGACTAATCACGAACCTACTACAAGTAGTAATACATCAATATTGGAGAAAAAATATTAGAATCAATTTAAAGTGAATTTAATTATTGAAGAGGAAAAAAGAATAAAGAAAAGAAAAAAAGAAAAAAAGAAAAAAAGAAAAAAGAAAAAGGAAAAAAGGAAAAAAAGAAAAAGAAAAAAGGAAAAAAGAAAAAGAAAAAAGGAAAACAAGAAAAAGGAAAAAAAGAAAAAAGGGTGGAAAAAGACAAAAGGGAAAAAACACACACACAAAAACGGGTTCAAAATGTACCCCTTCAGTACTCCAAGGGTGTAAATTTGCTCAGGTCTCCGAGGGTTTATGTCGAAAGTCGCGGGCGTTATTAAAAGTGCGGGCCCCTGGTGCGGCTGGTTCGGATCTAGAGCTCTGTTTCCCAGCGGTGGCCTCGGGGCGCACGAGCTGCTACGCCTGCAGCGCATGAGGTTCACGGCCGGCGCCGCGCCACGCCACGCCACGCCGTTCCCACAGATGAGTCCACAGATATTGTGTTTTGTGCGATAACAATTGCGGGTTCCCTTTCCTGCTTTTTATTCGCTCGCAAGATGGAGTTATAGTTGGAAGATGGGCGGGACGATTTCAACAAGTGACCCTGCACAAAAAGGTTTTGGTCTCCAGACGAACCTCAAGATTGATGGTTTGTGGGCGCTTTTTGTACTGTGATTGTTAAGGAAGTAAAAAGGAGTTGATGTCTTACAAATGTTTTTTGAATGTACTAAAAGCATGTTAGATATAATGGGAATTTGGAATTTATAATTTAAAATTAGTCCATAAATAGAAGTGAGGAGTAGAAAATATTCACTTTGGATTTCCTACAAATTGAATGAGAGTTGTTTCAAAAGATAAAGAGGAAGAAGAAGAAAAAGAAATCAATGATAAAATTTGATTCAAGTAGTGTTTCGCTTATTCTAAGGCGACATTCTTTCTTTTTACTTATAATAGGTAAACCAGGTCGCTTCTATTTACATTAAGAAAAAAACAACAAAGAATCTAATACAGTGTGCATACTCCTCCATTACGAATAACCAGATAAATTATTCTACAAGTACACGCACGTACACGCTTTAAAACGTTCGAGAAACACGAAATTACCGTTTCAAGGTAAACGTAAGTCTTTCTAAGAAGCAAAGCAAAAATATTCGTGGATGAGATTCATTTCATTTCCAGCACCAGCAAGAAAACGACATCGTAGCTCAGGCGTAAATTTAAAATTACTCGGTAGTGGTTAGTAGAGCTGGCAACATACCTCCGTACAAAATGTAGAGCACGAGAGGAATGCGAGGCGAAGCGAGTCATGGGCCGGCGAAGTCTATCTGGATGGCTGCGGGGCACGAACCCCTGTCCCTCGTAACTCGCGGCGTAGGCACCGCCTGGCGGCGGCCGCCTCCATTAGCGCAATCGCGCCACCGCGGCCACTTCTTGCACCAGCGGCCCCTCCCCTCACGCCAAGGAGCGCCAGCGGCTCCTCGTGTTTATTCTTAGACGAACTCTCTTCTACCATTATTGTAATGTAAAGGGAGGAAAGGAAATAATCTTCCACAAACACATTTATTAACTATTTGTCAGTTACAGCAGCAGACATGTTTCAAGGTATTTTATATCATCTTTAGTTCATCTACACAACATTAAGTTTGATTGATTAGTGATTCCGGGCGCGTCAATTACTGAGGTCATTAGTCCCGGAAGTGTTAAGTGTTGTGCATGTTTTTCATCGGCTGGGAGGGAGGGGGCTCTTGCGCATCGTTTCCGACTTCAGTCGATGAGCTGCATGCACCAGTTTGCGTCACAATATT
This sequence comes from Teleogryllus occipitalis, assembly GCA_011170035.1. Classification (NCBI taxonomy): domain Eukaryota; kingdom Metazoa; phylum Arthropoda; class Insecta; order Orthoptera; family Gryllidae; genus Teleogryllus; species Teleogryllus occipitalis. The sequence continues at coordinate 229,621 of BLKR01001707.1, read as the reverse complement.
AGCTGGAATATTAAATGCATCCAGTTACAAAAATAACCACATACTTGTTAAATTCATTAAAACATATATACGAAGCATTGTTTTAATATTGCACCTTTTATTTCAATTACATCGTCATCGTGTTTCTTTTCGTTGAAAATTGTCACTTTATGCCACTTTCAGTGTTTCTCAACACTTCTTGGTCCCCATGCAATTAGATGGCCAGCAATTTTTCTGGCTTTTCAATTGAAGTGCCAATGTTGTGGTTACGTGGTTCGTGACGCAAACTGGTGCGGCGCAGAACGCGTAAAAATCGGTGCGGCGGAGTAGCCCACCCATATCTTTCCACCACAGCAGCGGCGGCGAGCGCGGTCACCGCCCGGGCAGCCCAGTCACCCGCCCTCACACTCGCCCCTGCAATCGCCCCCGCTCGCGGGCGCGTCGCGCGTTTCTTTGCTTTTGCTGCGCAAATAACACACGCACGAGTATTTAAATAATATAACGAGGCCCGGATAATGGCATTCACTTGTCAATATCGTAAACGCCGCAAATTACCGCGTAATTTACGACGATGATTTGTATGCGCTGAAAGTTTAATAACACATTACCCGCGAGGAGATTAATTCCCGCGCGGTCCGCCCGGCCATTGTTTTTGCGGAGGCGGTGGCGCGGTGGCGGGTGGTCCGCGATTGAGACATCGCCGGCGTCCGCCCCGCGGCGACGGTCGCCCCCGCCGACGCACGGTGGGGACGAGGCCGGTCGCCTGGGCAAAAGTGCGGGCCGATCCGGTGGCCGAGATCGCTAAGGCAGTACCGGTAGCGGTAGCTCAGTGCATCAACTGATGTCACTGCAGCGCTTCTGACCGGGAGGTCCTAGGTTCGAGTCCTGACGGCGGCAGGATTTTCGACACTAGCTCTTCAGCTAGGTCGAATTCAGTCGCTGTCTGGAGGAGAATTCTAGCGGCCGGCTGCTCTGATCGGTAGTTTTCCGTGGTCTCTCCGATCAACACCAGGCGTATGCCGGAGCAGTACCATACCAAACGGGCCACGGACCGCGCGCGATCTGTCCTTCCTCTTCCTTGTCCTATCATCTCCCCTTACACACACACTTACACTAACATGCACTACACCACCACATATTCCGGGAGATCGATCGGGAGCTTAGAGCTTGTTCCGGCTAGAGCGGTGCCCCGCTGGTGGGAGAGTCCTGGTTAGGGGGGAATCCCACTAGCCGACGGTATGTCGGCGCCGGATCGCCAATCGGCGGGGGAAGATCACCGCCATCTCCCGAGAAAAACATGCACTTCACTAACGGGACTAATGACCGAAGCAGTTGACGCGCCCGGAAACACGAAAAAATCAATCAATCAATCAATCAAGCTAAGGCAGTAGTGTCGTAGCGATATCGCATCGAAGGGTCGCGGATTGGAGTCCCGCCTCGAGCATGGTTGTATTTGTGTTCGTCCGTTCATCCCTTATCATCATGTTGGTTCATCTTCATAGTTACCATAACGTAAACTCTAATAGTGGTCGCTAATGATCTAGATGTCGATGCGAACTTAAATAAAAAAGAGTAGACTGTTGCAACGTTCATTGTTGTGTATTGTATTGTTGTTCGCCACAAATGTTCGGCGTGAACTGTTGCAAAACGAACATAAATACGGGTAGTGCCCTCGCGGTTTAGCTCATCGATCGTTTTCCATAAAGCGACCCCGGGTTCGTTTCCCATGACGTGACCCAGTGTCCGATTACCGGTCATAAAACTATATTGTGCGTTTTTCTTGCATTGTTCCAGTATATGTTGTTGTGTGACGATGAGATACCTCACCTCTCAGGTTAAGAAAACATAATACGGCGTGGAGAAGTCGTGCTAACTACACGTACCCCCTTAACCCGCGGTCACGAGGCCGGGATACTGCTGGTAGGCCATGGATCATACGCAGGCTAGAAGCAGAACAGGGCTAGTGAAGACACTTGGCTGGCCGGGTGATGCCGCATCAAGAACAGTCATGCCAACATTTCGACCATCATATCGTGTTCTTTATCAGGGCTAGAGCGAGAAGGTCACGGTGTGATGGTCAAAACGTGGACGTACAGGGCTAGTGAAGACACTTGGCTGGCCGGGTGATGCCGCATCGCGAACAGTCATGCCAACATTTCGACCATCATATCGTGTTCTTTATCAGGGCTGGAGTGAGAAGGCCACGGTATGATGGTCAAAACGTGGACATCACTGCCCTCGATGCGGCATCACCTGGAAAGCCCCGAGCCTTCGCATGACTAGCCGCGAGCCTTCACATGACGGGCCGCGGAAGCCTACGATTGCACACCAGGGATACTTAAGTACGTGGAACACAGTGTTACCGCTGTCTCCAGCGACTCTCACCAGGACGTTCTACGGTTACAGTTCCGACGGTGCCGGATTTTCTATTTCAACTTTATCTTCTTCTTTGGTTCTATCTTACATACACGGAAGTTTTGTGACCCATGATGGGTTTTCATACTCCAGGTGGTATCCCGTTGCCTTCCCTGAGTTTTCCAGCCAGGTTTCTTTAGAAGCCTACCTCCAGCACGGGTGGGGTGGAGGGAGTTCTTACCGAGCTCTCTGGGATCATTATCAAGCAGGCGCGCATCGTGCGCGGTCCCCTAATACGCCTGGGATATGACTCTTACTTTCTCCGCCAAATGGCGGTCAGGGTTTGGAGAAAAGTGAGATCTCGTTCGGGTGAATGTAGTCGAAGGGATTTAATTTTGCCGGGCAAACCGCCAAGGTTCTTTTTTAACCACAAGTATGATATGGCTACTTAGGACATTCCACCCTTTGAAAATCCAGGCACCTCGGACGGGATCGACCCCGCTCACTAGGGGTTCAGAGGCCAGGAAGCTAACCCATCATTCATCAAGGCCCCCTACATAAGCCTATAGATAAGTCGAATTCAACCGCTTCTGGAGGAGAATATTAGCAGCCGGTTCTTCTGATCGGTAGTGTTCCGAGGTTTCTTCGATCATGTCCAGACGAATGCCGGAACAACACCCTAACAAATGGGCCACCGACTGCGCGCTATCTTTCCTACCTCTTCCTTGTCCCATCCTCGCAACTTTCTTACACACACTCTTACATGCACTCTACTAACACATGCCGGGAGATAAATCGAGCGCTTAGAGGTTGTCCCGGCTGAGGCGACGCCCGCTGGGGAAATCCCTGGAGAAGGAATCCCCACAAACCGACGTGTAGGTCGAAGCTACATTTCACCATCCAGCTGGCAAGGAATCGCCACCTTCTGGAATAAAACATTCACTACTCTAATGGGACCAATTACCATAGCAATAGACGTGCCCGAAAACATCAAATTAATCATTCAACCCTTTATCGGGCCTTAGCCCAGAACTTGTCTGTGGGCAGCCATCCCGACGGGAGGGGAACGGAGGTATTCTGGAGCGATCGGCTCTAGTGTAGTGAAAGGCGAGTGGCACTCGAGCAACTGCAGCAGGCGTTTGTGGCCATTCTGGCTAAAATTTTTGCATTCGAATAGCCCTGTCTTATACCATTTAAAGAAAGAATTATTACCCACCAGAATTCTTTGTTAAATACTATGAAATTTGAAACGTTGTGTTTACTGGCTACGATTTACCATCGATGTTAAATTGACCATCATGGTAACAAATGCCACTCAGAATTCATGTTACTCACTATCTATCGCCTATCACTATTTTCAATAGAACATCTGGAAAATTCTGTGTGTCTTAAACGTTATTTTTGGAGATATTATTTGCAGTTGTAACTTCATTCACTTTATTTGTTCATGCACAACTTCATAAATTTGACATCGAATTCAGCAAAAGACTAAATCGCTCGATTCGTGACACTTTCCGAATGCGCAGATATGTTGCTTGATTTTTGGCCAGCTATTCACCCATTTGCCCATCGTGCGTTGCCAACATCGCCCTGCGCCATCGCTCGTTTTTAGCGGCCTGATGCTGATAGCGGGATAAAGCCCAGATCGTTTCCTGCTGCTCGTACTTTTTACTCGAGGCTCAAGGAGGATCTCTGTTTTAAGAGCACATACAAGATCAAATCATGTTATAAATGAAGGTGCTATGGCTTGAGAAATTCAAATCGTGAGAAAATAATGGGAGCAATAAAAATAGAGTATCAATACTCCAACTTCCAGTGTGTCTTGAAGGCGACTTGGGGAGTGCATGGAGTAAGTGTTAGCTGTCTAAATTTAAAGGGCGAGTATTCGCTCGCCGGCAGGGAAAAGGGATTATTGCCTCTTGTATTGTCGGAGCTCAAGAAATACGACTCTTCTCAAAAGTTGTCATTTTGCCGGAGAATGGATTTATTTCAAGGGAACCATATACTTCGCGACCGAAGACAACGTGGTATCCTATCTTCACCGTCTGTCTTGTGAAGTAGCTCTTTAAATGTTTGCTGCTAAGATAAACACGATTTTTCTTAACATATTTCTTTACTTAAGTCAAAAACAATTTTATTTTTCATTAAAATATTTTATATTTACTTGGGTTTAATGCTATGAGTTCAGAAACTATGTATACTTTTATAGTACAAAGGTAATAAAATAATAACTTATCGGTATTTTTTTAAATTCTGCTTTGTTTCTATTTTGTTTGTTATTTTTATTGTGTGACCGTGCTTTATCAAGAAATTGAAATAACTTAACTATTGTAAGAAATGTATACTGACCAAACACAATAACAAAATATTGTAAAAAATTGTTTCTATTTTGTTTGTATAAAGTTTTCGTTTAGCTGTTGATTGTGGTCGCTAATGATCGTCTAACATTTCTCCGAACAATAAATTAGAATTACTATCGTTTAAAAATGATAAAGATTGTACAGGCAATTCAAATATTTTCTATCGTTTCATACTCTTAGTCTGCTGCAGCAGGGGTAGTGCAAGCTTAGGGGAATTGCGGGGTTTGGTGGGAATGGGGAAGGCTGCGAGAGCAGAAGCAATAGTGAGAGTACAAGAGGGATCGGGGTGGCGAGAATGGCCATGGCGCTTGAGAGAGGTGGGCGATAGGGAAGACGGGGCGGTGGGGTCGCCGGGAGTGGTGGGATTGGTGGCAGGGTAAGCAGGATTGTGATAACGAGGTTGATAGTGGGGGTGGAGGTACCATAAGCGGAGGTTTGGTGGAAACGGTGAAGACAGCAGGGCCCACCCCAAAGCAATGATGAGGGTTAAAGCGGGATCGAGAATGCCAGGGGTGATTATGGTGGCGAAGGTGATGGTGGGGGCGGCGGGAGTGGTGGAGGCGGCGGGAATAGTGCCAGCGTAAACGGCGATTTACTAGGCAGGGAACCGGCAGCGGGGACAAAAGCGTTGGTGACATACAAGTGGGATCGTTGGAGTGGCGATACTGGCGGGGACGACGGGAGACGGGGAGGCGATGGGGGTGCCGGTGGCCGGTATGATGGGCGTGAAGGGATTGGTGGCAGGGTAAACAGGAATATGATAACGCAGGGGTTGCGTAGGCAGCGGGAGTAGTGGCAGCATAAGTGAATCGTCGATTTGGCAGGAACGACGCAGACAGCGGGGGCGGTGGAGAGGACGATCACTATGAGCGGGGTCGGCGGGGTGGCCAGAAAGGCGGGGGCGGTGCGGGCGGCGTGGCCGCGGAGGCGCGGTGCGTCCCTCGATGGGTGCGACAGATAGCGCGCATGATGCACGGTGCGCCACAACTACCTCCTCCGCCCCCGCCTCCACCCCCACAACGGTCACCCCAACGCCACGACCACCGCCGCCGTCGCCGCCGCCACTGCCTCTGCCTCCGCCTCTGTTTCCGCCGCCACAACCGTCACCCCAACGTCTCCGCCGCCCCCACCGCCACCTCCTCTTCCTCCGCCGTCCTCCTCCTGCTCCTCCACCTCCACCTTCCTCATCCTCCTCCGCCTCCACTTTCCTTTACTGCCTCCGCCTCCACCTTCCTCCGCGCCCGCCTTTTCCTCCTCCTCCTCCTCCGTCTCCGCCTTTCTCATTTTCCACCACCTCCACTTTCGTTTTCCCCCTCCGCCTACACCTTCCTCCACCTCCATCTTTTCCCCCTCCTCTTCCGCCTTTGACTCCGCCTTCCTTCTTTTGCTCCTCCGCCTTTGACTCCGCCTTCCTTCTTTTCCTCCTCCGCCTTTGACTTCGCCTCCTCCTTCCTCCTCCTCCACTTCCTCCTCTCCTCCAGCCCCGCCTCCGTCTCCGTCTCCGCCTCCCTCGCCCAGGCACCAGCCCCAGCCACCGACACCTCCAACGCCACCGCCGCCTCCTCCACCGCCGTCGCCGTGACCGCCCGCGGTGGCGCGACGCTAGCGGTTCTCACGCTCCCGGGGCGCCGCGTCCGCGCCTACCGCTCTCGCCACGAGGCGACGCAGCCACGATTGAAGGCGCGCGCAAGGGCCTCCACTTCTTGGCGAAGCCTCCGCCCCTCTCGGCCCCGGGGCTCGAACCAGCGATCCTACATCTCTCCGAGCGGACGGCCGGTCTTTTTATGTTCTTTGCGAAGCACGCGTTTGAAATGCGGTATATCTCGTAGTATGCACATACGAGGCGTTTAATGTATTCGTGGCCAGCCCGACAAATTTTTGTTGCAAATAGAATTTTCCGCAATGCATTTGCACGTTGTTTTCTTTTGAAATTGTTGCATAAACTAACGTAATCTGTTTTTCAAAATTGTCAAGAATTTTCGCGCCTTAATAAAATTGTCAAGAATATAACGTATGATTACTCTCTAGTATTTTAGTTCCGTGTGGGGAATGGAGAGGAACATACTTAATTTCAAAACGTTTTTTTTAACATGATGTGAAATGAATAAAATAAGAATCAGAATGAAATTACTTACGAGAAATGTAATTTTATATAATGCTTTGAATGAATATGAGTAATGTAATGTTAATTACGAATAAGTATCTTGCAATATGTGAAATCTAATTTCATCTAATACTAGTTTGTTCTATCTTCGTTACTAATGACATACATTCACTTGAAACGTTTATTCGATGTCAAATACTTGTTTATGTCGTCTGCATTACATCTGAATATTAGAGTAGATATTCTAAATACATAACAATGCTTCTGACGTAATTGATGAACTGAAACATCTTTGATATTTTTAACCAAAATAGTAAATATATCAACACTTAGTATCAAGATGCCGTTTAAGGCAAAATAGGAAAGGATGTTGACTCATGTTGATAGATGTAATGTCAACGTGTGTAGCTGTAATACTTTTAAACGAACCCGAAAGAAATCTGAACTTTTTCATAATTTTTCACAACTGCTGATAAATTCTTCTTAACAATGTCTTAAAATAAATTTGTCGACGACTGTGTTAATGAGACGGGTCAAGGTCTGTGAATGTATCTCACGCTTTCCATTTGGAAGTATTTACCCAATTTTTGAAGGCTCTTCTTACTAAGTTAAGTGGCTATAATTCAGGAAAAAATAACAAAAACCACAAGGTGTGGAAGTGATCAACAATTTGAACTCTTTGATGATTTCTATACCAGATTTATCCACTTAAATTAATGAGGGGATATCCAAGGTTGTGAAGGACGGAATGAAAAGAAACTTATCGTAAAAGTTCATAAGAGCATATTTGTAGGGAACAGTAGCTAAGTTTAGGAGCAAAACTGGTCAAAATTGTCGACCCAGATAGTAAAGTGTCAGAACCGGCACAATCGAGATACTAGTAGCGCACTCGGTAGTAAACATGAATACAGAACTGAATGTACATTGCCTCAATCTCAGCTGCAGGTTTTTTGTGGTCTGCAGGCTCTTAAAACAGATCTCTCCCTATTGCTTTACAAAACTGCTATTCATCGTATAATTACTTATGTATGACTGGTCTGGGGAGGAGCTGCCGCTTCGGTACGTAAAACGCTCCAAACATTTCAAAATAAAATCCTTCTCTGCCGTCAAAGCGCCTTGTTGCATGTCAAACAAGCTACTCCACAGAGGGTTAGTTCTTCACACGATTGACCATTTCATCAAAGCCAATCAAATAATTTTTTTCTCTCCTTATCATCCCCCCCTGCAACTTCCATATTCAATCTAGGAAAAACGTATAACCAACGCCGAAGAATCAAATCTAGATTCCCGAATGATATTTTTAAACCACCCTAAAGAGAAACGCAGGATATCCCAAACATACTTTCTGTAACTATTTTTTCTTCCTGTAATTGTAACCTTCACCCCTTTTTTTCTATTTTCTTCGCATACAATAACTATTGATTATTGAGGTCTCCAATGAGAGTATCCTCGCTCTCGTGTTTGTAACTCTAAGAACTACTCGTTCTAAGCTGCAGTTCTATTCACTCTTATAAAGTGATTGCCTCGCTGTATGAGAAAATGTAAATAATAATAATAATAATAATAATAATAATAATAATAATAATAATAATAATAATAATAATAATAGTAATAATAATAATAAAAATAAAAATTTTCATATCAACCAACCACGTTTCCCTCTCTCTATCACTTTCTTCCTTCTTAGAACACTTCTGTGAATGCCGCAGAAGTTCGAAGGCCTAATTGAATGTGGTGCACTACAAATGGCTGCTTTTCTGCGCACGCGCCCCGGCGCTCCACTGAAAGTGATGGAGGGACGGAGCGGAGTGGAGACGAGCCAACCGAAAACACGACGCGCTTCTGCGCCTCTAACGAGGGCCGCACGCGATGACTTCATCCGAAGAGGCCATTAGGAGCTCCTTCGCGAGCGCCGGAGAGAGCGCAGGCGGTGAAAACGAAGCTGCTGGGGATGGTCGAGTGGTAACAATACTGGAAATCGATGGGATGAGGCTAAAAATGGAGGTGCGAAAGAAGTGGTTGAATTGATAAAGGCAGAGGAATAGAACTGATGAGGGCGTTCCGTTGGTCGCTGATTGTAATCTTATTTCATAAGTTTTTCTCTACGATTGAATTATCTTAGAGTTTTTGAAGCTACTTGGTCCGCCACAAATAACACATTGTTCAACCGGGAATTGAATGTCGGAACCCAATGATGGAAGATATATTGTCGGATAGCTTCACCTGGTCGTCTCCTAATAAAAAGTTATTTCTTATTGTGATATAAGCGCCTAAGAATTGTGACTACAACGGGAAATAGGTGAAAGATTTTGTTCAGTACATGGTTATGAAAATCTACAATGTATGTTGTTGGCACAATTAAGGAAAAAAACTCGAGAACTTCAAGAAAACTTTGCGGAAACCCACTTTGTCCACCAATTCTCACATGAATCGACCAAGATTTGAATTCCAGCTCCACCCGTAAGGAAAACAGTGTCATCGCTTCTCTGTTGGTGACCCTCATTGGCATTGACAGCCAAGCCCCGCGCCAAGCCCCAAGCCAAGCCCCAAGCCAAGCCCCGCGCCAAGCCCCGCCCCAAGCCCCGCGCCAAGCCCCGCGCCAAGCCCCGCGCCACGCCCCACGCATTCCCCTGCCGTCCCATGCCTCGCCTCCCTCCCCCCCCACACACACGCCGCAACCATGCCTCACCCTGCCCCACACATCCCCGTGCCACCCCGCGTCTAGTCCCACGCCTTGCCCCGCCCCACCCCACGCTGCCCCGCGCTCTCCCAACACGTTGCAGGACATCCTCGGCCGGTGTGGGGGGCCTCGGGGCGGAAAGATGGAGGCTGATGGCAGATAGCCGCGCTGCGCCGCGCCGCACCCGCGGGGTTGCAGGGGATGGGCGACAGAGCGGAAGCTGGAGCGGAGGCGGAGGCGGTGGCCGCGACGGCGGCGTCAGCGGAGAAGGTACGCTGGCACGGCGCTCGAGATGGCATCGGGGTTGTGGTGACCGCGATTATGATGGCGCTGGTGGCCACGAGAAGCCAGGGTTGGTGAATGTTACTGGTGGCAGAAGAGAAAGTAAGGAACTTTGCTAGAAAGTTAGAAGAGTGGTTCACGATGGATGCCACTCAGTTTGCTAGTGGTTGTGATTTAAAATTTGCTCTCTGATGTAAATACGAAAAGACCATAAACTTTCGTTTCTTTTACATTTGTTTTTGCAAAATATTAAGCGAGATGAAGAATTAAGAAACAAAAATATTAAATAATGGATAATTAGTGTGATAACTTCACATATTGTTAGGAAAGATCATCCTGCTTGAACTTCTTCTAATATTTGGTTGCATACACCCGAAGCAGTGGCTGCAGTGATCTCTGGATTCGTTTCATCCTCAAGAATATTTATAAGAAGAATATTTATAAGTAGTATATATTCCTCAAGAATATTTACAAGAGGGTGTCGTTGCAAAAATATCTCTCATTATATGACTTTTTTGAGAGTTACTATTTTTCGCATTTGCGAACAAAATATTTCAAGTTTTCGTAATACCTGTTATCCTAGTCCATCCACTTATTTTACATGTCTACTTTGTTTTCTAACTCTAGATTTCAATAGTGGACTCTTCTCAATTACGTGGGTAAGAATATCGTTGTCAAAGGGATTTTTGTCATTGGCGGCAGACAAAGCGCTGCTTATGGATGTATTTAAGTTAATTTTTTCGTTGGTATTCAGGTCATTCCCATCACTGAGGTTATCGGCGTGAATCAGATTCTGAGACGCCAGGCAATTTTCTGTGTGAAGATTACAATACCCGTGATGAGAGCTCCGTCGAGGAAGTTCGTGATATGTGCAAGGGAAATATTTTTTCAGTAGTAGGAAAGGAAAATTGGATAATGATACGAAATAAATGAAAAAAAAATCATTGAAAAAAGTGTGAGTTGTCAAGAACCACTCAGAGCACTTCAAGCTGGAGAACATGTCCATTACAAACGCAGTCGCTTAACTAGTAGTTGTGAATGCCATACGGGAATGACGCTGCACTACGCACATATTCTAGTGAATTTGATACATGGAATAGGTACGTCAATCATGCTGAAGCACTAAAATGTCGCGAAAATAATAAAGATTATTTGCAACGTAGTAAATCAATAAACAAAATTTCACTCCAAGGAGTCATTCTGAACTGAAGATTTCAATACATAATTACTCTCTTCCAACGAGAGTAGGGGCGACCAGGAAAACCGTACGTGATATAAACGTGAATTATGTAGCAAAAATATAGAAAAATCTCGAAATAGAATACAGAAAACGATCGAGGGATGTGTAAAGTATAGGAACTATGTCGTGTTAGTTGATGTGAGAATTCATATCTGCGACCTTGAGAGGTTTGCAGGTAGCAATACCCACTTGTCACCGAATAATGAAAACAAACGTTAAGTTCTTTTGAACAGACAAAGAGATAATTTTTGAACATTAGAAAATTACTGCGTGGTGATGAGAAACGAAGGAAAGTAAACACATGTGAAAACATGAAGACAATGCCACGTGCTGCAATGACAGATATGTTTTTCTCTTTCGGCAGCAAAACGGATAAACCATCATGATCGCCAATAGTGATGACGACGGCGGAGAAGGAAGAGTAAAGGTTTCAGTGGTGAGACCTATACGGGCTGTAAAGGTTATGAGTACGCGGTGTCTTAAAGGAAAGTTGGGAGAAATGGTGCTGGGAGCGTCGATGAGGCCAATAGATAGAGAAAGCGACATTGTTAACCTTAGGGGTTGTGATGACAGCTGAGACATCAGGGGTAGGCATTCGGGAGCTGTGTGTAAGTTAATAGTTCCCCGGAGACGGCAGATACAACAAAGTAGCCGGAGACGCAAATGCAATGCGGTTACGTCTGGATCTGAGCGGTTTTTAGTCTGTAGCAATGCCTATTTATTTATTTAACGTCAACAGTTAAAATCTGTTTGTTACATACTAAGGGGAGAAGTGTATTCTGTGAACGTTTTCTTAAAATTTCTGGGTTCTCTACCCTAACTCTCTAACAAGTTGAATTATGAATACAGGGGGGCACGAGGGGTTTTGATCAAAATTGATAAAAAATATTAGCTCCCGTGCAATAAAAACTATTTGCAAAGGAAAAGGCTACGGATGTTGGACATTATCCCTCATTGTCCCTTTCGTGAAGAAATCGACTTACTGAAGCAAGAATGTTAATTCGAACGAAAAAAAAATTACTCACTGATCTCTAGAAAACGTGCACAGATAGTGAAATTAAATTTGAAAGTGTCAATGATAGAAATGGCGAATTCGGCAGTAAAATCTTGAGCTGCGTATTAATTGGGTATCGTCAAAGACGGTGAAAGAAGACGGAGAATATAGTAACTGCTGGTAGAGTGCGTGCTGTTTGTATGACGACAGCGGAGACATAATGAATAGATGCGAATTGAAGATTTGCGTATGTGTTGAAGTGTCGTCGGAAACGGTGAAAATTGCGAAATAGGAAGGAGAAATGGCAATTATAGTTGCGAGGAAAGCTCTAAGGAACAAATCGACAGCGACGACAATAGGGGCGGGTAGCACGCGAGCTGTGGAGAGGACGGAATGGCTGGAGAAAGCGAGGATGGAGGAGACAGGAGGCTGTACAGGTTGTGCGGGCAGATGAGACATTAGATAAGTCGACAAAGTGGCTAGTAGGAAGCGTCATAGTCGATAGTGAAGAGAAATTGAAGAAGGCTAAGGCGTAAGTAAGCCGTAAGGGACATCCGAGTCGTAAGGGAATCTGGAGAAAACGGAAGTCGGGAAAGAAATCGGAAATAGTGGAGATGATGGAATAGCAGGATTGATAGATTGATTGATTCGTGCTACCGGTACTTCCACAACTTAGGCTATTAGTTCCTTAAGGGAAATGCATGTTATATCATGTGATGTGGCCGTGTTTCTCTTGCGTTGGAAGGAGTTATGCGGTGGCAACCAACCCGTCGGGCTGCGGGTTATCCACATCCAGGTATTTTCCCTGCAACGCACCGCCCCAGGCATCTCTCAGCAGCTTATTCCTGAGAAATTCCTGGGGGGAGGGACCCCCTGATGGGTAGGTCAGTGGCAGATTTCACATTCTAGTGGGAGAGGAACACCACAACCTTTCGTTTACATAACATGCATTTACGGGATTTAATGACTTTCGCAGGTGACGCGCACGGAAACACGAAATAATCAACAAGCTCCAAGCATCCAACATGTGTGTATGTGTGTGTGTATGTGTGTGTATGTGTGTGTGTATGTGTGTGTATGTGTGTGTGTATGTGTGTGTGTGTGTGTGTGTGTGTGTGTGAGTGTGTGTGTGTGTGTGTGTGTGTGCCAATGTGAAGAAGAGGGGAACAGAATCACGAGGGGTTCGTGGCTCATGAATTAGTTTTCTGCAGTCGGTCATAGTTTAGAGCAGCCGGTCGCAAGAGTTGTCCACACAGTCGCTGAGTTCGACCCAGCTATACGAGTATATCTAGTATCGAACCATCGGGACTCGAACCTCAGGACCTCCCAGTCAGCGACATTGGAGAGGGAAAGTCAACGCTGCCACTGTGCCATCGCAGCCGGTGAGAGAAACTACAGAACTTGTCAGCGATGGGTGTCGCAGTTGTGATGGCAGCAAGTTCGTCACGGATACTGGGGAGCTGCTTCTCAGGAGCGCCATTGGGAACTGTGGATAGAACGGAGCAACTGAAGAACAAGGTGGTGAGGTAAGGGTGGAGGTGGCGATGGGATCAGTACGGAGCAACTGCATAACTAGATGGTGAGGTGAGTGTGGAGGAGGGGACGGAGACATAACAGAACAACTGGAGAACTAGTTGATGAAGTGAGAGTGGACGTGAGCACGGGAACAGAACGGGGCAACTGAAAAACGATTTAGTGAGGTGCGGTGGGAGGTGGAGACGGGGACAGAACGGAATAACTGGAGAACTAGTTGGCGAGGTGGGAGTGGAGGTGGGGACGGGGACAGAACAGAGCAACTGAAGAACAACTTCGTGAGGTGGGTGTGGAGGTGGGACGGGGACAGAACGGAACAACTGGAGAACTGGTGAGGTGAGCGTGGAGGTGGAGACGGGGACAGAACGGGGCATCTGAAAAACTATTTGGTGAGGTGAGGTGGGAGGTGGGGACAGGGACAGACTGGAGCAACTGGAGAAACACTTGGTGAGGTGAGAGTGGAGGTGAGGACGGGAACAGAACGGAGCAACTGAAAACAAGTTGGTGAGATGAGTGTGGAGGAGGGGACGGAGACAGAACGGAGCCAACTGGAGAACCAGTTGGTGAGGTGAGTGTGGAGGTGGGGATGGGGACAGAACGGAGCAACTGGAGAACAAGTGGGTGAGGGTGGGAATGGGGACAGAACGGATAAACTGGAGAACTAGTTGGTGAGGTGAGGTAGGAGGTGGGGACGGGGATAGAACGGAGCAACTGGAAAACTAATTGGTGAGGTGAGGGTGAAAGTGGGGACGGAAACTGAAGAGGTAGTGTCACCATCAAGTGTTTCGCCAAAGACGTCATCAGACACGGTGGAGAGGACCCAACAGTTAAAGACGGGTTGAGCGGCGTGGAGAATGGCAGGTGCTGATGCCAACGGCGACATGACGGGATCGTGGCGAGCGGTCGGTCTGGAGCGCCCTGGGGCCGGCGCAGCGCGGCGCGGCCGGGGGCGGCGCGCCGGGGGCGGCGGGAAGTGGCGTTTCCGCGGATGCGCACGGCGCACGGCGCAGCGCCGCGACCGTTCCGCGATGCGCCGATAGGAGCGCTGGAGTGGCTCGCGTGCAGCGCGGCCGCGGTTAACCAGCGGTTATTTACGGCGGTCGCGGCGCGGCGCGGCGCGGCGCGGCGCAGCGCGAGGCGGTGCCCGCCCCGTCCCGTCCACACCATTCGCTCGTCCCGCCGTGCTCTCGTCCACTTGCCGCGGAGATCACACGCGTCCAACCAACGCGACGGGACGTTCTCACCGTCGCTCGTGCGACTCCGCAAGTCCCTCCTCCTTTCCGTCTGAATGTCACTCGCCATGTGCGGTAAACAATGACACACACAAAAAAACTTATTGCGTTTGAAGAAAATGGTGTGTTTTGCAAGTGTGTTGCAGTCTTGGCTTTGGGAACCTTTGACGCAAAACTCTCATGTTTAACCTCCATTTTTGCAAATAACATGAAATTTATCGTGTGCCTTTTTTATGCTTAATTGTAATGGTTTCTCAGAAAGGTAATTTTCCGTCGTCTCGAAATGTCATTTTTATATTCAAGAGTATCAATTTGAACCAATCTTCTGCTACATCAAAGAAATGTAAAACGATTAAAAACCTTTAAGAAAAATAATTATGGTTAGATAAACATTTAATTCTTTAAACGATTTTGCAATCTATATTAAATGTGAGAAAAGAAAATATTATTCAATTCATTGTGAAGATGATATAAGTATTTTTTTTTAATTTTATGAAAAAATGTTCGTGTTAACAATGACATCTCTGGATATGCAGAATTAAACGAATTAAATCCAATTTTATGTAGTATTATTCTTTTTATTTTTCGACAATGATCGGTAATGATTTCTACGAGTAATGTAAGACCGGTAATGAGTTCTCAAAGTGTATGTTAATTAAAATTTACATGCTGATATATCTCGTATTGTCGTTTACTAAAAAGAAAAAAGGGAAGATTATGAGGAAGACATCACAATCCACCACCTCTCTAAGAATATCATCCATTTCATCATCAATTAACTAATAACTGTTAAGTGGTGTAAAGCTACAAACCATCCAAAATATTGAGAAATAATGAATGATCACTAATCTGCCGGTGCATTGTGAAAGGGTAAAATCACATTGGTCCATTTGGCATTCAAGTACACGGTTAGAAATATGGTTCTCTTGAAATGTTTAGTAGTTTAAAAAAGTAAATGCTGGCGTTAGCACCCCATTCTACATAAAAGCTCGATGAAATAATTTCTAGAAACCAAGTGTCGAAAGCAGAGAAAGGTTTACTCCAGTAGAACCTGATTAACGGCACAAAAATCGTGAATCAAAACGAGCCACTAAATTGGCAATCGTATCGTTCGTAAGCAACAATTGTGGCACAACTCAAAATCAGGTGATGAGATAAATGAGTTTGAAGTTTTTACCTAGTACTGAAATACATCATTCTAGCATTCACACTTCTCCCATTTGTTGGTGAAATTCTGTACTGTATGATATGCTGCTGTTGCTTCTGGAAGATAGACCAATCTGCAATTCTGGAGACTGAATTAACTCAAACTTCGTATATGTTGAGTTTGCCGCTATTGTAGGCCACGAGCGACATGAGACCAAAACAGTTGTCCCACCCCTTTCAGATTGAGTTTTAGTAATTCCGGGTGCGTCAACTGCTAAGGTCATTAGTCTTGTATGTTCTTTTCCTCGGGAGATGGTTCTTTTCCCCAACCACCAGCGGGGCACCGCCCCAGCCGATAGAAGCTCTAAGCTCCCGACCGGTCTCCCGGCATGTGTGGTTGTGTACTGCATGTAAGTGTAAGTGTGTGTGTGTGTGTGTGTGTGTGTGTGTGTGTGTGTGTGTAAGGGGAGAGGAGGGGACAAGGAAGAGGAAGGAAAGATCACACGCGGTCCGTGGCCGGTTTTTAGGGTACTGCTCCGGCATTCGCCCGGTGTTGCTCAGAGAAACCGCGGAAATCTACCGAACTGAGCAGTCGTCCGCTAGAATTCTCCTCCAGACAGCGACTGAATTTGACCTAGCTATCTAGCTGGTTGAAAATCCTGCCACCGACAGCACTCGAACCTAGGACCTCCCAGTCAGAGACGCTGCAGTGACATCAGTTGTTACCCTGCGCCACCTCTCCCGGTCGTCCCCCTCATCCAGCGGCTGCTTTCGTTCTTCCCGACTCCGCCCCCTCCTGGACTCGTCCCCGCCGCCGAGTACCCGCGCCGCGCGCCGCCCACCCGAATCCCACCCCCGCCCAGCGCCTCCGCCCGGCGACACGTCTCCGTCGACGCAGATTGGCTGCGAGGGAGCCCGCGTCTCCACTGTGAAAAATCGCATCCGGTTGCTCGCTGACACCGGAAGCACCCCTTCCGTGGCGCGGCGAGCGGCGGCGGTGTGAACCGCCCCGCCCCCTCTCCCACGCGACCGCCCCCACCGACAGTCGTCGTCGCCGGTGTCAAGGTTTTTGACGATAGCAACGACATCCACACGTGGCCGACAAAAAAACCACGCGAAGAGTTTTTTCTTTGCTGTGGGTTGATGGTGATGAATATGAGGTGAACTTTGATATCCAAAACATCCCCAAAAATGACCAATAAAATGCTCTTAAAAGGCTTTCAAAATGTTCTAAAACGAAAGAAAAATGAAGAAAAAAATCTTTTAAAATGCCCTAAAAACAAAGAAAAATTACGTAAAAATGTGATCAAAACCAATTCGGATGGACATCTCAAACTGTTGGGTACGTTACTGACGTAATCTTAGCTTATTCCATGCGTTCGAGTGAACTCAGCTTGCAGGCTTTTGGTTTGGATGGTTCTTTACTAGGAAAGCTCTGTCTTTATTTACCCCGAAATCGGTCGAACTGGCAATGGCGCTGTTGTACGTCACAAGAATTACATACAAGGGCTGTCAAAACAATTTCTGAGCGAACAAATCGAATGAGCTACTGAATAATTCTGTGAAGAACATTTGTTGCATCTACCATTAAAAATGACATCAAAATCAATGAAATAAAAAAATTGCCTTAAAAATGACGAGAAAATTTAAAAAATTACTTATTAGCCGACATCGATAAAAAATGCAAAAAATGACGTATAAAAATGAGTCATTTCCTTTTGTCGTAACATAAAATGAATTTTTGTACTAAACGGCATTGTTCTAAAGTGAAAAGATAAAAAAGATATTTCATTAAAATCCGCCCCTAGTGATGAAGCACAGAGCTTCTGCAAGAGAACGTTGCCACTTGCGGAGTGCAGTAAGAAGAACAAGGAGCATCGGTACTTCTGTACTTCTGTACTGTAAAACGGCTGTCAACTTACTCCGATTTTCGAAGATATTAGAATTCAGCGCTGAACTTCAAGGAATTCCAACTAGAGAAATATCTTACAAAATGCCCGAATTCTGACCGAACAAAAATAAAGCAATGGTAAATATTGTTTTTCGTAAACATAAGTGACTCTTCAAATTCAAATTCAATTTGTTTTAAAAAATAGCATTGTTGTTGCAAATAGTTAAAAATACTGTTTTTAAAAGCGCAATTCCTTATGTCATAACTACAGTCCCTAATCCCTTATGTCACGAAAGGCTCCTAGTACATTTATTTTCGTAGAATACTATTTAACAGAAATACATATTAAAGGGAAAAAAATTGAAAGATAATTTCCCAATTTTTAAATTATAAATGTTACTGATTGACCCTCCCAGATAATGTCTTCCTTTTAAACTACCTAACAATTGTTGTCATACCATTGAATATACTTCATTTTCACTTAAAAAAACGAATTTTTTTCTCAAGGTTAATCGTACATTGTTATTTACAAGCAATGATGCGGGAGAAATGAATAATCTCACTTAAATTCTCATATTTAATTGGTATATTCTTTTTTAATATAATACTCTCAAATTATTTTTCCTGAAGTTGAAATTATCTTCTTTTCTAATTAAAGAAACCTCTGCTCATGTCCGTTGTGCAAACAACATACTGCCAAACAAGAATTCATGGGCAACTTCTTAATAACCCTGAGCTTACTGGGCGTTGCTTGATTCTATCGTACCACGGCACCCAACACAGAGAATGGCTGATCGAGTAAGTGGACACATACCAACAGAGCAAAAAATCTTCCAACTCTCTTTAAATGCTATTTATCTCTCAGGAGATACGATTTTTCATTGATACCAGAGTCTTTACTCTGTTCTCTCATGGAGACTTCGAAAATCTCTTGTGACATGTTTCCGGAGAGAGGATAGCTGTACTGAGAGTTTACACGTGTCTTCTAACCAGGTCCGGATAGCTAGGAGAGAAAACATTCTCCGTGTAAACGCTCCTTAAGGAAAAACAATTTTTTTTCTGAAGGTTAATTCTACATTGTTATTTACAAGGATTGAGGTCGGAGAAAATTAATAATCCCACTTGAATTCTTATATTTAATTAGTATATACTTTTTTTCGTGCATTACTCTCAAATTACGTATTTTGACTCAAGTTGAAATTATCTTCTTTCCTAATTTACGTAAACTCTGTTCATGTCCGTTGTGAAAACAACTTACTACCAAACAAGAATTCATGGGCAACTTCTTATTAACCCTGAGCTTCCTGAGCGTGGTTTGATTCTATCCTACCACGGCAACAGAGCGGATCAGGGTCAGGAATAGCCATACGTTCGGTGACTTGGCAGCGGTACAAGACCGTTCCGCGGTGGAGAGAGACCTGCAGGAGATATCGATCAGTTGGCTTCTTACTGAACCTGGCGGTGAGAGAAAACCTGCAACGTTATTTCCAAGGCCGCACTTCACACCCGTGCACGGAAGAAATATGCGCCGTCGGCCCAACATGATCTGTGCTTCCTGTACGCCGTGCGAGACGGGTGGGCCATGCAGGAACCACCGCTGTCAACCCCAGCGCATCTTCGCATTTTAGTGAGTGCGATAACAGTCCAAATGGTGAACTTGATAGAACCCCTATGATAGTACACGCATTTTTGTGATGAGAAAAACTCCACCAAGACCTAACAAATGCGACTAGGAAAAGCGACGTGAGGCAGGAAGCACAAATGAGAAAAGAGATAGTTCGGAAACACAACCATTCCTACCGACATCTAAACAAGTTGTGTGATTAACACCACTCCTTATCGGAAGATCCAGTTCGCCGGAGTCTTTGTAGCGTTGAGAAACCCGTCCCGAGATTAGACTGCACGTCTGTGATGCAACTGATGAAAATTCATTCTTTCGTTCCAGGTCAATGTCAGTGAGACAGGGCCACTGGCTGCGTCGACGATGCTGCTGCCTACCCGCCTTACAAGGTAAGACAAAGAGCACTTTGTTCCCACTTTCAGTTTCACTTAGGCGGCGTTCTCTTTAACCCCGCCACCGCCTGCTCTGCCGCCGAGCGCGTCCCTGCGCCCGGTTCGTGATAAGGAGCACGCCGCCCCGGGACTCGTTTGCATGCGCTGATAAGGTTCCGGGGCGGCGCGCCTATCAGATCGCCGGACGCCTCCCGAGCAGTGCCGTGGCGACGCGCGCCCGATGTCTCTGTCCGAGTCTGCCGCGCGCCGCCGGCTCTGGAGACTGCCGACGCAACCGGGAGCGGTAGCTCAGTGCATCTACTGATGTCACTGCAGCGCCTCTGACCGGGAGGTCCTAGGTTCCCACTCCCTACGGCGGCAGGATTTTCGACACTAGCTCTTCAGCTAGGTCGAATTCAGTCGCTGTCTGGAGGAGAATTCTAGAGGTCAGCTGCTCTGATCGGTTGTTTTCCGTGGTTTCTCCGATCAACACCAGGCGATGCCGGAGTAGTACCCTACCAAACGGGCCACGGACCGCGCGCGATATTTCCTTCCTCTTCCTCGTTCTATCCCCTCCCCTTACACACACACACTTACACTAACATGCACTACACTACCACATATTCCGGGAGACTGGTTGGGAGCTTAGAGCTTGTCCCGGCTGGGGCGGTGCCCTGCTGGTGGGAGAGTCCTGGTTAGGGGGAAACCCCAGTAGCCGACGGGAGGTCGGCGCCGGAACTCGCCATCCAACGGGGGAAGATCACCGCCATCTCCCGATAAAAACATACACTACAATTACGGGACTAATGACCAAGGCAGTTGGCGCGCCCGGAAACACGAAAAAATCAATCAAATCAATCAATCTGGCGACGCACTTGTAACTCTACCTTCTACGGAGCAGTGGCGTTGCTTAAGTTGGTGTCATCCGGGGCAAAACTAATGGTGTAACCCCCCTAAAATTAAATATAAAAATATCTATATCTGAATAGTTTATACATTTTATTCTATTGTTTATTTATTTATCGTCGCATCGACATCAAGATCATTTGCGACTAAACAGATAAATACATTTTGTAATTACAATGTGAAATTTAGAACAATATTCACTTTCAAAAGCAAAAAATTGTAAAAGAATATAATACAAACGATACAATACAATAGATACGGTACATACATTACTTTACGGTTTATATATTTATTATACGATTTATACATTATTTAATAAAAATATAAGTATATTTGCACAATATTAAAGATAACTTGTAGATTATTTTATCAAGATTAACGATAAGTTAATATAAAGTAATCGCCAAAATCGAGACTCTTGGACCACTGAAGATTTGGGGTTCACTGCTCATTGTTTCGCGTTTTACTGTACATTATTTTCCTTTGCTATCTCAGTATATATGATTTAATTGTATAACTATTATATATATATATATATATATATATATATATATATATATATATATATATATATATATATATAAGTTTTTAATAAATCATTAAAATTATATGATTCACACTTTAAAATTTTATTATGGGTGTCACCCCTAAAATGGTGTCACCCGGGGCACACCGCCCCCCTCCCCCCTAGCTACGACACTGTAACAGAGCAACCGTGTGGATTCACCGCCGGAGGGGTGGGGTGCATGAAGTGCAGGATGTAAGAAGTTGCTGCAGTAGATAAGACCAGCTACACTTGAGTACATTTGCACTGCTTAGAAACTGATTACCAAATTTCGAATATTGTTAATAGTTCTATAAGACGTCAATTCAATAAAATGTGATAATATTAACAACTTCCCAAAATTATTTTGAAAGAAAAGTTTGATGACCATCAGGGATGGTCAGGAACATATTCTCGTAAGCGTCCTGAAGTTCCTGTGATGGATCTCAACCTATTTCACCCCACCCCAACCCCACCTCATGAGGAATCTGACCTCAAAAATAAAAAGATATTAACAAAAGTAATTTTAGTTTCGCGCATCCAATTAACTAATATTAGTTAATCATAAATAGAAAATATATTTACAATATATATTTAATACTTTACTTTTTTTTCTCAGAAGAATATTAGCTGTAGTTGAATACGGTGTTACGTGTTCTCAGTGACTAAATAAAAATTACGGATTTCCTTGTAAGAAAGTTCATAATGTTTGTTCTTCTTTCAGCAACAGTTTATTGATTGGAATTTCTTTATTACAACTAGTTGACGTTTTCTGTATTTTTCTGTTAACTTACAAAACAAAGACAAATTACACACTAACGACGTATGATTCTTGCAATCGCTCATTCATAACAAAAACACCAGTAGCTTCTTCATTCTTTTCAGAAGGATCATAGTCCATATTTCACAGACAGGCAGGATGTTTGTTTTCTTGACCAATGTTTTCTTGCCTACAAACGTAGTATAAGCTTTGTGTTTCTTGTTAGGGTATTTGAGCACTACTTCAGAAATGCACAGTTGATTAATTAACGTGCTTCGTTCATCCATTCCAGAGGACACTATCATGGGGATACATCATCTCAAATTATTGTACTCAGGTCAACAACCTAAAGAAATATTGAGGAAAAAATTAAATAAATCCATGTATTAATCACAGAAAATATTTGTTTTATGACTATTCTTCTCCTAGGGCTTTTATCCAGCCGACAGCCGGTTGCCCTTTACGTCCCGAAGGAACGCATATTCAACCAAACACTAGACAAACACTTGCGGGCTCCTCTGATCTGGGCTCAGCAGAACGCGAGGCCCTCCGCGACAACACACACACACAAAGTCAAGGGACAAACAGCCATGCCCAAGGCGGGACTCGAACCCGCGACCCTTTGGACCGAAGCGCGGAGTCGGTACTCGCTCTTAGCCACCTCGGCCATCCAGGTCGGCCTATGACTATTCTTCTTCTCAAATATTGTAAGCTACAGTTAGTTATTCGATTGCAAGGATCTTCAAGCCTAAGGATCAAGTATCATTAAGATATCTTCGATTTCACATATTGATGAGAATGATTTCGCAAACATGAATCATTTTATACTTAATACAAAGTTTATTTTTTGATGCTTTTTTACATTATGATCGATATCACAAAATATTGGAATACACCACCATAATTTTGAACTAATCGCAGATTTGTTAAATCATTCTAAGGTTTAGTCCTTTACCTCATAATTAAATGGTTTACTGCAAAAAGGCAACAACATCGTAATTAATAAGTTTTTAATGTTTCATTTTAGAACGTGATAAACATTGCAATACATCAATACTAAATTCGTTTTGTAAAACATTAGTTTTAATGTAACTTACTACGGATACTCTATGCGTAACTTTGTGAAACTCTTCCTTAGTAATATTACTTTTATGCTCGTTTGCTCCGATATCTTACATCTTCGAATGAATAAACCAGAACATTCTTTCCTGCTGCTAGCTTTGAATGCTGTTTTCAAGAATTCGAAGAATGTAAAACCAACGTCCGTAATGTCATTACCACGAAATTTGCTCGTATTCTCAAAATAAATCTCTGGAACCAAGTAAGTGATTATTTAATGTCACGCTATTACAAACCGGAATTTGCATGTATATTTTATGTCAATGGTCAAACTAATAAAACAAACTTAAGGACCTACGTGGGGAAAAAGCGTGTCGATATATATGTATGCACGTCGTCGTGTTTGCCTTATAATCCGTCTTCTCTTCCGTCTACATCTTGGGCTTGATGTCAGTCATTTGTCTTAGTGTCCGCCTGGTTTGGCCTCACGTAAATCTCGCGCAGTGCGCGTCTAACGACGGTGGTGGCGCTAGGGGCGAACGAACGAACAACTGGGCGAACTTCTTTCGCGCTCTGGAACCGCATTCATATCGCGGATAAACACAGGAAGCCGCACTTAGCTCGTGCATTCATCTTGGATTCCTTCGCTTCCTTTGGCGGGCGAATTAGCGAAGTTCGCAAAGCAGTTTGTCCTCGGCGGACGTTTCATGAGTTTGGTTAATGAAATAAAACTTAATACTTAGACTTCGTAACAATTTTATAATTAAATTACCATTACACGATAATGTTTTTTATTATCAGTTGAATAAAATAGAAATATATAATAATTCAAAAACAAATAATTATTTTTATTATTAACCACGATTTCTTAGCCTTTGATATACTGGAAATTCAACTATGTTGCTTCAATGTGTTTTATTTCACATAATTTATTTCAAATATTATTTTCAGTTGGTACCTTCTTCATACATCATGGTTTAATATTTTTTACATTTTGAATTTTTTTGTAATAAAGCCATGTGTCCTCTAGAAGATATTTGTTCTTATTAACAAGTATGCATGTCATTAAATATTAAAATTTACAAGTATTTCAACCTGCGTGTAGCTTGTAGATGAGAAACACTTCATATATCACGAATGGAAGTTTATGATAACATTTACGTCACGAGCAGTACTTGACAGACAACGTGCGTGAATATCCTACTACTCTCCTATACTGCTGGTCACGAACCGACCATTTTTACTAGCTTCCTTTCCTCATCCCTAGTTTTCGTCTTTGCGATATGTCTTCTATCTCCCTTACACTCTCTCTCGGGAGACCAGTCGGGAGCTTAGAGCTTGCGCCGTTGGTGGGAGATACCCGGATGCAGAAAATTCCGCAAGCCGATGTGTCGATGGGAAAAATCCCATCCAGCGGGGTAAAACACCGTGACCTCTCGATAAAAATATGCACTACACTTACGGGACTAATGACCAAAACTGTTGACGCGTCCGGAAACCCGAAATATTCAATTAATCAGTCATATGCTCATTGAGGGATGTTCAATTGCACGACTGTACTCAGGATCCATGTTCCATGTTCGATACGAAACGTCACATTCTATCTTGGACCAGATTGTTAACCTTAATTGTTAAATATTTGTTTCATTTAACTGGTAAATTTCTATGTATGTTATTCTTCCAGTTAATTAAGATTAGGTAGTCATAACAACAATTTATTTTGCTTATATTTTTTGTCTTGATTGATAGTCTTGCCATCGCATGAACTAAAATAATATTTCAGACTTAAAAGAAATATCTCCGTATGACCATAACTGCAGGATTCACTTTTGCATCATAAAATGTTATCGAGAATGCTTAGAAAGAAAATGCTTCATCAGTTTAACATATCTACCTGTCTCATTAATTACATAAACATATTTCACAAAAAAGAGTTAATCAACAATAAAATTTCATGGATTTTCTTTAGATTTAAAATATTGCAAACTGCACATTTGATGCAATGTGGCATATGTGCCGGCAGTACCAAATCCATTTTGACCATCGAATAACCAGGAAATATACTTTTAGGCACAAAACGTCATATATATTAATAAAATAAAATTGTCAGTCTATAAACTCTATTAATTCTAGTTTAATATAAAAATATCATAAGAAAAATAAAATCGTTAACTATTTCCCTCACTAATTCACTGAAAAAGTAAAAATTGAATATACTTATACAAGAGCTCTGTAAACCTTAACCAGAATGGGACGTCCTAGAAAGAGATGGTGTAAATGCATTGTTAAAAGTAGGATCCAAAGTAAGTCACTGAAGGTTATTAAAAATATCGATCAAATAGCTTATTAAGGTACTATTTGAAGAGACTACATACTTCTTATGGCATACTTTTTCATTCAGAAAAAAAATCAATTGACGCTGAAATACACTGCGTAGCACGTCATAGCGGTAAACGGGACCGCGCACTAGCCGCAAGCAGCAACATCGGCGGTGACAGTCGCCAACATTTAACGGCTCCTGCACTTGATAGCGGTCGTCATATGCCACGATAATATTCCTACGCGGCGGTGAACACGGTGTCTTCTGGCGTTGAGCCGACTTCCACTACACGCACGTGCTATCATCGGCGCGTACACTGCCGCCGCCGCCCCCGCCGCCGCCCCCCCCCCGCCGCCGCCCCCGCCGCCGCCCCGGCTGCCGCCGCCGCCCCCGCCGCCGCCCCCGCCGCCGCCGCCCCGCCGCCGCCACCGCCGCCCCGGCTGCCGCCGCGCCCCGCCGCCGCCGCCGCCCCGCCGCCGCCGCCGCCGCCGCCCCCGCCGCCACCGCCACCGCCACCGCCGCCGCCGCCGCCGCCGCCGCCGCCGCCCCCGCCGCCGCCCCCGCCGCCGCCCCGCCGCCGCCCCCGCCGCCGCCCCCGCCGCCGCCCCCGCCGCCCCCGCCGCCGCCGCCGCCGCCGCCGCCGCCCCCACCGCCACCGCCACCGCCGCCCCCGCCGCCGCCGCCGACTCGCCTCGCGCCACGCCGGGCGATACCTCTCCAATTTGTCAGGCGCCGCGCGACCGCCCGTCAAACCTCCAATTAGTCAATCAGTCACGTCAGTCAAGTAATCAGCCTGCTGTCAGAGCGCCGTGAGCTACGGCGAGCTATCTGTCAGGCCGTCTCTCCCTCGGACGCCCAGCCCTCGCCGCCCTCAAGGGCTGGAGGTTCCGCTGGCAGCGGGCGACCCTGCGACCCCGGGAAAAGTGATTCTGAGGAATGCACGACATGGGCGACGGACAATGCGTACGAGTCATTCGAATAGCACGATATCCAGTAATACAAACGTTTACGTAGGGTAATTTTTATTGTTCAACAGGTAAAGAATTATTCAGTTGGGTTGATGGAAGTCAAGTAGGTATGAATTCTCGCAGAGGACAATGATTTTGCAACATTTTCGTACAAAGATACTCATTAATAATGCCAACAAAAGAAACATACGTGATAACAGTGCATGTAATACTTATAACGGCAACAGCTGTCAGATAGACGCCGCGTTGAGAATGGGTGTGCAATTTTTCGACCATCCCCTGTGTAGTTAACTTCAGCAAATGCTACATTGGATTCTAACTGAAAACGAATAAGTTAAGCTGCTAAAAACTGTGGATCGAAACAATTTCGGGTCAACTTCATCGGCACGGAAAGTAGACATGGTCTAAGGCATGAAAGGGGATATTAAGTTATCGCAATAACAATTTCTGAGTTTAGAAAAACGAATCCTTTCATTACTCAAAAATTAGAAAGTTCTCTGTAGATCCATGCCTGCTCCCGATGCAAAAATAATTGTTCTGAGTGGTCAACTGAAGTGAAACCGACATGTTCACGTGGACACTGCGAAGCAATATTATGATATTGCTTCGCAATGTACACTTTTAAGTATACTTAGAAGGGATAACAGGACGGGGCACAGAATTAGAAGCGAGGGTAACATACGGGTTCCAGTGGCGAGGAGTCCGGTCATCGACAGATGCGGCGATGACTAAACAAAGTAATAAAAATCTTGAGTTTTAAATATTTTATAAAATAATTAGGTAATATACCAACATATTACCATATTTAAACAATACAGCGAACAACGAAAAAATCAAGAAATAATCATAAAACAAGGAGAAGATTCCAAAGAAATCGCTGATATAGCATGGAATTCACAGCTCGACGCCTACTCTCAGTGATTCAACCGGTCGCAGTTTTTGTATCCTTTTGCGAGGTGATACGGTTCCCACTCAATCCTGCTTTCGGAGAATCTTCGGTTGTTCGGCGGTTTCTGACCGTGCTTAGCAAAACATCGTACGCCAACGTCGTAGGGAAAATATTACGAAAATATTCGATCTCTGAATAGCTTTAGCAAGATAGGGCCCGATATTCAACACTTCTTGAGATGATTACGCAAAGATGCCAGGATTCACTACTGCTGGGTACTTTACCTTAAAATTGAAGCTATCTACCTGCCATCATCAGAACGAGAAAAACCCATAATATCTTATATTTATTACTATTAGCCTATGTGATCTTAAGTGTCTGCGGTTACAACCAGGTTAATCTGCCTGATCTCTAAATGCTGAGAATATACCACGATGAATAGCGATATAACTGTCGTATATTATGAATTGTGACATAAACATTTCCCGTCAAACTCGTTCTCCCCCAAAATAAACGACCGTGATACTCATCAGTTTCATGTGAGAAATCACGTGAATGAACATCGTTAATATGAGTGCAAAATTTGAATAAAAAATACAAAAAGAACTAGTCATTCCATAAGTTAATCTGGGAAATTCATAACACAAATAAGTTGCAAAATTTTGAAATGACTTCAGTGTACTAAGACATCCTTACTTATATAATCGACATTTTTAAACATTGCGAGAGACCGATGTGTGGCTTGCAAAATATAATATCGGAACAAAGGAACCAAAAATTTAGTATCTTGCTATCATGAAACGATTTTTTATTTAAGTGATATTATGCCAATCTTTAAACACTAGAAATATGGCATAATGCTTCCTATGACTCACACATTTCAAGTTAGTTTCCAGAAAATTG
The DNA here is from genome assembly GCA_011170035.1 of Teleogryllus occipitalis. Lineage (NCBI taxonomy): Eukaryota > Metazoa > Arthropoda > Insecta > Orthoptera > Gryllidae > Teleogryllus > Teleogryllus occipitalis. The sequence goes on along the minus strand of BLKR01001707.1, from coordinate 201,484 downwards.
CATTTCGCAATCTCAATTTGTATATAAATTATTCTGGAATAATAGAATCGCACACAAAGAATTAATATTTTTCGCATTATTTATTACAGAAACTGATTATATAAATTTTATTATTTTTAAAAGCATTAATAATTAATACTAATCTCGTTTTGTAACAATTATCCAATTTTAAAAGAATTGAATATGAATTTCCTTTCCTACTACCATTGCCTCGTGGCATATAACAAACAGACTACTTCATAGAGAACTGGACATACCGCAGAATCAAATAAAAATTACATTTCCTTACTGTCGTTCAAATTCCTTTCTAACCTCCAAACTGCCCCTTTCACCAGCCACTTTAACCAAAAAAAAAAAAAAAAAAAAAAACAGCATTGCTACTAAAATAATTAAATCCCGTTTTCCAAAAATATCTTCCGTCCCCCATAACCTAAAGAAATTACTATTCTTGAGTTTTTCTAACCTGGCCGATGACACTTCATCAGCTGTTACGATGTCATCCAACAGAGTGCAAAAACGTCGTCACTGTGGTGACGTTTAAGCTCCCGAGTGGACGAAACCGTAACAGTTGATCTGCTGTCATCAGGCAGGTTACAGAAACACCACTCACCTCTCACTAGCGGCGATTTGAATTGAATTGAATGTGCCTTATTTTACGAGGCGAGACTCAGGCCATGAGGCCTGCTCTTCCGCCTGACCACGCAAATTCCGCTACGCTCCTTTCACCAACCATGGGAGAAAGAAGGTATTACTTGGGCGACGAAACAGGCGATTTGAATTTAGCTCAGAGGCATCATTTAGGCTTGAGGATCTTTTACATGCAGTAAATCTACTAACATGGGACAGCCGGCTTTACTTCCCCTCCGAAGGAAGGCGTACGAAGGATTTTTTCGCCCTTAAAAATCCACGGCTTCGATCGGGTTCGAACCCGCAAACTTGGGTATAACAGTCCGATACACCAACCGTTCTATATATCTTTCTATATATCTATACTATACATCGCCGCCGCCGTTTGTGGCATTGTTGGAGTGTTGCACAACAACCAGAAATTTTCTGCCAATTTCCCTTGACACGTTAACACCAAAAGGAAATCACTTTAATAACGTGCAGGTGATCTATCTTCGAATGAAGTTCCTATCTACAAGTGTTAACATACGAAGAGAGGTCCCAGCGATCGCCCGAGAGCTGACGTAATGAAGGGAGTTTGATTTCAGCTACAACTGTGTGTCCTGACGTACGATACTCTTTTTTCTGGGTTGCAAATAATTCCCAACATCGAGACGTGGAACAGCACCTCTCAAGTCCGTGATGGATTTCAGCCATCGAGGTATACGGAATTAGGAAAATAGATGGCACAGTTGCTTATGCGGTAATGACTCGTGGACGAGTTCTGTGTGACCTTTTTTGAGTGTGCAATGAATTATGGTGGGTAGAAGTAGTCAAACGTCATTTATTACGTGTTTACACAAAGTATTAAAGATGAAAATATTCAAAATATTAATTTATTCATATAACATTACCCGAAATTCGTGATAAGATTTGTTTTGACGAAAATAATTTTTTTATGCAACTTAATTAAAATATTATTTTTTTAGTTAATGTGCAATTTGGAATACGAAAACCATTTGGCGCTTCTTGAATTTCCACCTTTAGCCGCTCAAGATTAAAGGGATGAAATATGTTTTTATCTGAAAGTCCGAGCCCTAGGAATGTTGTATTCTGCAACAACCTGGTTGGTGCGGCACCAGCCGCCACTACCTCTCACTACATACCGTGCTTTCTTCTTACCTTAATTTTCATCAAATTAACAGCAATCGTCCAGGAGGTACCCAGGGGATATGACCTCGATCAGAAATAGAGGTAAGATGGTGAGCTAATGTGCAGTTACATGTAACTTCGGCCCACTGTAGTGAATCTACCCATTATAATACGAGTACATATATAAAAGCTAACATTCACCCGTAAAGAGGTAATCCCATTAATTTGGTTAAAGAAATTTAACAAATTTTTGAACGTTTTTAAGTAACAAAAATTATTGGTTTATATATTTGGACATAAACAGTTATTATTTTAATCCTGCACATCTATCTGAATAAACATTAATCTACTCAAATATATGACAATATTTGTTTCTTAATATTTGGAAGCATATTGTTCCAGATTATGACTTACAAAACATGAAACATGCATTGAAAATAAAATAATACGAATTGATTTTTCAATCATATTCATGATACATATAAATATAAATTAAAAATACTAAATTAAGTTCAGAATCCGGTAGATAAGGCGATAAGAATATTCTTGGAATCAGTTTGTTTTAGTAATTATCTGCTAATATTTTTTCAATACGGCTAACATAATGTAGCCCAATTATTAAATATTCTCTCCCGGAATACTGATAAACAGATATTGTAGAACATACATTTAGAAAAATATTATATGTATGTATTTGGCGTTTTGGGTCGGTAGTCCGACTTCGCCGGCCAGCTACCGGTGTCCCCTTGCCTGGGCGTAGTTAGATTCCAATGCTTGGGGGTAAGAGCGACATTAGGTGAACATGACCTATTCTCTTCACCGTAACTAGCAAGATCCGCCTGCTTGAGCTTTTTTCGTCACACAGATACAGAAATTGAGACGATTTTGAAGGAAAGCTACAACTATAGTTTTGCCTCGACCGGGAATCGAATCCGAGGACCCCTGCACGAGAAGCTAGTATGCTGCCCATGAGCCATCCCAGAGGACAAAATATTATAATTTGCTTAAAACGAAGGTGAATCTATGAATTAGGTACTAAATTTTGCGAAATCATTCAATAGTGTGGGACATAGTTTAAAAAACATGTCATGTATTTTTAACTTGCAAAACAAGAACTTGAGAATTCTCTGTTGTATTTAGAAAAGCGAACTTGAAACTACTCGTAACAGTTGGATATTGTAATTTTATTGAATTATACATACAAAATTTTTACTTTTGGTTGAATACAATTTGCAATATGTTTTCTTTACTCTAAATTAAGTTCTATTTTTAAGGAGACAGTAATGCTTAATATCCATAGTAAGGTCTTCAATTATTTTATCCATACCATTATTTCTATTATTTTATTAAAACCATTATTTTATATCCATTTCTTAATTTTAAAAATTATTTAAATACTGAAAAGGGTTTTTGAAGATTTTAAACAAACAAATTTTATATATATATATATAATTACAGTTTTTAGTCTAATAGAATTTATATTTTTAACGTAATATTGTCAATAATCCCTACTTCAGATTCCCTGTGAGATCCAAATCTTCAGTGATGTAAATTTGTAATGTCAAAATACCTGAAATACATTCTGGTCGAATAAGCTGAAATAAAATTTAAAAAAAGCTTTTAAATTATATATTCTTAAATAATAAATATTTTCTATCAGTTTGATAAAAAATCATTTCGATCAGCTTGATAGTAAATATTTTTACTTCGTAGGAAGAGAAAGTTATGTAATCGTGCGCTGGAATAAGGCGAATTTTCGGCAGAAAAACTCTTATTGCCGGACCCAGGTACCGAAAATGTGGATAAATTATGTTTCAATATGTAGTAAATTACTTCCTCTAGCATGCGGTGTAGCCTGAATACATGTTTAGTAGGCCCTTGATACAGATAAATCAATTTTCTGTCCGTCTGTGGTCAACGTTAGCGGGTAAACCATTCAGCCGATTTTCTCTAAAATTGATATTTCCAGACTGATGTGAACGAAGCCAAGGCGTTGGGAGTTTATAGCGGATATTTTGATTCTTGAGGGCACTTTACCTGAAGCCTCATAAACTTCAAAATTTTCTCAAATATGGCACTGAATTGGTTTATTAAATTTTGCCCTCGGATAGCGTAAACTACTCTTAAGAGAATATTGAAAGTCTTATCTTCGTTAATATCCCTAATTCTTCAAAAATTGCAAAAAGTGCAATTTTTTGGGCATCTTACTACAAGTACAATATTGAAGATGAGATTTTTTCTCAATGAAATCTGTTCTTTAAATACAGATTTTAAAATAAAGTCAAGTTCAATTTTTTGAAAACAGGAGTAGTTTTCGGGAAATTCTGCCCGAAATATAGCCAATTTTAAATTTCTTTAAACAATTTTCTTCTCAAAAACTGCTCCCAATTTTTTCTCAATTTCTTTTTTCCTCAGATAGAAGAGGGATTCGTGGGTCTCATTTTTATTGAATTCTGAATTTGTGAAAATTGCAAATTTAGAATTAGTGCGAGAAAGTATGCGCTGTTGTACCACTACTAGTTAAGCATTTATTTAATTTTCTGTATGTCAGGTCATTTTTAATTAAAATATCTGGAAAGAATTTTGTATGAAATGTTAATCATATTTATTTTCACGAAATTACACCTACCCACAATTATCCGCTTACATTATTCCAATATGTAAAGTATTACGAAACTATCGTTTAATTGCTATCGTTCGTTCCAAATAAGCTGTTCTTATGAAAGAGTTATAAAATAGTTGTTAAATAGCATTCACATTTATGAATGAGTAATATTTTTCATGCAAATTGTATATTAAGAGACGTTATAAAAACTGAAATTTCGTGTTAAATTTCTGATACCATTATTGTAACCTTTGAGGTAGAAGATCTTTATCTTTTCTACACCATACGCTTCTTCAAAGATTCATTTAATGTCTCTTTAGATGAAATGCTTACAAGAGGCAAAATAAACTTTAACTGGAAATGAAAAGTTAGATTATTCCAGGAAAATTACAAGTATAACAGTTCTAAGTATCTGATATACTTTTATATACTCCAGCTCCCACGCTCACGGTCTGAAACTTGTCGATGCCAACAGGTTTATTTTCCCTACCAACGTTCCACAACGGGAAACCATTACGAAAGAATAAATCGAGTTTTATTTCGTTTGACAAATATAAAAGCCAATTTGAAGTAAACTTCAAAGTTCTTTTTCCCACTCAACTGTGGCATGAATGTTGTAAACATTTTGTTCACAATTACAGGCACATTCAGTCTTTAAATTAAATACCTCTACTATCTAAAATCATGGTTTTATGTATGTCGTGACAGTATTCAAAATACCATAATATAGTGAATCCCCGAGAATGGCAGTTATATTTTGATCAAGTATGCCTTCCGTAAGATTTTGTTCAATTCTAGAAAGTTTCATATGAATATACAGCTGTCATAAACGAAAAGCCTAATCAGAACAGTGATACTTCTGTAACTCCTGACAGGTGTCTTGCAAGAATATTCCAAAAACAAAACTCCTCGCCCTGACCCCCTCCCCCCCGAAACAAACTCTGATTTTACCCATCCTCCACTATCCATCTCCAACCCTGTGCACTCTGCACAGTGATTAGAACAATCATACAGTTCGCGCCACAACATGATTTTTATGTAGTCTTGACAGAATCTAAAATACCTCAATATGGTGGATCTCCAAGAATGTTAGTTATCATTTGATTAAGTATCCGTTTCGTAAGATTTTGTTCAATTCTCGGAAGTTCTAAGTGACGAAAACACAGCTGCCATAAACGGAAGCTCACACCAGAACATCGAGGCTCACCTAACTTCCAACAGGTGCCTTGCAAGAATATTTCAAAGACAAAACTCGTCTCCGTCAACCCTCCAGAAACAAACTCTGACCTTACCTCTCCACCACTATCCATCACCTTGCACAGTGATAAGAATTGTGACAAAGTTCGCGCGATAAGATGATTTTTATGTACGTCCTGACAGAATCTAAAATACCACAATATGGTGAATCTCCAAGAATGGCAGTTATCATTTGATTAAGTATCCGTTTCGTAAGATTTTGTTCAATTCTAGGAAGTTTTAAACGCTGAAAACACAGCTGCCATAAACGGAAGCTCACACCAGAACAGCAATGCTCACGTAACTTCAAACAGGTGCCTTGCAAGAATATTTCAAAGACAAAAACTCGCCTCCCACAACCCTCCAGAAACAAACTTTGCCCTCCCCCTCCCCCATCATCCTCCTCCCACCCCGCACACCAACTACACTTCGCGCCACAACAACCCCCGGGGCGACCCCGCGCGCAGCCACCTCCGTCACCTCGCCGCCAACTCCGCCGCCGCTGCCGGCGGGGTTGGCGTCGGCGTCGGCGGCGTCGGCGGCGTCGGCGGCGGGACCGCGGGACTAGGTCAAGGAGGCGCGGGGGCAGCGCGGCGCCCGCGTTATGAATATTTATACCGGCTTCCGTTTCCGGAGCCGCGCCGCCAAGCGAGCGCCCCGCGTCGACGGCGCTGCCCCGCTCCGCTCCGCTCGGCGTCGCCCGGGCCACGTGCGAAGGCCTCGCGCCCGCGCCCAACGCCCGCGCCAGGCCGCGTCCGTCGCGACGCGCAGCACCACTCGCGGATCCAGGGGAACCGAATGCCTAAGGTTTTTGTTTACTTTCCTTTATTTGGAAAAAAATATTTAAAGCAACTCCACAGAGAGTTTGAATTGAATTGAATTCAATTGAATCGATTGATTGATTTTTTCATGTTTCCGGGCGCGTCAACTGCTCTGGTCATTAGTTCCGTTAGTGTAGTGCATGTTTTTTTTCTCGGGAGCTGGCGGTGATCTTCCCCCGCTGGATGGCGAGATCCGGCGCCGACCTACCGTCGGCTAGTGGGGCTTCCCCCTAACCAGGACTCTCCCACCAGCGGGGCACTGCCCCAGCCGGGACAAGCTCTAAGCTCCCGACCGGTCTCCCAGGATATGTGGTAGTGTAGTGCATGTTAGTGTAAGTGTGTAAGGGGAGAGGGTAGGACAAGGAATGGGAAGGACAGATCGCGCGCGGTCCGTGGCCCGTTTCATAGGGTACTGCTCCAGCATTCGCCTAGTGTTGATCGGAGAAACCACGGAAAACTACCGATCAGAGCAGCCGGCCGCTAGAATTCTCCTCCAGGCAGCGACTGAATTCGACCTAGCTGAAAAGCTAGTGTCGAAAATCCTGCCGCCGCCAGGACTCGAACCTCCCGGTCAGAGGCGCTGCAGTGACATCAGTTGATGCACTGAGCTACCTCTCCCGGTCAATCAATTGAATCGAGTTCAATTGTATTTAGTTCAATTGAATTTAACGAAGTTCATTTGAATTGAATTCAATTGAATCCTCATTTTACGTGGCGAGACTCAGGCCATGAGGCCTGCACTTCCGCTTGACCACGCAAATTTTACTACGCTCCATTCTCAAACTAGGTATAACTTAGGCGAAGGAACAGGCAATTTGAATTTAGTTCAGAGGCTTCATTTAGACTTGAGGGTATTTTACAAGCAGTAAATCTACTGACATGGGACTACCGGCTTTACTTCCCCTCGGAAGGAAGGCGTACGAAGGATTTTTTCGCCCTTAAAAATCCATGACTTCGATCGGGTTTGAACTTGCGAACTTGGGTATAAAAGTCCGATACGCTAACCGTTACACCATCGCCGCCGCAATTCTGATGGCAGCGTTGGGATGGAAGCGGTGATGGCAGAGTTTGTTCTTCACAGGATTGATCATTACATCAGTCACCAATCAAATATTTTTTTTCTTACCTTAGCATTCTCCCCTGCAACTTCCATATTCAATCTAGGAAAATATCTATAACCAGCACCAAAGAAAAAAATCTTAGACTCGCAAAAGATAAATTTTAACCACCCTAAAGAGAAACGCATGATTTCCCAAACTTACTTTCTATAACTTTTTTCTTCTTGTAATTGTATCATACACCCCTATTCTCCCATACATTCTCGCATACAATAACCATTGATTGTCGACGTCTCCAGTGGGAGTATCGTGGCTCTCATGTTTGTAACGCTAAATACTACGCGTGCTAAGTTGCAGTTCTGGGGAGTCTTATAAAGCGCTTACATCCGTGGGAGAAAATGTAAAATAAAAAACAAAATTTAGAAATTTTCAAAATTAAAAAAAATTAATTATATTCGAATTATGTAATTATTTAAACTATAATATTGTATGGTATCAAATCTACAGTACATAAATAACATATAAAATAATAACAAATATGTGTTCATTATTTAACAAAAATATACGAGGCCCCCTCCCCCCCACAAAAAGAAAAAAATAATGAACGGCTGGATCCGGCAGCACTGCCACAGCTCGCAGCGCGCTGCTGCCTTCGAACAACGTCCAGCGAGATGGACGAGCCTTACGCTTTGTAGTAGAATCAAGTGAAACTAGAGTGGCGTAACTTTTTTGTAAAATAATAAGGGCAACAAAAGGGATTTTTGATAATATAGCCATTGGGTAATCTGCGTGATCGTTTATAATAATAATAATAATAATAATAATAATAATAATAATAATAATAATAATAATAATAACAATAATAATAATAATAATAATAATAATAATAATAACTATTTTTTAAGTAAAGAAACGTCTTATTACAGTTAATAAGGATGTTAGGCTTACAACTTTCGAGAATTATTTGTTCACGATGCGTACTGCTCCGGACAATATATCTGCATCTCTTAACACTCCAAGAGGGCAATATATTTTTAACTTTATTCTAATAAACGATGTAGTTAAAACTGTCTTATTATGATGGGATGTAGAAGTTAAAAAAAGACTTTCGTATATATTCTAGTGGAATCTAGAAAATAAAGTGAAATAATTCTATCTCTAACTCTTGTCTAAACGAACCTAACAAACGACAGTGTGCCAGATTGCCAACCGTACGATTTTTAAAGAAATTCACGGATATTTTCCACGAAGTATTTCCTCATGTTTTAAAATTATTTTTAAAACAATCATTGTTTTAATGGTGCCACCCCTTCTCCTCTCCAGCACTATTAAAGATTAAATACTAGTACATTTATTGAGGAGAATACTTTACGTAATTCTGACTTTTGGATCGTCAAAGTCAATGAACTTCTTGAATGTTGTTTCGAAGGTTCGGGTCCAAGTGATTTGAATATTCATTCTGCTTCAGAGCGATGACATGATCTATGGTAGTGTTTGAGTAGAATACTGATCGTAAGGTCGTCGTAATATGCCTGTACAGAATCTGAAGAACTCCGGATTTTAGTTCCTTTCTCATGTACCAGAATATGTTGGCTAGTGTTCTGATCGATAATATTTTTATTATAAAAATTAGATCATTTGTAGTTTTCAGTAGTTAAATTTTCATTTTCCAGAAGTTCAGGTTTTATTTTAGCGATATCTGAGAATTTTATTTGTAAGTACGAATATGGATTATCTACCATTGAAAATAAAAGAAGCCTGAAATATTAGGTCATGTTCGTGATCAATTTACAGATATTTACTGGCATTGTCTTGACTTTTATGAAAACTTTTCATGTTTGTTCAAAATACAAGAAAAGTCAAATAATTCGTTTAGGTTATTATAATCATTCCCATTTTGTTACATTTATTTTTCACATTATTGTAATTATTTCAGAAAGGTTACATGGTATATACACTTTGTAGTTACATGCGCCTGGGAGACATGAAATAAATTAAAATTATCTAACGCATGCGTGAGACGCGCACAATTTATTGCGTACGTTTTTATTTGCATGTGAATGCGCCCTTGAATACTTACAGTTGGGAAAAACTACTCATAATAACTTTCCGGTAAATTATCTTTCAGTCTATGCACTAAATAATAATTACTTAATTAGGTAGCGTTGTACCCTCCCCTTTTATCGATTAAATCCTTCAGATATTAAAATATTTAAACTTTTTAATCCTGATGTCTTCCGGTAGATTCTATCGTTTTTATCAATAAGATTTGTTGCAAAATATTCCACTCATGTCATTTAACCCAATAGGGTTTAAGGATTTATCCTCTGAGAATCAATCACACATGAATTACCTGCGTGTTTTATCGTTGGATAACGCTCTAGATTCATTACTTCGACGTACTTCACCATGTAAACAAGCAATGGCCACTGCAAGGAACGTAGGGCTAATTGGTCAATCATCAGCTGAAGAAATTTTTAGCATGAAAATTATAATTATTTAACATCATTCGTAATAAAATTATGCTCCAACTTTATTCATTCAATAGTCTTCATGAATTCCACTCGTACAATGTGAATTTCAAGATAAAATCCCGAGCCGTGTGGCGAGTCAGAAATTTTATCAGTAATTTTCAATGCACACGTGGTATTTGTGATATTACCTATGAGAATAATTAAAAATTTTCTGAAGCATAAATGACTGCACTCATCGCTTTAGATGTTTCATTTACTTAAGATAATTTTCGTTTGTAAATGTGGTTTCATCTGCCATGTTACAATGAAATTATTGGCAAAACACAATTTTACGAGACTGTCAACGAGATCTGTAAAGATAAAAACTGTTTCTTCTCTCAGTTGGGAATTGGAAAATAAAAGTTTGTTTTACAACAAACTCTACGTTGCAAAATGATAAAATGAAATTAAAATACGTTTGAATTATAAAGATATTAGTTTAATTGTATTGAATTACAAACTTATAGTTTATGCTCATATTAAAAGTTTTTAATCGTGCGCGAATAGATGTTCCACTTCAAATATGTCTTAATTTCTCTTACGAACGGGGAAATCGTTAATAGGAGCACTTAAACCATTAAAAATATATTAATAGCTCTTAAATTGCTTTTAAAAAGTCTCAATTTTCACTCATTTATACATTTCTAAATGTCCGTCACAAAGTAAGAAAATCTCAAGAAGAATTAATTGTCCAAGGAAGCTAAGGTTTTATCCTGCTGAAACACTACTCACAATAAGTGAAGAACGCTCTTTCTTTCCAGTTTGTGAAGCATGCGAGTCTTGAGTGGTTCATGATCTAACGGGTTCTGAACTGGGAGAACAACGGTGCACGCTGGCTTCTTTGTTCCCTTCTTGCTGCAGAAAATTAGAACCCTTCCCTCGAAGTGGAACCATCCGTCACAACTACAAATTACGACAATTCATTCAACGAATTTCAGTAACAATAAAATAACTGTAAGAGTAATTTCTGAACATTTCACACACGTACATTAGATTCGAAATAAAGATGCTTTCAACTGACAACATTTGCAATCATCCAGTGTCAAGGTAAAATGAACAAATATTTCTGTTTTCTTGATGTAATAGATTCTACTATAAACGCAGTTCATGTAGGAACAAAATTATGCTAATAAAACGATCAAATTCAACAGTGGTCATACAAAAATTTAAGAAAATGAAGTGAGAATAAAATATTAATTTAGATTTTAACAATCACTTAACTGGTTGTCATCTACAACCACTCAGAGGGTTCAGACAAGGAAATAGAGGAGCAAACCACATTACTTTCTCCGAAAGACTGGTCCTCCCTGTTCCAGGATAATTAAATCTCGCAGTGAAACGCTGTCGCACCAAATTTTCAACTATATTTCTCCATACAACTGAAGCATATTAAGGCATATAAAATGTTTGGAATTTCAAAATACAAATCTTTTTGATGTAGTACACTGAAGTATTATAAGACGACAGTTTTCTACGATTTATTAGACGTCATCGACGTATCGACACGCGAGTCCATATGATATTGCTGGTTAAGAAATCACCTCATAGGTTGCATCATGAGATTTAAAACGAAACATGTAGAATTTCGTAGATTATGCTAGGAAGAAATCATTAGGTGCATGAGCAATATGGATCATACTTTACGTTTATACGTAGTACGTTGGGCACTTCGCATCTAGTACACCAGGCACTTCGTACCTAACTCAAATGCGGTGCGTCCTAGTCATTTAAAGTCTTATTTTCGGGTGTCAATTCATGTTTATTACGTTGTAATTTATAAAATGAAATATTTTAAAAACATTTTGTACCTTCTTCACACTTTCCGAATTACAATTTTGATGGTGTAGCATTTTAGGGACCCCAGTTCATAGTACGGCTGGTTATGAACATAGAGAATCTCGTAAAATGAAATGTAAAATTGAATGAAAATTTAAATTAACTCTTTGATATTCTGTGCAATTGGATAACACGGAAGACTTTCTGTTTGTTAATAAACACTTAACAATATTGGAATGTTATCCCATGCACTACACTGGGTCTATAATGCTGGAACGTATAGTTTAGGGTTTCACCGATCTCTGTTGCGTCCAATTTGAATATATTTTCACTTTTAAAACAATGATTTGCAAAGTGCGAAATATTTGCAAGAATCCAACTAATAAAATTCACTGTGTTAACATCAGAATTTTAAATTGTGAATTATATTTCACTTCAACTATCATATTGGATTCTTATAATTTTGTAACAGTACGCAATGAGGTTATAAAAGCATTTCAGATAACATCACGTTTAATACACATTACAAGCTCTTGCAAATTCATTTCTGTTGCAAAACAAAATTATCTTTAAAAAAATCTCGGATCGAATAATATGACTATTCGGCAGAATTACGTGGAGGACCTCTTCATTCCCCTTACCCCAGATTAAAATTTAAAAGGACGATTCCATATGAAAAGCGGGACGTTGTTCTACCCCAAATTATCTTTTCAAAAATTAAAAAAGAGAAGATCACATCGAAAAACATAAGTATTCCCCAGAATTGCGGAGAAGATGTCTTCTTTGCTCTTCTCACAAATTTAAAAGGACAATCGTCCAGAGTGCGAGAACATTGTCCTCCAAATTATATTTTTCAAAAATTTGAAAAGAGAAAAAAGGGTCGAAAGACATGACTATTCTGCAGAACTCCTTGACGGTCCTCTCCCTTGTCCTAAATTTAAAAGGACGATCCCATCCAAAGAGCGAGGATATTTCCTTCAAATTATTATTTTTCAAAAATTGAAAAGAGAAAAAAGGGTCGAAAGACATGACTATTCTGCAGAACTCCTTGACGGTCCTCTCCCTTGTCCTAAATTTAAAAGGACGATCCCATCCAAAGAGCGAGGATTGGGATGTTTTCCAAAATTCAAAAATTATTATTATTTTTCAAAAATTAGAAAAGACAGAATCGGATCGAATAGCATGACTATTCTTCAGAATTGCGTGGAGGACCTCTCCCTTGCCTTTGCACCCCATTTAAAAGGACGCTCCCATCCACAGCGCGAGGACGCTGTCCTACTTAGTGATGGCAAATTTTGCCAAAAAATCCATACATCGATGTTTCGATACATCGCTAAAAAGTTTGCGACGGCTGTACCGATTTGGCTGAAAATTGGTGAGCAGGAAGCTTCGACTGTTTATTCCGTTAAGCGTTCCTGTGTGAGAACGCACGTTTTTGCACGTTTTCGCACGTTTTCGCGTGATTTCGCACGTTTTCGCGTGTTTCGCGGGTTTTCGTATGTTTGGGCGGAACGGAGTTCTCTGTTAAGGCGGAACAGAGTTCTCCGGGTCAGCTAGTATACTAATAAACATGCTATTTCCTATTCATTTTTAATTACGGTACGAAAAATATTTTATTGTTTGGTTACCAGCATGTTAGTAGCATGTTAATAAATATTATTATCGAATGTAAATAATAAAATCAACAATAAGGATCATCGTGTTTCGCTTCATTACACTTTAGTCACTTCCATTCATACACCACCGAAGTAAAACCACATAACATTCTCTCAGTTTGCACAGACGAAATGTGCAGCGTGATAAAGAGGATGACGCAAAACAACGATATTGCTGTAAATTGCTGCTACTCTACATCGTAATTAAACACCTTTATTAAAAAAAATTAAATTAAAAAAACATCAACGTTATTTTGTTGCAAAATCATGATTTTGCAACAAAATATCGATGTGAAAAGAACATCGAAAGCAAAATATGAATGTAATTCTTGATAGGTCCTTTGTTTTTTTAGGCAGACACTTTTTTATCAATTATTATATTTTATTTAAGTTATTACATTTTTTAGTGACCAATGTTATGAAGGTCATTGGTCTTCTTCTTTAGGATCTTAAGTTTAGTAATATGTAGTATCTTTTGGTTTGAAATAATATTTAACTCGTGTTTTTTATTCATGAGTTTATTCACGATTCACCTATCAGAATTACAAAAATTAAAAAAACACAGTCTTATAAATAAAATTAACAAATTTAAACTTCGTAATGCAAAATTTCCATGTTAACATATCGATTTTTGATTGATTTTTTCGTGTTTCCGGGCGCGTCAACTGCTTAGGTCATTAGTCCCGCGAGTGTAGTGCATGTTTTTTTCTCGGGAGATGGCGGTGATCATCCCCCGCTGGATGGCGAGATCCGGCGCCGACCTACCGTCGACTAGTGGGGTTTCCCCCTAACCAGTACTCTCCCACCAACGGGGCACCGCCCCAGTCGGGACAAGCTCTAATCTCCCGACCGGTCTCCCGGAATATGTGGTAGTGTAGTGCATGTTAGTGTAAGTGTGTGTGTGTAAGGGGAGAGGATAGGACAAGGAAGAGGAAGGACAGATCGCGCGCAGTCCGTGGCCCGTTTGATAGGGTACTGCTCCGGCATTCGCCTGGTGTTGATCGGAGAAACCACGGAAAACTACCGATCAGAGCAGCCGGCCGCTAGAATTCTCCTTTAGACAGCAGCTGAATTCGACCTAGCTGAAAAGCTAGTGTCGAAAATCCTGCCGCCGTGGGGAGTGGGAGCCTAGGACCTCCCGGTCAGAGGTGCTGCAGTGACATCAGTTGATGCACTGAGCTACCGCTACCGGTTAACATATCGATGTTTCTGGTGGAAAACATCGATGTTTTAAAAACATGCATGTTTTTTGCCATCCCTAGTCCTACTCAACGGCCAGCGAGTGAGGGGCGCTTGAGCGGCAGGAGGAAACACCACAAAGCAGTCGCCTCCGCAGGGTGCACTCGAGGTTCGCACCTGCACCACCGGCAGCGCCCCGCGCGCCGAGCCGCACCGCGCCGCGCTGCTCCACGTCCTTCGGCATCCGGACCCCCGCCCCACCCTCCGCAGCCGCACTGGGCCGAAAGAGACGAACATCGAAAATTTAAAAATCCCTCGAATGCCTTCCTTCGGCAGGGAAGTAAAGCTGTCCGTCCCATGTTGTAGATTTACTGCATTAAAAGATCCTCAAGCCGAAATGAAGCTTCTGAGCTAAATTCAAATTGCTCGTTTCGTCGCCCGAGTAGTACTTAATAATTCTTTCTCCCCTAGTTGGTGAAAGCGTAGCGAAATTTGCGTGGTCAGACAGAAGAGCAGGTCTCATGGTCTGAGTCTCGCCACGTAAAATACGGCATCAATTCAATTCAATTCATCGCAACAGCAAGAAACATTGCAAAAGGGAGGGGGAGGGGGAACAGAGCAAAACCAAGAAGACTGTCGTTAGGCTGCCACAACAGAAAATACCAATCAGCATTAATGTAAATCTGAGGTTGCCGGCCAAAGCGCCGGCTTCATCCATAAGTTAAGTTAGTAATAAGTTAGTTGTTAACCACCGACCTCTTCTTTGCCGCAAAAGTCGAAGAGCTGTGGCGCATGTATTCCCAACACGTCATTAAACGACCGTCTCGCTAGGGATACTGGCGGGAAAAAAAGAAACAAAGCGACAAGGAAAAACCTGTTGCCCCAAATGTCCAGGTTTCTGATGATGAGGAATAAGGTGGGATGTTTACTAAATCGAAAATTGTAAAAATTTCAACAGGTGTCGTTTTCACCACTTAAAGTATTTCTCCAAATGCAGAAAATAAGGACACATTCCTATGGGGTAAATCACAATACTTCATTAACTGTACAAAAAGGAGGCACTTCATTACATTTGTAAAAAGAAAATAAACTACTTGCAACTTTTGGATATGTCATGCGGACACATGACATATCCAAACTCTTTAGGAACCTCTTAAAGCATATTATGAAAAAAACAGACGATTTCATTTTATGTAGAAATTAAACAGTGCTCTCAGGGGAATATTAAGAAAAGATGCTCTGTTTGTTTTAGAATGTTGTATTCTACTTTCAGCATGTCACGCGTTAGTATTTTGCTGTCAATATGTCCTCAGAATCACAAAAGGAAATCAATCCAGACGGATGAAAACTGGGCAATTGCTGCTAGTTACGATAAAGTGATAAAAACACTTCGTAATTATACAAGCAAATGGTAGAAGTGAGGTTTATCGCCTTTAAATTGGAAATTTTTAAAATTTGAGGTAAAAAATTAAATTTATAATTATCAAGTTTTTTAATCATTTCCTTTGAATCTAAACGAATCAATCAATTCACATTATTTCCATAAACATTTTTCATTGCCACCTACAATTTATTTTGTGTGTCTTTTGGAAACATGCTACAAACTAACATAATAAATAATATTTTAAATTTATTATTTTATTTTAGAATATGGAGAAAACTTTTTTTAAATTTTTTATTTTTTATTTATTTTACGTCAAAAACAGTTAAAAACTGTGTGTGATGTGCTATGGGGAGAAATGAATTCTGTGCACGTTTTCAAAAATTCTGTGATCCCTAGCCTAAGCCATACACTACTTGAATTTTGAATAAAGAAAGAAAATGAGCGTTTTTTGCAAGGATTGTTAACAAAAATATTCGCTCCAATGTAATAAAATCTATTTTCAAGGGTAAATCAATGAATTTGGACTCTTATTCCTCATCACGTCCTTCGTCAAGGAATAATATTTCCTGCAACGACATCATGGAGAACGATAATTTGAATAACTATATTCCCCACTGAATTCTAGAAGAAGGGCACAGATAATGAAGTTACATTTAATGAAGTTACGTTCCCTCATAAAATTGTTAAATCTATTCAGGAATTTTGATATATACTAACATTAATTTAGTTTTTGACGGTTTATTTCATATGTAGTATTTTCTAAATTGCATGAAGTTAAAAATCGAGTTAAAATTTCGAAAAAAGCTAAAACTCGTTTAATCCCTAATCCGTAGGGCCTCCATTGATGGAGATATATTATCTAAATCCACATGTGCAGCTCTCCCACGTTTATGTAAATTCAGATGTTACGTAAACGAATTTTTTGTTGTATTTCGTTAAATTTTATTTTAATGCAGTACGTTCAATTCTATTTGCTATTTTCGAGTATTATTTCGATTATACGGTCTAGCAATACAGCAAAACCCTCAAGGTCTCAACATTTTTCCATGAAGTCAAACATGTCCGCTTTCTGCTAACTCAGATGAGTCAACCCGCACGTCTCAAGTAAAGAAGTCCCTACAGCTTAAGAAAATCAAACACATTAATTATAACTTCTAATGATTGTCTTAATTATAATAATTCAATGAGAATTGTTTTCCCATGGAATTTAAGACAGTCAAAATCTTAAAGCATTCACGTTAAAAAGCCATTTTCTTGTGGAATATACGTAGCTACAATGTTTCGTGGCCAAGTTATGACCACATTATCAGACATAATCTAAAAAAACATAAAATTTCAACTCATTTATCAGTTAAAATATTATGAATTTTCCTAGTTTCTGACTTTGATGTGGTCACAACTGGGCAACGAAGCGTTGTAGCCATCTAAATTCCACATTAAATTGGCTATTTAAATGTGAAGAACGTTTAAAGATTAAGATAAAAATAAATGTTCTAAGATTTTATTTGTTTATTCTTAATTATTCTTTATAAATTTCTTATTGATTCTTACATTTACACCTGAAAATTGATATCTAAAACTTATCATTATTGAAAGAAAAAAGTTACAAAATATGAACCAATAAATACAAAAACCACAAAATACAAGAAAGTCACTAAAACAAAATTTTGTCTATAATTATATTGGAAAACTATACTCATTCTAAAATCAAATGCAGTTTGAAACAATAAATGATGCAGAACACACGCGCTGCTAAACGCGGGAGGTGGGGTTTAGGAGAGTCATTCTGTTTAGAAGGACAGTCCTTCGTTGATGCCAATTGTTCTCTCGTCCTCCTTTGAACTTTAAATATCCTCCTTTTTGTATTTTTTTAACATTTGTTGTCGTTTATTTTATCGCATGACTTACATCTGTTACGTTATATTGTTTATTGTTTAATTTAGAATGGAAATCCTTTTTCCGAACGCTGACACACTCATGCATGTTAGTGTCTCTGCTTCTGCAGCGACTAAAATAAAAAAAAAGACGCTCACACCATATTCATCTGTAACTTTGTGAAGGAATCTTTTCACTTGAATCGCAAATGGAGAGAAGAAAGAAGTAGAGCTGGTGTTAGTCTAAATTAAATATTTATTTTAAGAAATATGTTGATACTGTTTTTTGTCTGTTTTTCATTTATGTATTCTACTTGTTTGGCATTTCTGCCTACAAAGGGGGTGAAATACAATGGAAGAATAATAACTTTTAGAGCCAGTCACTTAGAGCTTAACTGCCTTGTTTCGCTAACGATTTTGATTTATTTTGTGATTTTGTTTAAGTTTGGAGATAGTAAATATAGAATGGAAATCAATTAGTTAATTAGAATAAACTAAATCTTTTTGCCTTTACGAATTCAAATATATCTTTAGGGAAACGGGATTTACTTTTCTTTGGATCATTATATGATTGGCCTAAATTAAAAAGAGAAGAAGGAGATTCGAGATGAATATTTAAAAAAAAATTGAATTTTGTTTCTATAAATATTTTTTAGTTGGTTCTAATTTAAATTCTCTTTGTAATTGACTTACTAATAAACCATGGAGTTTTGGTATTTTTTCTTAAAAAATCATTTTGTATTGTTTATAATTTTGTTAAATGAGTGTCGGCTACATTACACCAAACTGGAAAGCATATGAAATTGAAGGTTTTATAATAGATTAATAAATTAGTAATGCACATTCAATAATGAAAGTGAAATTAGATATTATAATAGCATACAATTTGAAAATTTTATTGTATATTTAGTCTATTGTATTTTTGATACGGCCTTTCCAATTTAGTTTTGTATCGAAAGGTACGACTAAATATTTAACAGAAATATATTTTGACAGTCAAAGCATATTAATATTTGTTATGGTGTGTGGAGATGGGATTGTGGGTTTTCAGAAAGTAAATATTTTGGCTTGTGAATTTGAATTTTATTTTAATTATCCATTTATCAGATCATTGAGTGTTTGTATATATATATATATATATATATATATATATATATATATATATATATATATATATATATACACATATAACAATATTTGGCGTTATTGGATCGGTAGTCCGACTTCGCCGGACACCTACCGGTGTCTCTCTTCTCTGGGTCTAGTTAAATTCCTATGCTTGGAGGTTAGAGCGACATGAGACGAACATATCGTATTGTCTTCACCGTAAATAGCATGATCCGCCTGCTTGATCTTTTTTCTTCGCCACACAGCTACAGAAACTCGGACAATTTTAAAGGAAAGCTGCAACTTTTTTTTTGCCTCGACCAGGAATCGAACCCGGGGACCACAGCGCGAGAAGCTAATATATATATATATATATATATATATATATATATATATATATAATATATCATTTATATTATAAATAATGTATATAATTTGGCTTATCGAGTGTCCTCCCTTTTACATGAACATTGTTGGCAGCTCTAGCGTGAGGTGTAGTTTCGGCCCACTGGGCGCATGGGGCGGTGGCGGCGTAGATCTCGGAACGGAAACGAGGGGCGGCCCCGGGGCCCGAAGGGGGCATTCGCGCACCCTCCACGAGGGGGCGCGGTGCGGAGCGAGGAGGGATCGCGAACCAAACCGCACTTCACCCGACGACCCGCGTTCCTCCGCCTCGGCGTCGCGCCTCGCCTCGCCCCGCCTCGTTAGTTAGTTAATGCCTTATTTTACGTGGCGAGACTCGAGCCATCAGGCCCGCTCTTCCGTCTAACCACGCAAATTTCGTTCATGGGCGACGAAACTGGCGGATCAATTTTGCTCAGAGGCTTCTTTTAGGCTTGAGGATCTTTTACATGCAGTAAATCTACTACACGGGACAGGCGGCTTTACTTCCCCTCCGAAGGAACGCGTACGAAGGACTTTTTCGCCCTTAAAAATCCACGGCTTCGATCGGGTTTGAACCCGCAAACTCGGGTACAACAGTCCGGTACGCTGACCGTCATACCACCGAATCGCCTCGCCGCGCCTCGTCGCGCCTCGCCGCGCCGCGCCTCGCCGCGCCGCGCCGCGCCGCGCCGCGCCGCGCCGCGCCTCAGGTTGAGCGCCAGCAGCGGGAACCAGTTTTTGCCAGCAATTTCCTGTGTTTCTGGTAAATATTTTTGAAGCGTGAGTAATTGCTACAAAGGCGGAAAGATATTGGGAAAAATTACACTAAGTAGCAGGGGGGTTGTTGCTGGATTCCTCGATGGAAACCTGGAAAATGAGAGTCTTCCTAAATATATTTATTTTTTACTGATACGTTATTGATTGTTATTTCCTCCCATATGGGGCACGATATACGCTGCATAACTTGTCTGGATCGAGAGAAACGTGGTTACGAGAATAATATGAAAACAGTTGAATGTTCTCTTACGGAGGGAATTTTGGAAAGGATTTATTGGAGGGAAATATGAAAAGACAAATGGAGTCACGTTAGCATGTAGTTAATCAAATTTGAATCATTAAAATTAAGTAAAATATGCAATCTTGTATTATCACGAGCGTTAATTGTTTCTAATGATCTCAGGCATTTGTCGCCGCTCGATCAATAGAACTCTTATTACACGTTTAGTGCATAAATAACTATGCTACTAAGCTTGGTATTTCAAACTACGCGTGGTATTTGTTGAAGATATGTGTTGAAGAAATATTAACTAATGACACAGAAAATATTCCGACTTCCTTTCCCTAATAACGTACCCTGTCAAACCAATTGTGTGCCGACAGTATCAAAAGGCGACGGATTTTACTTCTTTATATTTAATCCCGATTTACTGGGCGCTGCAAGGGGATGGGCGTAAATAGTGGCATTCAGCGCCAAAGTGTCTCGCTATAGTAGCAGGAGGGGGGGAGCGTATTCGGAAGGACGAGGTGCTGAAAGGTTAAAGTAAACAAGACTCGCGTTTTCCCGGAGAGGAACTCCCGTCTGGAAACTTGATCCTAGTCTCACCGGTCTACCGGTTCGGTACCCCACACGATTCAAACTAAAAATCTTCCCGTCTCTGGGAGCCGGGGCGAACACTGGTTCCAACTCTACTCCCTGTTCTAGTGAGGTTCTAGTGAGGATCCTGACCAAAATTGTAAAGGCAAGGGTGCGAGGTAGATGAAGATGGCCTACGTGGCAAAGACATTCAGCAGAACGAGCGTGTAAAAAACACTTTGTTTTTAACATTCCTTATCACCTCTGGAAGCGACACCAACGGTCACAGAGACTCGGAAAGATGAAGTCTGTAGAAATATTTGGTATAAACACAACTGGCACTCCAAACGAATAAACACACATTTTCTTTCCTATTCTTTCTGATAATTCTTAAATGCATGAAAAGAAAAAAAGAATACATTAAAAATTGAAACTCTAAACCAGTGACAAGTTTCTATCAACTAGAGGTGGTGATACAGCACGGGAATTGTTAGATAAGAAATACTCTTCTTCCAACAGTCTCGGGCTACAGAAGAAGGAACCAAAACGACGAGAAGCAAACATACATTTGAACATCTGCCCAATCCCAAACTACGCTGTACGGGGAAACTACATCACACAATCGGATTCCGTGGTATAACGGTCAGCGTACCCGATCGAAAAACCGACCGGTTCAAACCCGATCGAAGCCGAGGATTTTAAAGGGCGAACAAATCCTTCGTGCGCCTTCCTCCGGAGGAGAAGTAAAGCCGGCTGTCCTATGTAGTAGATTTACTGCATGTGAAAGATCCTCAAGCCTAAAAGAAGCCTCTGAGCAAAATTGAGATCCACCTGTTTCGTCGCCCAAGATAATACCTCCTTTCTCCGCTAGGTGGTGAAAGGAGCGTAGCGAAATTTGCGGGGTTAGACGGAAGAGCGGGCCTGATGGCCCGAGTCCCGCCACGTAAAATAAGGCATTAACTAACTAATCAGAGGCTGCCGAATCGTCCTGCTCTCTCCACTCTTCGGCCGCCCCAAGCCGCCAGGCCGGCGCGCAGATCCCAGCGTTTCGGCCGCCCGAGTCGGCCTGACCGCGTATTGATTTTCGCCAAGGAGGTGGTGGCGGCGGCGGCGGTGGCGGCGGCGGCGGCGGCGGCGGCGGCGGTGTCGGTGGCCTCAAGGCGGCCGCCGTTGGGGCGACGGGAGCCCCACCGCGGCTGGAGCCCCCCCCCCCCCTGCGCGCCGGCTCCGCCCCCGCCCCCGCTCCCACCCCCGCCTCAACCGCGCGCGGGGTCGCCGTGTTTTGGCACGTCATCCGTGATTAACGTCAGTGCCAGCGCTAGGCATGGGCAGACCGGGCGATCGCACGGGGCCCCGCAAGTCAAGAGGCCCCATGATGGGACTGATGGGAAAAACGTTGGTAAAAAATTGAAAAATAAATTATTATTATTGGTCAGGCAAGGATATCCTTGAGTCTGGCGCCTTAGACCGCTCGGCCATCCTGACATGTAGGACATTTTAAACTCAGTCACAGCTACCTAATTAAAAAGGCTGCTCCTGATCCTTGCCCAAATTGCGGACTCCCAGTTTCCACGAAGCATATTATAGTTGATTGCCACGCGATGGCGACTGTGATAACAAACCTTAACATCAATGACAATCTATACTGTATATTAAATTCTTATCCCGGTCAAAAGAAAATTATAGAACTCCTCACCAAATTTCATATGCTAAATAGTATTTAGCTAAAGACTATACATTGTCTACCCTATGTATAACATCTAGATTTAGGATTTGTGTATGTGTATCCCATGAAAATGTGTAACTAATATGTGCATTTGTAAATACTGTATTTTTGTAACTGTGGTCGCCAATGACTTAGCTGTTTATAAGGCGACCTTAAATAAACAATTAAAATATTATTATTATTATTATTATTATTATTATTATTATTATTATTATTATTACCCCATAAAATCCCGTAAAGGGCAAAGGCCTCCTGCTTTTGCAGGGTTACAGTAGGTTGATATTCAATTTCACTAAAGTTCAGTCAATTTCACTAAAATCGATTAATAGCACTGTGGATCATCATCTTCTTTTTGCTGTTCATATCCCAGATGCCTCCATGTTGTTCTCTCTTGGGCCAGTCTCGTCCAGGTGGGACCAGCTGCTTTGCATAGCTCGTCTGTCCATCTTCTCCTCTGTCTCCCTTGGTTTCTCCACCCATACCGAGGGTCTCAGGTTGTTGTAGTGTATGCCCATCGTTGCTGGCCTTGCCTTATAATATGTGCTCCCAAAGAGAAATTATAACTCGGCAAAATCGTTATCGTAATTTTATAAGTCGCAGTATATCACAATTTTATAAGCCTGATATTTCACAAAATAATCATTTTTTTCTTAAATAGTTAATTATAATCATCACTTAACTCTACCAAATAGGACTCTATGAAATGAATCAAATGATGAATACATTAATGACGCTGACATAACATTAAAATAGGTACTATTGAAATTATATTTATTATTTCACATAGAGCATGAGTTATTTTATTAAACACTAACTAAAATTTTGTTTAGCAATTTATGCTTACCGTGGAAATTGTATTATGTGATCACTAAATACTTCACACTATTATTTAAAATATGTTCCCAGAAACGTATTCTAGTTTAAAACTTTTGTTATTTATTGAAGTGAAATAACTCGTACAGTCTCTTAAGAAAACTTTTACATTTTTAATTTTTTAAGGGGGGAGGAGGAGGGGGACTACGTTACACCGTTGTCCCGGGCCCCAAATTGTCTAGCTCCACCACTGGCCCGCCCCCACCCCCTCCACCCCCGCCCCCACCGCCTCAACCGCACGCGGGGTCGCCGTGTTTTGGCACGTCATTCGTGATTAACGTAGTGTCTGGCGCCCGCCTCGCCCCGCGCCGCCACCGCCGCCGCCGCCGCCGCCGCCGCCGCCGCCGCCGCCGCCGCCGCCACCGCCGGGGCCCGACGGGTTTTTGGCGCAGGGCGGAGCTCCCGCGCCCCGTACTCTACGACGCGCCACCGTCGTGCCGGCCCGGATGGTCGCCGCCCCCGGTTTTCTGCTTCCAGATAAAGGACGTGTTACCACTCCGTTAACACTACACCGCTCGGGTCACGTCCCTTCAGGATTCCCCTCCGTTCGTGCTGGGAGCGCAGGCGCAGGTTGGTCGGGTGGAACTTCGATTCAGTCAGAGCTCTACCAAGGAGTTCACTGGAATCCACCAGAAGATAGGTGAGACACCCAAAATATTTTCGACCGTTATGATTTTACATTGATAAATATTACGGAAACACAGTTTTTATTGCAACAGCAAATAAGAGAGGGAGAGAGAGTTTTCACTAGCGGGTGGATTTTAATAAAATGTCTTTTTTTCCTTTTCACTTTAGAACAATGCCGTTTAGTGCAGAAATTATTATTATTATTATTATTATTATTATTATTATTATTATTATTATTATAGGTCGCATCAACATCTAGATCATTAGCGACCACTATTGGAGTTAACGATATGGCAACTATGAAGATGAAACGATATGGTGATGATAAAGATTGAAAGAACGAACACAAATACAACCACGCCCGAGACGGGACTCGAACACGCGACCCTTCGGTCCGAAATCGCTACAACACTACCGCCTTAGCTATCCCGGCCACCAGATCGGCAGAAATTAATTTTATGTCAGGACAAATGGAAAAGACACATTTTTATAGTTTTTTTTAAATTATTTTTCGTGAATTTCGACTAATAAGTCATTTTTTACTCTTTTTTGTCATTTTTAATGCATTTTTCGCTGATTTCATCGATTTTAATACCATTTTATAGATACTTCCTTGAAATGATATTTACGAGATGCAACTAATATTCTCCACAGAATTCCTGATAGTCTTTTCAATTCCGTTGCTCATAAAGTGCAATGTCATGTTGTGATTACGTAATCTAAGGTGCCTTTGACACCTATCAATCCCCGCCATTGTCGGTACGGGCGATTCGGGATAACTAAAAACAAGAGATTTCCTGGTAAAGAACAGTCCTCACCAAAAGTTTGCAAGCTGAGTTCACTTGAACGAATGGAAGAAGCCTCGATTACATCAGTATCAAATCCAACAGCTTGAAATGTCCATCCGAATTGGTTTTGATCACATTTTTACGTAATTTTTCTTTCTTTTTAGGTCATTTTAAAACATTTTTAGAGCATTTTATTTATCATTTTTGGCGATGTTTTAGGTCATCAAAATCCACCCTCTAGTTCTCACGGTATAACTGCCAAGTAACATCGAACTAAAGAATATATGCAGTATTACATACTAACGTCAATATTCGTATAAATATAGGAACGTGATTATTCAGTATTTACATCCAAACCAAACATATATACACGGTAAAAATTTTAATTAATATTATTTTTTTCAATAAAGTGTTCACGTAAACACATTTAAAAAATGAATGTTCATTGTCTGTCATTAACAATTCATAGTAAACTCTTTATGGAGTAATTCTGAAACTAAGATGTCACAACGAAATCATTATTAGACGGACTGGCAGGTAAAATAAAACGATCTTCACCTTACAAATAAAAAGTTTCATTACATTTCGAAGTGTTTATTCGCCATCTGCGCACGTATGAATTTTACTGAAACTTAATCTTCCTTTTTTCCATTACCAACAATGTAAGTTTTCCTTACAGCAAAACGCTTCTTAATGGAATTCATAAATGTCCACTCGAAATTGCAATTGAAACATATGCCAGCTGTCTTATATCTTACTGATTCTGTAAACTCAATATCCGCAGTATATTGACAATGAAGCTACTGAAGGCTTACTGAAACTGGCGGCCGAACTTTTCCAAAGGCTGACCTGTTATTACGTAGGTGGCGTTAGTGAAATAACAATTATTAATCTACTTTAGAATGTACATCATAATTAATAAGGAGAATTCACATTACGTATAATTAAGTGCGGCTCACCACACTCTTGTACACACAGCATACACGTTTTACAATATGGCGTTATATTTGCGGTTTTAGTGCGGCGGTTTTGCTGCATTAGATTAAGTAAATATTCATTGGATAACAAGCACAGAACAACGAAATTGAATGTTCCAACAAAACACACAGAGGATCATTTCCAAAACCCACTTGAGAACGCCAAATAACGGACATTAATACGCTTCCGATTTTTGAAAACAAATTGCCGCGTGGAAGCGAGATCGACCCAACAAATACAATCGAGGAAAATCCTGTCCACGAAATATATGCCTCGTTACGGCTAATCAAGTGACTACGAAAACGCGCACGCACTTGAAAAATCGACGCGTCGCGTTGAAAAGATTCAGAACATCAAGTAGGGCGCGTGTTACGAAACACCTGAAGCCGTCGCGAGCGAGGGGGGACTTGGTTACGAGTGTTTCCGTCGTCGGCGGCTCCGGCGGACGGGCCACCCTCATCCATCTGCATGGCGCGGAATAACGAGGGCGGGGGTGTGGGTGGGGGTGGGGATGGGGGGGCGTCGACCGGCGGAGGGTCGCGTGGTCGAACTCTACCAGGGGGCGGCGGCCCACGTGCGGACGCGACCACGTGGACCGCGCGGGCAGGGCCGGGCGAGCGCACGCGTGGCTCTGGGCGACGCTCCCCTTCAACGCCCTCGTTTCCATGCGACGCGGGCGCCGCGCCCCGCCCTCCGCCCTCCGCCCTCCGCCTCGCCGCGATCGAAGGCGCCGCCGCCACCGCCGCCGCCGCCGCCGCTGCCCGCCACCAGGCTTAAAACGGGAGCGCGCCGCCGCCGCCTCCGCTCCGACCCAGCAGCCACCTGAGTGCATCCGCGCGGCGCCACAGCCCGGCCGGAGGGGCGCTCCGCCGCACACATGAAGAGGTAAGGCCCGCCAGCTGCCGCGCGCCGCGCACTTGCTAGGTCAGGGACGGGGACACATTCACGAGGTGGGCCTCAGTCATGCTAACGATTTTTTTTTCACTCTGCTACCTACATTCTCGTTTAATTTATTCTCTGCCCTAATTTCTCAAAACAAACTTTTCGGACTTGGGTTATGTTTTGGAGATACTTGTGTTGTGTTTGTGATAGTCGTTACAACGTATCCGGTGGAGTAATTCACAGAACACATTTTTGGCCATTTAACGTACCGACGAGCCGAGTGAAAAAGTTCGTTGGCGTGGTCGAGGGGCGTGTGAAGGCGAGCTCCACGGATGTGTTGCCTGGAGGTTGCGGCGGGGGCTGGCGTGTGGGTCCGCGGAGAGTGGCGGGCTGTGTCGGGGCGGCGCGGCGCGAGGCGACGCGGGCTCCGGGGGCGGCGGCGGCGGCGTCCGCGCGCCCAGCTGACGCCCGCTCGCGGCGGGCGCGGCGCCGCTCCGCGCGGCCGAGTCGCGTGCGCCCCCGCCCCCGCCCGCGTTGCCCGCCCTCGCCGCCCGCCGCGCCACCGCTGGCGGCGCGCGCGGCGCGCCGGCGGCGGGGCGGAGCCACGCGCGGCCAACGGGCGCGCGGCGCGGCGGTGACGTCACGGCGGCGCGCGCGGCCAATGGCGCGGGCGCGGGCGCGGCGCGGCGGCCGCGCGCGCAAGGTGGGGGCGGCGCGGGGGGGGCACCGGCGGCGGGGAGGGGGCGCGAGCGGGACGGGGCGACGCGGGCGGCGCGCGCGCGCGACAGGGACGGAGGGGCCGGCGCCGGGTGGGGGGCGCGGCCGCCGGGAGGGGGGTCGGCCGCCGCGGGCCCGGCGCGCTGGCTCTCGCGCGCCGAGCCGGTCCTCAGTACGAGAGTCGTGGTGCGTTGTACCGCATGCATAACGCATGAGCTTTTGGGGGACCCCCCTTTGCTCTGTATATTTTCCATCTCTGTCTAAGCATCTCCTGGTTCTGGTTCTCTGGTCGTCCTCCGCGAGTGTATTCGTGTGCGCGCCGCTCGGATGTGTGAGTGCGGTGTTTTTACAAGTCGGAAGCGCCCGGCGCCCGTGCGCACGCCGCCCCCTCCGCGCGCCGCCGCCGCCGCCGCCGCCGCCGCCGGCCGGGGGTGAACCGCGCAGAGCCGCGCCGCGCCGCGCGCCGCAGCGCCGCGCTCCAGTCCGGCGCCGCGTGGCTGTGTGAGTGTGTGCGTGGTGGAGCTCGCCGGAGTCCTTTTTTTTTACTTTCCTCCTCCTCTCTCCGAGAGGCGAAGAGGGATAGTAAATGGCTACGACAACGTATATGCCCGCTAGTACCGGCATCTCGTCCGAGCTCGACGGAACGCCCGCCGGAGCCGCCGGGATGAACATCGTGAACGCCGCCGTCGGGGGCGGCTACCACTCCAGCTCGCCGCGCTCCGACGCCGCCGCCAACGGTGAGATGAAGTACATGCCGCCCGCGCAGCATCACCACCATCACCACCACCATCACCAAGTTCCTTCGTCGCCGTCGCCCAACGGCCACCCGGTGTCGCTGTCGGCCGCGGCTCACAACCCATGGGTGAGCCTGCAGCCCGGGTCGGGCGACCCGTGGGCCGCGGCGTCCATGGCCGCCGCGGGCATGCACCACCCGCACCACCACCACCCGGCGGCGCACCCGCAGGCCCAGGTGGACATCAAGCCGCCGCAGGGCGCCGACGTGGGCATGCACCACCCGCGCGCCGCGCCGCCGCCGCCGCACCAGCAGCAGGGCATGGGCTCGCCGCACTCCTGGCACGCGCCCGTCGTCTCCTCGGCCCACTACATCGCCGCGTCGTCCAACGCGGGCGCGGGGTCGCCGCTGCAGCACCACGCCTACCACGCCATGAACGGCATGCTGGCGCACCACCACCAGGCGAGCCCGCAGCTGCACCCGTCGCTGCGCGACATGCAGAACCACAGCCCGTCGCCCCTGCACCACCACCCGCAGCACGGCCACCCCGACGGCCGCGGGGACCCGTCGGGCGGCGAAGACGACACGCCCACGTCCGACGACCTGGAGGCCTTCGCCAAGCAGTTCAAGCAGCGCCGCATCAAGCTGGGCTTCACGCAGGCCGACGTCGGCCTGGCGCTCGGCACCCTCTACGGCAACGTCTTCTCCCAGACCACCATCTGCAGGTTCGAAGCGCTACAGCTCAGCTTCAAGAACATGTGCAAGCTGAAGCCCCTGCTGCAGAAGTGGCTGGAGGAGGCGGACTCCACCACGGGCTCGCCCACCAGCATCGACAAGATCGCGGCCCAGGGCCGTAAGCGGAAAAAGCGCACGAGCATCGAGGTGTCCGTGAAGGGCGCGCTGGAGCAGCACTTCCACAAGCAGCCCAAACCGTCGGCGCAGGAGATCACGGCGCTGGCCGACAGCCTGCAGCTGGAGAAGGAGGTGGTGCGCGTGTGGTTCTGCAACCGGCGCCAGAAGGAGAAGCGCATGACGCCGCCCAACACGCTGACGGGCCCCGACGGCAACATGCTGGAGGGCGCGCCGCAGGGCATGGGGCCCGGCGGCCCCGGCGGCGGCCCGCCGCCCCCGCACGCGCTGCACCAGGGCTACCACCACCAGGACATGCACGGCTCGCCCATGGGCCAGCACTCGCACAGCCCGCCCATGCTGTCGCCGCAGGCGCTGCCCACGCACCAGTCGCTTGCGGCCCACTAACGCCGTCGCGGGCCCCACGCCCACCCCGCCCCCGCCGCCCCCGAGGCGCCCGCGGGCGAGGGCCCGCCGCCCCTCTGTGCCTACCAGATGCTCAGCCTCTTCGCAGGAGACCGCTGAGCGCCGCGCCCCGGCCCGCCCCGCCCCCCCACGCTCGCTAGTCAGACCGCCCCGGTCGCCTCCTGCGCCGCGAGGGCCCGCGATCGACGCCCGCCGGCGCCCCGCCTCGCCCCGCCCAGCCCAGCCTCCACACGCCACGCCACGCCACGCCTCCCGCACGCCGCACGGCCCTTCCGCGCAGCCCAGCAACCACGCGCCTATTTCCATCAGAATGCAGTGCGGGGCCAGGGCAGGGCGAGATCGCCCCGGCGTCCCGCCCGCGCTCCTGCCCGACTTGCGGTTTCGGAGGAATTACAGAAGCAAACAAGCCACCGCCTCGGGAGAATGTGTGCGTTTGTGTGTGATTCGTATTGCATAATGAATCGATTAATTGCTATGCAGCAAAGCGGCCATGTTTGAATTCGTCATTGGAGGTGACTACAAAGTACATAATTATGCAAAAGATGCATCTGGTTTTTTATTATTATTCGAAGCCAGCGCCCGCCCGCGCGAAGCCTACCGCAACGGGCAAAAGGGGCCGGGCCTGAGGCCGGCGCTAGACGCTCCAGCGAGAGTTCACCACAAAGCAATAGGACACAAGGGAACACTCAACATCCTCCACTTCTGGGGAACGGACTGTGTGAAGTGACCACTTTCTGTGTAAAAAAACGAACGTGAACGGAAGTCATGTACATATAAAGGTTATACTTGTGTCTATGATTAAGCTGATACAGCAAAAACATTATGTATACATACCCTACGTACGCCTGTGGACTTGTACATAAGACTTGAGGCATTGTATAGTGAACTGAATACAGCGTTTTTGTAAAAATGTGAAGAGAGAAGAAATTAGTTATTATTGTAAAACTCAACAAAAAAAAATAAAGATTCTTCGGCGGAGAGTTTTGTTAGTGTTTTAGAGGGAAAACTATGATACAAACACAGCGTGGCGTGTACACTATTCCTTTATAATATAAACAACTAGACATTGTACATTAACAGCAACAACCCTTCAGCAACGTTCTGTAAGGACCGAGTGTATGCATGAGTGCGAGTGTGACTGCAAAAAAAAGAACAAAATTTTCACATGTTTGGCGTCAACCTTCGATCAGTCTTCAAGAAAAAAACGTTCAGCGATACTTGATCAACAAGCGACATCAACCGATGGACAATTTCTAGCATTGTTACTGAGCAGCAAGTAACAACTAAAAATCGGACATTTGTATATACTTATTCTTAATTACATAACTTCTCTCTATATGTGCGTGGGCGAGCAAGAATTTTTTGGTTTCTATCTTTTGGAAAACAACTCTAAGTTCATCGCTGTGTAGCTAAAGAGCACGAAGCAACATTTAAGTCCACAATTTTTTGAAACGCATCACTTGGTATCACCATTTCTAACGCAATTGGGAAATCAACAAATTCCAGCAAGAAGCAGAGGAAGAAGAACAAAACCATGTATATATCGTGCACAGAGCTTTAACCAACCAAACAACCGAACGAGAGCCATTTTGGAGTCGCCATCCCCATCCATCCGCCGGAGCAGCAGCAGCAGCAGCAGCAAGAAGCCAAGCCACGCACAGTGTCCGACATCGCATCGCGTCGGCCCGAGTCGGCCGCTGCGGGCCTGGCCGTCGCCGCCGTCGCCGCCGCCGCGGCCCGGCCCAGCCCGGCCCCGGCCCGCCGGGGCCCCGGCCTCCGCGGCCGCCGCCACCGCGGCCGCCGCCGCCCGCGCGTCCGACCCGCCCACCGACCGACGACGACGACGACAACCGACGAACAACAACTGCCACCTCGCCCCCCGCCCCCTGCCAGCCAAGGTAGGACCGTTCCTGTGTTATCTGCAGCCAGCGAAATTGTAGCAAGTCGTCACGAAAACCTTACAAACCGTAGAATGAAATAGAACGATTCGACTGAAAGAAAGAGAGAAAGAAAGAACGAGAGAAAAAATACCAAACGTGTGACAACTATTTCATTCCAAAAGTCGTGTGTGCAGTTTTTAGTGTTTCTTGAATACGAAGTAAAAATGTTTAAAAGTAACCAAGAAAATATAAACGCTACTCCAATGGGAAGATACGAACAAAATAAACGGTTTTTCAGAGTATGAAAAATAATAAAATGAATATACGTACGTACAATAGTGTCCTGTTTGCACAGATAACTGTTTTTTTCATTTCATAATTAAACTAAAATAAAATATTAATATTGCGAAGTATTTTTTACTATACAGATATATTAAATATATTTAATAAACATAGGTGGTATAATATATATCAGAACCTGATTTGTGCCCGAATTTTCAAAAATGGCCAAGAGTAAAGCATTCCATCGATTTTTGCTTTGAGGTGTACAAGTCTAATACTGTAACCCTTGCACTCCACAGTCTCTTGCTTGGTTTATCGATTGGAGTCAGTATGTTGTGTTCCTGGGGCGAGTGGTCCCTGATCTTCTTAATCCAAAAATTGGCTCAACTGAATGGCATCTATGTAGTATAAACGTTGCAATAGACTGAAGTGACATTGTACCTTTTTGGAGGGAACTGTCTTATTTTGTTCTGTGTCACGGGGGGATGAGAAGATTCCAAATATACTACAGGTCTGTTTGCATGGTAATTCTGATTGTTCTAAAATTGTGATTTCAATTTGATTAACTACATTCCTATGAACAATTATTTATGTATATGTTAACTTAAAATACCTGAACAATTAGAATATGATTTTCAAATAAAGGAGTCATTATTCCTTAGTTGATTGTTTTGATATTATTTCTGACTTAGGCCAGATATTCGCGGTACTGGTAGATCTCAAATTTTCCTCAATAATTCTAACAATCTCTTGTCCAAATTCCAAACGTGCATTTTCATCAAACTCACAGAAATGTTGGCATTATTGACAGAAGGGTCGCTCTCATTACAGAGCTCCTACAAAACTCCCTCATCACTCCGCGTTTCCCCCCCAGTGATATTTTGAGTGTTTTAAACAAGACACTCGCGCAAACACAAAACGGTTGCGTTTAGTCACGACAGGGCGAATCCGCGGTCTTCCGCGGGCATCCATCTGCTCATTGCGATGCCGCACGCAAATTCCGTGTTCGCCGCCGGAAAAGAAACATCTTGGCGGGCGTCCCGAGGATTCTGCGCGAAATTCCCGCCGACAGCGGCTGCTGCTGCACCGTCGCCTTCCCGCGTCGCGCCCGTCGCCTCGACGGGATTTGCGCCTGCTCCCCGCGCCGCTCGCGGCTAATGCCGGGGTCTTTACCAAATTAATGCCACGTCACGGCAAACAGCTGAGGTGCGATTACCGCTCGCCGTCGCCATTCGCGAACTCAGGGGCTTCGCTTCCCTCCAGATACGCGGCAGCCGCTAGGAGCAAACACGCTGATTCTGGATCCACGACCAAATCAACCGGGTTCATTCTGTTTGTTTGAGTTTATAAATATGAAATTCTACGCACACGTGCAAACCGGGTTTAAAAAACGCAACAATATCATGCTTTTCTTTTATAAAATCGTTTGATTTGATTGCTAACTTCTCTCAAAGTGTTCTAACTAGTGACAGGATCGTTGCATAAGAACAGTTTAAATCGAAACAAATTTTGTGTTTTCTTTTGGCAATGTGTGCATGTGAACGCATGGGGCTTGTTTGAAATGCTCAAAATATCTCTCGTCCCTAGCCCTTTGCAGTTTTGTGGCGAGCTCTTCGCAGCGAACCCGAGTTTGAGAACGTCCAGTACCTCTGTCACGAGTTCCTCGGTCCCCCAACATCCAGCGGTGTCGTTGCAGGATCCCATATCCTTATTCTTGTTGTTATCTGCATCGTTTGTAAAATAGGAATGAATTTTACGCATGTGATCTCCATAATACTTTTGTATAATATTTTGTCCGTGTTTGTATATTTTCTTTTTAGTAAATTCTTTAGAAATATTTAGTTACATTATGAAGTAATAATTTTATACAATAAAGAAAGGATGGAAATCTGGTCTTGATAAACGATTAAAAAATTCTACACGATACGTGTGAATGTAAGAAAGTGCTAGTCTGTTCAATTTACATGTCTTGTTAATATGACACTTAATTTTGTGTTAATTATTTGACTTGATGTTTTTGGATTAGAGACACTACATCATTCTGTGTATTTCTTGCAAATTTAAGGTTTCTTAATTGTAAGAATATTAATAATATTCTACCTAATGTTACAAAATAATTCCTAGAAAATACTGAAAAATAATTGGAAATGTTTTATTTATGTTTACGGGATGAATTTGTGAAATATGTTCGTGTTTATATTACATCTGGTTTTAAAAACCAGGCGAAGTTCTTAGAAATGTATTGTGTTTTTTTAAGACACAATCGAACTATGAACACCTAGAAATGGCACTGTGGGCCCATATTAGTCATTTTATTAAACATTCCTGAAGTTTTTACTAGCTACTGAATCAGAGCAAGTAATGCACTGTAAATAGCAAGACTGACCAATGTCAAACGACTTTCTTGAGACACGTATATTTCAAAGTTTAGATTATGTAGCTCTTTAAATTGTTTTTCGATGTTTCTTGCGGGTATATAATATTCTTACATATTGTTTTTTATTTTACTTATTGACTTGAACGTACTTGTTTTTTAATGCGATTGGCTGCAATAGCTATCATTCCTGAGTCATTGCTTAAGTTAATACGTAGTGGCCACTCCTGATGTATACTGGCTTTGCCACGGAGAGAATGAGAGCAAATTCTTAAACAGAATGAAGTGGAAAGTCATGTGTTTTGTCATATGAAATTTCAAAATACATACTATATAGTTATTTAATTTGTTGTTTTTTCACGTTCTACCAAACGTATCCTTACATCATTCCAGTCATCCTACATTCAGTCAAAATGAACATCCTGAAAAGTAGAAATCACAGTAGCATGTTCTGCATGATGATCAAAACCCGAAAAAATAACTTTTTAACCTTTAAAAAGTTCCTTGTCCAAATTAGATGCTCTGTGAATGCTACAGAAATAGGAACCAATATCCCCTTTCTTCCTTCTTTCATTTTACGAAAAATATGCCATAATTCCTCAAAGATAGATGAATATATCCTATTAACCTACCATTAGGCCTATAAGTTACGCTTTATGCAACGATACATGACTAGAATAATCAGTTCACTTATCAAAAAGTACAAACAAGCAAATGCTGTTGATTTTCGTATGAAAATTAGAAATGATCACAATTTTTCTTAAAAGATACCACAAAATAACACATCATTATGTGCAACAAAGTATATTTTGTGGAGTTTTATCTTTCAAACACATAATTGTGAATAATATACAGAATCACAATAATATAAAATAACACAATAACAAAATAGAAAGTAAAATTCTTTACCAATATTTTATTTCCAAAATCTGTGCTTTGGTTAACTTAACTTCCAAAGGTGAACTCCAAGTTACATTTACACTGCACATTTTGAAATGCCGTTGGTTTAAGCTATTATAGCATTCTTCCAGCAGACAACTGCAATTGTATAATCATATGTCTTGCCTCTCAGAGCAAATGCAAAGTTTTTAACAGAAATGCACAGCAGACTATTCTTCATTAAGAAGCCCCGGCGTCGGCAGCACCCATGGACTTGCTAGACACTTCCATGCCGATGTTCATAAACTTTGCTCACATTTATACCCATCACCCCCATTCATTACTTGCATTTAGGATACTTCTACTGCTCCAGAGCCAAAACGCTTCATATGAAGTATGAAACCACAGTTATTGTCAGGATATATGGGACGGATGCTAATTTTAAAGCACAGATATATCTTTGGACGGCAATAAACAAGAGATTAAAATTATGCGCAGCTCTTGTGGCGAGAACGATCTTGTGAACTACAGTTTCCGACTGTGAGTCATGAGTGGATTAACAGATGTGTTGGCACTTTTCGTTGGGCTTATCTTGCCAAATGAAGTAGTAGCTAATTCTCAACTTCATTTAAAAGGTAGAACCATTAAAAGGATACTCGACATATACAGTAGAAATGAAGAGAAACGTATTTCATACTAAACAAGTTGTTGGAACTTACAGAATACTGAATTACACGTTTTTTCATTGTAATTTTCTCTTATTAAGATTATATACAAGTTTAGTTTACAGATTACCTATACAAGATTCTACATGTGTACATAAAAATGACAAAGACATGAAATAAAAGAACTAAAATCATACGAAATGTAATACATAGTTCTCAGTATGAGTTTTAACACACGGTTATTTGAGGAGAGGAGCTGGTTTGAGAGCGAGGACTCAAAAATACTAGCTATACCTCAGGTTCGTAACAGTGGCCTGCACTACTATAAAATAAGTGTAAAGCATATAAGACACGAGTCATTAAAATCTTCCACCCAGTGTTACATATCCATATTTTTAAAGTTGGAATATTCTTGGTATAAAGATAGAAGAGAAAGTGATAAAAAATGGGTTCTTCATAACATAAAGCAACAAATTATTTATAATTGTTTGATTGTAATTATTAAATTAACACTGACATTATAAAATAAAATTACACTAAAAAATGAAATGTAACATGACGATAAAACTGTTTAAAGAACATTGTTCATTATGAACACACTAGTAAGAGGAATTGCCAGAATAATCATCTACAATACTTAAAAGATTTGATATTATCTTAATATACTTAAAAATTTCTCTTATCGTTTTGATTTAGACATGGGTATAATACCAAAAGTAAAAGACATGCATAATTACTTGGCAAATTAGATGAGAAATGAATTCGTTGTTGTCTTTTGAAAATGTTATAAGCATGACTGAAAACAATATGGCATTAAAAATAATAACCATTATAATGAAAGATTAAAAGATCAATGGCATTTATATGTACAGGTGCGATTCTAAACTGCCGGAAGTCCATATTTACTAGCAAATGATACTATTTCTCTACCTTTGTACCGCCTAACATTTATATGATAGGGTGGTGAGCACCAACCGTCAACACAATCTCTCGTCTTGTCCACCAATTAAACAATAAGCTAACAAACATAAAGAATCGTCACGACAGAAGCGTCATTCTGAGGACATACTTTCCAAGGCAATGATTGCAGATCAGCATTTGAGCAAGGGGACGTCATTATTACAGAAGCTGTTTTCAAATAGTATGCATTTCCTGAACTAAAAGTTTAGATGTACACAATTTATACCAGCGAAACTCGCTCAAAGAAGAAATGGAAGATAAAACTAGCTGAAGTGTTCATAAGAAAATTGGGCTTTCGCTGTCAAATTAAAGGCAATTTCAATCAAAATAAAAAAGGTCTCCAGTGTATTCGTTTCAAAAACATAAATTAATTAAAAAGAAAGATTTTAATTAAAGAAAATTAGTAAAATTGTCTAATATAATTCAATATGTGAGTCATATGAACTATCCTGCGAGAGGATTCAGAAAAATACTGAAGTACGACAATAACTTTTAATTCATCGATTCGCGTGTTTATAGGAGATCAAGTAAAGATTCCTAGTGGCCACTTACTTTTTCCTTAGACTCCTTTCGCCTATAGTAGGGCGAGGAACACTGATTTATGATTAAATTATGATTTTTTATATTATATTGAGTATCATATCCTACAGAAAATCAATCTTTAAGAAAGTAGGGTCTGCGTTACAGCTAACTAATCTGTCTTCAACAAAATTATTTGAATTTTTTTGTATATTAAATATATTTTCATCTATATTTAAATTAGAGGAGAAAGCATTTATAGCGTAAACATATCCCAATATTAATTCTATACATTTATTTGTATTTAAACATCACCGAGAAGTTTATATTTACCTCTTTAGCTTGCATCACATTACATCCTCTATTCCGATGTTTGAACAAAAGTGTTGCAGATGTTATAAACATTAAAAAACATAATGATAAAATTGTCCCAGTGCATGACTGAGTGATACTCGTTAAAAATTGGATGCCATTATGGCGAGTTCTGAAGTGTGCAAACAAAAAACCCAATGTTGTCTAGTAAATGTTTGTGAAGGTATTTACAATATTTTGGTTTTATATTTATACTTACAATTTCCTCTACATCGTGAAATGTCTGAGATTCACTTCGAATCGATTTATGTAGAAGTCTACCTGCCTATACTATTAAGTATTTAGGCGTGGGTGAAGACATTATAGATCCCTAGACTACATGTCCAGAGCAACTGGCAGTGGTGTCTCTTGAGGCATAAGTTCCAAAGCATTTGCAAAGTGAAATTTCTTGGATACATTCTCTAATCAACGTTACTGAATTGAATTTATTTGGAATGAAGTTGCCCATTTGCCAACACAACAATTCCGTCATGTATTTCAAGCAGCAGTAACACTGACTCCGTCAAATGATTCTCTCTAGAAACGTTTTTCTACTCATTTTTGCGTTTGTGGCTTAGGCCCGTTAGCTTTTGTCCTTAGAAGCCATATCATAAATCGGTGTGGCTTCTAAGATCTTAAAATACACTCCAAATGAATTATAAAGGATAACCAATGTAATGTCGATTATTTGAAGGTCTCCTTCGTCCATCACTCATTTCGAGTGGTATTTCACTAGCGTAAATAAAAACAAGTAATGGAATAAATAATTAAAAATTATATTACGGTTTAATACATCGTCTCATAGACACCCAGACTATACCGTGACATGTATTATAACATAATCTATAAGCATTAAACTCTAGTGTAAGTCACTCATGATCATGAAGTTTATGTGACTAAATAAAATTAAATAATAGAAGTAAATGAAATTGCTTTTTATGTAATTTGGAATGTGCGTCATCTAAACGCGAATGTGCATAACTTAAACAAGAGGAGGGAGGACAACTATATTTCTGTCCCTTCGTATCAATTAAACATTTTAATTATATGTGGCACATTTTACTACTCAATAAATAAAACACCACAACTATAATTAAATTAGAACTTTAACTATAGAACTGACTTTATGTTGAATCATTTTCATGGTTGGTAAATGACTTGGAGAACTTCTGTGTCAGATATAAAACAATTCCACAAGTTGTCAATCTAAAAAGGGAAAAATCGTTAATTGAGCATATTTGCGGAAGCAAAATGTTTAATTACCTAATATTTACGTCTCCCATTCATATTTTTCATGGGCCTATGACCGCCTTGGCCACTCTTGTGTGCTTGTTTATGCATATGTATTGTATTACCTAATAGAAAGTTTTTTTGGACAAGTAGCCAACTGATAACTGACAAAATTTAACGATGTTGTTTCTTTCACGACGTTTTATATTGTATGAAAAAGAAATTATGCATGAATACTAAACCTTGAAAGACTGAATAAGTCGATCAATGATAAAAAAATAAATTAAAAAAATAAACGATTAAATCCTTGTTTTGAGTTTTCATCAGGCGATTTGTTTATAATGAATTAAAGGCGCACACAATCGGGATGCTAAACCTTCAAAGAGTACGTCGAACAAGGATAATAAAAAGTGAAAAAAACGAAAAAAAATTATTTAAAAAATTGAAGAAGAAAAAAAAAGACGACGTTCCAACATTTAGTTTGGGTTTTCGTCAGGCAATTGGTGAATGATGTATAAAACAGACGTAATCAATCGGGCTGCCAAACTATGAAAGACAATTTCCTCTACATCGTCAAATATCAGAGATTCACTTCGAATCGTCAATATGCCAATATTCGAATACGTCAAACAAGCATTTAAAAAAATAAGAAAGAAAAAAACAAAACAATGACGTTCAACCCTTGGTTCGGGTTTTCATCAGTCGATTTGTGTGCAGTGTATAAAACCCGTAATCAATCGGGGGCGCGCGGGCGTGTGCGGGGCGTCCGGAAGGCGGCTTTTACGAAGCGTTATCCGCGCGCTGGAAGCCGCATGTCGCCGGTGACGATACGCGCTCGCCCGGGGTCGCCCTGGCGCCGCCCGCCGCGCCGCGTAGCGCCGGCGCGATGAAGCGTGCATGTTGCCAGGCCGGGCGCACGTTCCGCTTCGACGCGTGTTCTCTACCAGGGTTCCTCCAATATTTTGGGGTCGTCGCTCACTTGTTGTTTCCTCGCCAGTGTTTTGTCGTACGGAATGGACCGTCGTCTCATTATCAATCTTCCATTTCCCTCTGAATTGTAACGATAGATATAACTGTTGACAGAGTGTTTTTAGTTATTGAGTGGGTTAATTAATAATAGTTACCTAAGAATAATACATAACATGAGGGAAATATTTAATAAGGGATTTCGTGTTTTTCTGCTTGTACATCCCCACATATTTTTACGTGGTATACGATATCGTACTTAGATAATTTTGGAGGCACATATCTTTTTGGAGGAACTCGTGTTGTCTCCCCAGTTGTTGGGAAGACAGGCAAGTATGGCATTAGAAAGGTGTCTGAAGAACTAATTATAAAACGGGCTTCTCTATTTTGTTGTAATATATTACACATTCTGTTGAATTTCATTGTTTCTGTGTATCCACTAACGTATATCTCTAATCTGTACCTACATCTCTAATACAATCTAAATCCACACCCAGGGAATTCGCTCAGGATTGCAACATTTATCAAAAAACACACAAATTTGAACAGTTTTGTTACTGCTTGTACGTTTATGTGTGTATTTTTGAAGTCAGAGAAACTAAAATCGTTCTGACAGTATATGTTTGAGAATTAGCTCATATAATATTTCCTTGCAGATATACGTACAGAGATAAGGTTATTTAGATTATCGACGACTTTGACAAAACGGATGGGAAGCAAGAGTATTATATAAAATATTTTGAAATATCATTCTAGGTCACTGAACAATGAATATTTATTCCACTATTTATTTTTTCAGTCAATACAAAATATTTTAATTCATCAGTCGACAACTAAAACTAATAAAAATATGTTTTGTAGCACACACGACTTTCATTGGATGATGTTGAACCAAATAATTACTATTTTGATGTAACAGGTACGTAGTTACATGTATCTTAGACTAAACGCGGAGAAAATATGATAATTTTTAATATTTGTCTACTGGAAAAGAATATTTACAACAATATATTTAAAGATTCCATAGAATTATTGTTACACGTTAGTAATGTGGATTACTGAGGCAAATAGTTATCACTGAAGACATTTTGTTTATGATAGTTTTGATATAAAAATAGGTATATTAACAAAGTAATTTGTTTTTAAACTGGTGATCTTATTAATAATCTTACTAAAATAAAAGGCCTGGTTTAATTAGTATAGTACATAATAAAATTTGCCTACAGCACTAAAAACTATATTCATGAAATGTGTTGTCGAAATAAACACAAATGAAACAAGAAGAAACAAAAGAACGATAGAGCTTTGAACTTTGAAAGGATACACAGGAGTTGACATACAAAATATATTAAGCTCTTACCTTTGTCGAAGATTACAGAAAACATTTACGATAGACTGTGACTGATTGGCGCGGTAAAACTAAATGTTTCAATACTCGAACGGCTAATCTGACCGCAAAGTGTCTTCCTGAGTGCGGCAATGCTACTAACAGTGTACACTACATATTACGCGAAAGGAAGATTTGTCAAGTCTGAAATTACTGACATTGGCCTATAAAATATTTTGCATGATTAAGTCTCTTTGGATAGACATGCGGTTTCGTCATGTTCTACTCTCCTTTTCACAATGAGATTCTCTACTTGGTAAGATGACTATTACTTGACTTTATTTAATTTTTGATTTGTTCTTCCTGTTTGATTTAATTAATTTGGCGCATCAAAGATAGGGAAACAGTTATAACAGTTATAATCTTCATCATCATCAACTTCATTCATCATGGTTCGCTTGGGGTCTTTTCGGACTTAAAACAAGCCTCTCCTTCTTCTCCTTGGTCGTATAATATCTCCAAAGCCCCCTGGAATAATTCAAGAACCACCGAATACAGACCGTGCGGTTGAGCGAATTCTATCCAGTGTTAATATATCGTCACGTTTATTGTTTAGCTGTGATAAGGCGTAAGGGCAAAAACATCACGTTTATTGTTCAAGTAGTATAGAAACAATCCGTTCTCTTACTACGTATGCCAACAGAGATGTAAGCAAATGTGCTAAGATTGGGTTATAACATGTAAGTCTGACTTTTGCAGTTACCAAAAGTAGACTCTGACGTCAATGGAAGTAAACTATTGTTAATTTCTTTTAATTCAATGTTTTTGCTCCAATTTTTACGTAATATAGATGTTTATGTATGTGTGTTTTTTATTCTATTTAAAAGAGTTTTCTATAATGTGTCTTTAGTGATTGTAAATGTATATTGATTTTTAAAAATTTAATTTAAAAATAAATATTGTCATAAATAAGAGTTTGTTAAAAAATAGTCGTTGAAGGATATGACAAAGTTACTGCCGAGAGAGTTCATAACTGTTTGTTCATAAGTTTCGTATTTTCAAATATTTTTTTAATAATTAAAATAAATATTGTTTTTCTGAATGTCCTCTTTTCATTGTCTATAAAATAGTGAACTTCGATCTTACGCGTTATGAATGCTTAAGCGACGATGTATTGATGCAACTCTTTAATATTCATTTATCTTATCACCTCCATTGAACAATTTTAGTTGGTGTCTTATCGGAATCTCTTAGTATCTCATCTCAAAGGGTTAGACCAACGATCCGCCTGAGAATGTCCATCTCTATTTAATGGAGCCTCCTCCAATCCGATCTATCTTCAGCCCAGTTTTCCGATCTTTACATAAGAACAGGTACCGCTATCATGAAGATTTATTTTCTTGCTTTCTTTCTAAATGTTCCATAAATTGTTTCACATTTTTGACACGTATTTTTTGAGAGAGATCGTCATAAAGGAAATGTCACAGTCTTAGTAAAAGAAGTGCCATTATTACTTCGGATCTCACCGAATCTAAACTCTGAACTAAGAACAAGCATTGAACGTGTTTATTGCAATTTTAAACGAACGAGACTGCATTGGCTACTACGATATTTTTATTCAGGCTCTTTAACTTCATTGTCACTCTTTATCATTAGAAGATACGCCGTAATTGTTTCTTTAGATATACAAACATAAGGTAATCTTTAATCTTTATTTTAAATTCATGTTTTCACATAAGATATTTTATCTCTCCTTCATGCTGAATAATCATGTACGTACCAAACCAATTATTTTAATAACGTGTGACAGTAACGCATAATAACACCTGTTAACAAGAATCCAAG
Source organism: Teleogryllus occipitalis (assembly GCA_011170035.1). Classification (NCBI taxonomy): domain Eukaryota; kingdom Metazoa; phylum Arthropoda; class Insecta; order Orthoptera; family Gryllidae; genus Teleogryllus; species Teleogryllus occipitalis. The sequence continues at coordinate 158,684 of BLKR01001707.1, read as the reverse complement.
TCGTAGGCATAATATTAGAGGCGTTGTTGGTGCGAAACTTTTAGTGCGCGCCCAGATTCTTTTTTTTTTTTCTCACACGAGCGAAGGGAGGTCGCCGCCCTTGGGCTGAAAGAAGCAGCGAGCTGTTACGCGGGGCCTCCGCTCGAGGAGTGTGCAGGGCGGCCGGGGAGGAACGCGCAGGGGGTTACCCTACGCGGTTTGACACTCGACGGCGCGACGCGGCGCAGGCACCCGCCGAAGACAAAGGGCGCTCACCTGCGCGCTCAGGTAGAGGCTGGCGGGCGGCGGCGCGCCGTCGTCCTGGCAACCCCCGCCGCCGCCACCGCCGCCGCCGCCGCACCTGCGTGCCCCTGCCGCCCGCGCCGCCCTCGGCGCGTGGGAGGCGGGCGCGGTGGGTGCGGCGGGGGCGGTGCCGTGAGCACTTTGCCTGCGACGGCGCTTGCGCGCGGCTCGCGGCGGCGACGGGGGCGGCGGGGGCAGCGGAGGCGGGGGCGGCGGGGCGACGAGGGCGGCGGGAGCGGTGGGGTGGCGGGGCGGCGGGGGCGGCGGGACGGCGGGGGCGGCGGGGCGGCGGGGGCGGCGCGGGCGGCGGGGCGGCGGGGCGGCGGGGGCGACGGTTCGGCGACGGCGGCGGCGACGGCGGCGGCGGCGGAGGAGGCGGGCAAGAGGGATAGAGACGGCGGGGCGGGCGTAGACACGGGGGGCAGTAACCGCGGTGGCGGTGCGAGAGGGGTAGCAACGCTGATGGAAACAGAGCCGGGAACGGCGGCGACCTGGACGAACGATAGTAGGCGCAGCCGAGATGACGAGGTTAGGATCGGACACGGAGATGGCGGACCGGCGCGCGGAAAGGAATTAGACGGGGGCGCGGTGGTGGTGTGCGGAGTGGAATGTTGACGCGAGACGAAGTGACCGGGAGTAAGCAAACGGGGCCAGAGAACTTACTAGAACGTCGTGTTCGTGGCGACAGTCAGAACAAGATTGCAGAGAGGGGAGTACAGAGACGTAGAGCGATCTAGGCTAGCAGCAACGACGGTGGTTCCGAGGGCGGAAACGTATACATGTAACCATGGCAACCGAGGCAGTGAGCAGGTGACAACGGTTGTGACTCCCAACGCAACAACGAAACCCCGCGAAAGGGACGGTAGTGTTGAGAGCTACCGTGAAACGGGGCATCATGGGAAGCCCCAAGACGCAAACGGGCGCAAGTTGGAGAGTAAGAGCCAGATTCGGCAACCGCAGAGGGGCGGCGAGGTCGCGGCGCGGTGATGACGGGACGGCGGGGGCGGGGGCGGTAACAGCGGGGGTGGTGGAGCCGTGGTGGGGCGGGACGCGGCTTGTGGCGTTCTTGTGGTCGCGCGTAATGGTGCCAGACGCGGCGGCGCGGCGCTCGGGAGCCGCCTGGGTTTCGTCGAGGTGTCGCTGAATTGCAGGGTACAGCGGTCGTACATTGAACGAAACCATTTCGCCCGGTACTCGTTCTATTAATTTTTTTCCCGTGTAGCTGATATTAAAAGTCGTCGAGGAATAGATACAATTTTTTTAAACGTCGTGTATATCACGACGAAATTAGAAGTCTAGTAACACGCAGAAGGTGAGTCTGGGTCATTGTACTGTAAGTACTTCAGTACGAAGGATTGGGTGCCATCATTGCTAATAAGAGACGCTGTACTATCTTCGATTCGATCAGATTATTTCGAAACTTTAGGCTATAGATGCTCAGAATAATTTTACTGATATACAACAGCACCTTTTTATACAATAAGTAAAACCCAGTAGTAATTGATGGCGAAGTTCGCATCATCTCATTACCACTACCGACAAAGAGTGTTAGAAAAGTCGTTATGCAGGGGTTGAAACAACTTCCGGAAGTATTGGTTCAGAACCGAACTTACTATCGAACCGACTACACAGAAACTTTTTTAATGCCTCAAGTTGTGCGAGCGCGGGCGGGCGGGCCGAAATCGGCGGTCTCTCGTGCGATGCCGTAATTGCCACTTGGAGGCCCACTTATCGCGGCGCGGTGCGGTGCGGGCCGGGGCTTGTAGCGCGCGATTTTTCGCGAATCAAAGCGACCGCGCGGACGAGACCGCGATTCGCTTGCCCCGCACGCCTTCCATTCGCCCTCTGCGCGCAGGGCCGAGGACCGCAGCGCCATCGCACCCACGGGGTCTCGCCCGGACATCGCGCGCCGCCCCGCGCCGCCCCGCGCCGTTCAACCCCCGCTCCGCCCCGCCCACCGCCTCTCCCAAACCTTCCCGTGTCCCCCCCGCTCCGCCCCGCCCTGCCCGCCCCCACCGCTCCGCACCCCGCCCCCCTCGCCACCCCGCGCCACCTCGCCCCCGCCTCTCCCAAACCGTCCCGCGCCACCCAACCCCCTCTCCACTCCCAAACCTTCCCGCGCCGCCCCAGTCCTCGCTCCACCCCACCTTCCACTGCTCCCAAACCCCCCCCCCGCGCGCTCCGTCCTACCCGCCGCCTCTCCCCGTCCCCGCTCCGCACCACCCGGTCCCTGCCCCCTCCTCCCACCGCCCCGCCCCGCGCCACGTTCGACATGACGAGCACCCCGCCCCGCTGCACTGGTCGAGTTCCATATTAGACGCACCATTTGGCAAAATTGAATTGGCTGTGTTGTGGGAAGTTTAAAAATAAAATACATTGAGTAATTGCATCAAAAATGTAAAGGAATCACATTCTTCGCTACTCTGTGGTACCTTTCCTCAATGCTGTTTCATTGAAGTTTGAAATTACTTGCATTGCTCTGTTGTATATTAACCATAAAAGGACTTTAACCTCCTTTTCTCCTGAAAAGGTTTAAAATCATAATGCATTAAAACATGAACACTAATGCAGTAAATGTTATTCTAGTTGATATGATAATAGTTGATAGAAAGTAATGAAATTCGACAATGAAAGAATGTTTTCTTCGCATGCACAGGCGTACGTAAAAATGAAACGTTTGTGTGCTTGTTTGTGCGTGTATACGTGCAGAAGCACGACCATTTTAGCGATATCAAGTTTTTTAACTTCTGGATTTTCTACTTCGAAAATTCAAAATTTTACTATCATTTAAAATGATGAATTTTCATTGAGATATAGTAATTGATGATATTTGTGTATTCAAATTAAATACATACAATGTTTCTTCTGGATTATTTTTCCTTTATTATTAAATAAAACATGTTTCATTACACGATTTTGTGAAAATTGTTTTGTTAAAATTAATTATTATCGTTCAACGCAAGTTATTATCCCTGTAGTCGTTGGGTAGTAAATGATCGAGGCAATGTAGATAAGATGAGTTGAATAACGTAAGCCACCGGGAATTATGGTACTGAGATAGTCAAAGTTTTTTTTTTCTAAAATTCTTACTAGGTGTATGGTTGTTAATGTTTTTCTAAAGTATTAATTAGAATAACATGCGACTAAAACTAAATATTTAGCTCGTCAGTTCGGCTTTGTTAGAGAATCTTCAATATGGTCAAACCTTGAACGGCAAAAATTAAAAGAACTTCAATACGTTATCATAGAAGAGCAGTCTGACATTTCTTAATTTACTGTAGCGTAAAGTGTTCTTTAAGTACAGATAAAGTCGTGAAATCAGAATATGTCTTCGCTTTTGGTGGAACTTTAATGTTCTCCTACTGATAAATGTTTTGAAATTGCAGCCTTTCAGTTCGGTTGAAAACTTTCAATATCAATGTCTTTTGAGAACTTGAAGGACATTAGAGTAAACATTTTGACATCGTTATTCCAGTAAATTCCTAATCACGTAGTCACAGGCCAATGAATATTGGAACTCTACAACCATCAATTGCATAACACCTCTTTGTTAGTTGTACATACGAAATGTCAGCAGAATAGCGTAGTGAAACTATCTGGTTCCTATCAAGGAATTCGTTACAAAGCTTATTACAGATTCCTTATTTGCGTGCGTGTCGAACGTATCTTGATGGAGAAACACCCCCTTACAATGCAAATATGCAAAGCGTCGCTACTGAGATGATGTAATTTCTTGATATTGATCCTAAAAGATCCAAAAGAGAGGTAGAAGTAATCAGCTGCTAGGATACTCATTATTTTTGTTATAATTTGAAAGGAGACAGTTTTCACTGTTCTTTGATAACACAGTGTCATGAGCAGTATCACCAGTATGACGAAACTAGGATTTTTCTGTGTGTGTGTAGTGTGTGAATCGCGGGGGAGGGGGTGGGAGCTCCAGGTGTAGTCCCCAGCCACCTTAACGTTTCCTTATAATGAATTGTTCATTTACGCTGAAACAAAATTGTATTTTTATTTGTTGATGTACAGTTATTTATGACGTATTCTTATTACTACAATGACTTTCGTTACTATAGGATATTAGTTAAAATTTTATTTGTGAATTAAGCATGATCAGCTTGGGAAGGGGGCTGAAGGTTCATGCCTAGCCCACTCCCGTGGGTGCGCTACTGTATATTGTCAACTAACAATAAAAATGAAACCCGGTAGCTTATGTATTGTAGGACGTACGGTTAATAAAAAGATTTCACATGATAATAGTGAGGTAACCGGAAGTTATTCCAATAACACTAACTTTATTGAATTTGGAATTTCTGAATATATATAGAATAAAAGTCTAATATTTCAGGAATCATGTTATGAGTTTCACAATTTCTATGAAAGCCAATGTCCTGTTATTAAGTGTACATAAAATAATTAGGTAAATAAAATTATGTATGAATAAAATTAATGATAATAAGTACGTGTGTTAGACACTATATGACTAAAAACGCGGGCCTACAACAGATAATATTGATTTTGTCTTTGAATACTAATATTGTTACTAAAAGGAAAAATCTATAGAAACTTGCCTAACAGAAAAAAATGAAACGATTTATTTCATGAACTAAATATCAAGTGGTTTTATAGCGCTATTAGGAGTGATTTAAAAAGTCGGTGATTTGATAGCGCTGTTCCTCGTGTACCGTATTTAATGAAACATACTTCCAGACCTGGTTACTTAAGCGATTGTCTGCTTAACGAGCATAAATATAGAGATTGCGACATTTTAGAAAGAAACATAATGTAAAAGCTATTTATGGCGTCAGTTGTATTTGATAGCACTGTTTATAGATGATAACGCTGCTGATAAAGTTAATTTAAGTGTACTGTACACGATTCACATCAAAGACTTTTAACACAAATATTTTTAGAAGAACGTAATTAACGTAAAAAACGATTAATTTTTATAAATTGAAGAAATTCCAATTAAGTGTTATGAAAAGCATACATATTCTTGTCAATTCTTATCGACTTTGTCCCTCTAAACTTTTATAAATATTCGTCTTCAGATTGAAAAGAACTCAAAAGAGTTCGGTAAAATGATTTGTAAACACTTAATACAATTTTCTGAAAATATTGTTTATAACTTCTTTAGAAATATCAGCGAACCATTAATACTAAAAAAAAACTATTTTCTATAATGAATGGACCACTTGGCGAGCTCGTTTGGCTAAGCAACTGAAATATATTTCACAGAAACGAACCCCTGTTTTGAGTCTAGGGAAGGTCAATTATGTTTATTTCTATGTTCCATGCGCGCAGTAATTGAATGAAAACTATACAGCCTCCGGCAACGTGAGAGTTGTCTATGGTCTTCATTAGAAATCCGGTCAGACAGGAAAATACAAAAACAATTAAACACTTACGATTTTTACTGGAAAATGCAAATATGTTATTGTGTTACTTCGCCTATTGTCATACTGGGCGTATAGATTGCATTATTTTATTCAGATCTGCAGTGAATACGACACAGAGGACGTCATACGATAGCAAGGCTTCAAAAAAGAGGCCAGCCGTCTTTAACTATCTGTTATTTAGACATTGCATTTTGGAACTTTTTTTGATTCTTCGCATTTAAAGAACTGTTGTACAGTATTGTACTATATTATTGCAATATTCATGAAGCCGTTTTCGTTAAAAATATTTAATTTATTATATTATTAAACGATTATATTTTTGTTGTTGTTCTTGAGCATTGTGCGTGCTATTTGGATAACTATTCTTGTGTTGTTTTTTCAACAGCATATTTGCTACGCAGACCGCTAGTCCACACTGTCAGAAATTACATTAAATTTAATGTAGATTTAATGTACGTCTATGCATGAATTGTAACATACATTGTACATTAAAAGGAGGTTAATGTACATATACATTAAATTTAATCCTTAAATTAAAATCAATGTAGATTTAATGTACGACTTTTAACCTAACTTGTCTACATTAAATTTAATTGTACACGTACATTAAATTTAAAGTACATGTACACTAACGTTACTGTACGTATACAATAAATTTAATTTACGTATATGAAAATTACTTTCATGTACTTTACATTAAAAGTACTGTAGACATTTCTGAGTGTGTAGGTTAGTAGTATCCAATACGCGCAGATAATGAAAGAAAACTTTGTAGCCAAGTGAGAGGTGTGTATGTTTTCATTAGTCCGCCGAAAACACGGTAAAAGTCCAAAAAAATTAAACCGTTTCTATTTTAACTGAAAAATGTAAACACTTTATTGTGTTATTCTACCTATTCCCTTATTACGCAGACCGACTGAATTCTCACTCTCAGCATGTCACTCATTACGGTGTAGCCTACGTCACGCAGAAGCAAGGCTTCGACGAAGAGGCAGCTCGCCATTAAATATTTGTTATTAACGTGTTGCGTTAAGGAAAATCAACTATTTTTACATTCTTGGTATGTAAAGCACTACTGTACTGTTTGTCGGTACGTACTATAATAAATTCGTGAAGACTGTTAATTTGTTGAAGTGTAATACGCCACTATTTGGTTTGACTTGATTTGTGCGTGCTACTTTCCGCGAAACCATTTTATGTAGTTTTTGTTCAGTAGCAATGCTGCAGCAGACCACTAGCACCGAAATATTTGCCAGTATTCTGAGAGCAGCAAATACTCCCCTTGATGAATATCGTGATTAGTTAATTAATCGTATAATGTTTCTAAGATACACTGTAGCATTCGAACGCCTCGAAACACGTGAAGTTCTGTCGCGGACCCAATACAGCCCTACGAATCGGGGCGCCAAACGACGAGGCGGGGACGGAGTGGGCGGGGCGTGCGGAAAGGCTGGCGGGCCGGGCGGCGAGCGCAGGGCAAGGCAGGGCAGGGCAGGGCCCGAGGGGCGCGATACGTTGGGCCCGCTCCGTGCCCTGCGCCCCGCGAGCCCAGCCTTACTGCGCATGCCCTGCCCTGGCCTGCCCTGGCCGCCGCAGGCCCCGCGCCGCGCCGCCGCGCCACGCCGCGCCGCAGCCAAGGAGCCCCAGAGCGCAGAGGGCCTTGTGGGCGGAGTGGGAGAGCGGGGAAGGGCGGGGCGAGACGGGAAAGGGGCTGGAAAAGGCGGGCGGGGCGGGAAAGGGTGGGCGGGGCGGGAAAGGGCGGGGGGGCGGGAAAGGGCGGGCGGGGTGGGAAAGGGCGGGCGGGGCGGGAAAGGGCGGGCGGGGCGGGAAAGGGCGGGCGGGGCGGGAAAGAGCGGAGGGGGCAGGAAAGGGCGGGCGGGGCGGGAAAGGGCGGGTGGGGCGGGAAAGGGCGGGGAGGCAGGAAAGAGCGAGGATAGGCGGGAAAGGGCGGGGCAGCGGGGTGGCGCGCAGAGGCCGGGAATTTCCTCATAGAGGCCTTGCCTCCAACGAAGGTACACGTGCGTAGTTTTGTAGCGTTCCTCTCGATAGAAGGCTTCAGAACATTGGTTCTAATTCTCCCTATAAACTGAAGTACGCTAAAGAAAGATGAAGGTTTTGAACTATTTGTAAGGAACCATCCTCACAAAGCTTGAAACTGCGGCACTGGTGATTAGGGAATTGCCCCGCAATCCCGCTTCAAATACATTTCAGGCGAAAAAAAAAATGAAGTTCGCTGGCTTGGAGGGGGAAAAGTATGCAGAAGTGCAAACTGTAACTCACGCACGCTGCATCACGCCTAACTCACGCACATTACTCGATAACTAAGTGTACTACGTTCTGAAAACTGGTCCCTGATTTGTATTATGTTCCCCATGCCGCAATGTAGAAATTTAGGCCTCTTTCTAACGTTCTACTACGTTTTTGGAGAGTACGTCTTTTCCGTAGCAAGTTATCAGAAACCTTGGAATTCGGTTGCAATATGAAGGTATTTTAACTTTTAAAATAATGATGATTTACAAAGAACGGAATGTTGGAACGAGTTCACCTGATTTAACATGTTGTGGGACTGTGGAATGAATTCATGTAATTATAATTAATATACTACTTATGTACTTCGATACTCAAACAGTTTGCAAGAGATTTGTTATTGATATAGGGAATTTTTGTTGGGAAATCTTAACTTTATTTATAAGTTGCTCCCTTCATACCGGAATTGCAAACATTGTGATGAGTACCAATCAGTAAATTTGCTTTAATTAAGATATATCAAAGGGACAAGAACAAGAAGAACACGAAAATGTTTTGATATGAAGTATATAGTTAATATGAGAGGTTGATTTTTGTAATAATTTTCATTCAATAGAAAAAACATGAATCTCAGTTTTAATTGCAAGCTAATAAGAATGCCTGATACGATTAATACTTTTTTTATAGAAGTCTCATCAACCAGTGAGATCATTAGCGGCTACGATAAGTCTTATTTGTATGATATGTTTGTGATATTATGCCCTTGGGAGGAGAACAAATATTTTCCAAAGAAGATTATTGAAGTACCTAAATATTTCAGGATTTTCCGATTCCACGTGACGGAAACAGGAAATACTGAATGCTGGGTATTGCGTAGCAACATTTTTATAGTTAGACTCTTCAAAACAACATAGTTTTATTCAGTGCTTGATTTCTAAAATTTTAGGCACCGGAACTCTCTACGAATTAATTATTAATTTAATATTTATAGTTATAAATTTTTATAACAGTTTAAAAAGTATTTCCGAGGTACCGGTACGCCGTTCTGTCGCGTTCCGCCAGAAATCAAGCCCTGGTTTTATTACTAGAATGTTTGTTGTTTCAAGAGGTAACTTTAATGAACGAGTGGTTCGCCCTTATAAAGTGCATTATTCGGACACCCGAACACCAACGACCGGAGAACAACGGACTTTGTGCATATGAATGGTGGCGAATCACGTGCGTTACCTGTTGGTGCACCGCGGCGCGCAAAGTCGTGGCCGACTCGAGAGGCATCCTGGTTCCCGCGCACGTCCCGCCGGCACACCTGGCATCAGCCGGGCGTCACATCGCCCGCCCGCCCGCCCGGGGCGACGGTGAAGGGCGTGGCGGGGCGGGGCGGACGAGCGGGTCGCGCGGCCAGTGCCCGTCCGCCGAGGGCGCTGCCCTTCGCAAGGGGTGGGAACGCGAGGCGAGGCCCTTCGCCTCAATGAACCTCTCCACCGTTCAAGAAGCCTTTCCCGGCCCTGCCCGGCCCTGCTCGGCCCTCTGGGCGGTGGGCGCCGACCCGCCCGCTGTCCGGCCAGAGGCGCGACCGCCGGCCGGCCTGCCTGGCTGGCTGCCTCCGCCATTGAGCCGTCCGCCCGGAGCCGATCATACGGGTATTTCGACCTCGGGCGTGGCCGTCGCCGGGCCGGCCGGCCAGCGCCGCGCCACGCCGCGCCGCAACGCTGGGCGACGGCCGTAAAATCTGGTGTAACGGATTCTCCGCGTCTGCCAGACGTCTGTCCGTCGGTCGGCTTGCGCGTATGATACGGCCGACTGGTCGGCACACTTCCTCCGCGAGGTCAGCTCGGTGGCACTCTTTCGCGTCGCCAAGTACGCGACTTAACGCGAGCAACGGAGAGATTGAAGATTACTCGAGAGAGGTTCAAGATTGCTCACCTTTTGCTCAAACGTAGACCCAAAATTTACTGCCTACAAATATCTATTGCTTTCGATGTTATGATGCGAGACATTGCGTACGATATACTATTGAAGAGATTTACCAAAAACTACTGTAAACGGAATTATAAAGATCTTAATAACTCATCTGAAACTTGCGCAAAAGACGTAAACATTTCTAAACAAGTATACTTTTTTTAAAAAAATATACATCTTTTTTAAGAAAACTTCTAATTCTTTCTTCTGCAAATACTGCGCTCTAGAAAGTTGACGGTTTTGTACGATTAAAAAGATATAGACATCAAGATATAATGTGTGATACTGCTGAATATGTAATTATTCCCAGAGGGCATATCAAACACATTAAAGCGAAAATGCAGAATTTGTTTGAAAGAAATCTGATGGTGCATATGCACACAATTGACTGTAATACACGATACATTCGTGCATGATGGATGCGTCCCAAACCTGCGAAACCCTGTTTTTGGCACCCTAAGGGAAGGGGTTTCACCTGGCGGCATTTACTCAATGGATCAAGGGAAAAATCGATCGGTCATTAACCTACAAGGTGATTACAATGCTCTTATGCTCTAAAAGCAAAATTACAATATTTTAAAAGAAAACTAATGTATCTGTATAATTATTGTAATATGCACCTACATGGTACGCATGACTCAGGATTTGGCCTTTCAAAGTTGTTTTCCAATATGAATGTATTTTCACTTTTAAGATAATGATTGACAAAGAGAGAAATGTTCGGATCCAACTACTTAATATTAAAATTGCATAAATGTCTTCCAACCACAACATATATCATTAAATCCTCCAAATAAGTGGTTACGAAAACAACAGGTAAAATTGTGCATATGAACTCCTTAATGTTGGGATTTAAGATCACTAAGAGATTCAAAATTAGGCTCATGCTTAAGATTAGTAGTTTGTAGTCTTTGAGAGTATAAAGAAATAGAGTACGATAACTGTAACTGCAATTGACTGAAATAGGTAAAGAACTGTGACAGGACAAAGAATCTGTGAAAACGTTAAATCTGAAAGTGTATATGTGTGTAAAATATGCTCAAAGACTTAATGAAATGTAACTAAGTCCTAGCATCAGAACTGACTGATCTTATGTATGCTCTACAGCTGTCCCTGAACCTTCAAGGTTCGCAAGGGATTGAATGGTCTATAATAATAATAACAATAATAATAATAATAATAATAATAATAATAATAATAATAATAATAATAATAATAATAATAATAATAATAATATATCAGCCACAGAAGTGATCCCGAAAATGACGCTTCAAGCACTAGAATATTTTCATTTGGATGTCAGGAGTAATACCTGTACAATATAGAAAGGCAGTTATCTTTAATACATACCTTATAGTTAGAAGCCACCTAATCTCCAATAAAGCAACCGCACACCTGGTCATCATACTTATGAGTGGTTGACATACCATCCAGTAAAAACTGAAGAATAAATAATATCAGTGTTAATAATAGCAACATTGCTTTATTCGGAGCAGCACACATTTTGTGCAAAGTATCGTCTAGGCACCGACAGTCTCTAGATCTGCTACTTAGGAAGCTGGTTGCAACCTCTAGTAGATTTTATATTCAACCCGCTCATAAAATATTTAGTCGTAAAGAAGAGGAACAATAATAATAATAATAATAATAATAATAATAATAATAATAATAATAATAATAATAATAATAATAATAATAATAATAATATAGAAAGAAGGAGACGAGTGACTCACAAATTTTGAGCCAGAAGGGGCGTAAAGCGCTTGCGAGTGGATCGCAGCATCTCCGGGCGCTGCAGCCGCTGGGTGTAATTAAAAAGCCTGTCCCGCGGTGGCGCGCGCCTTGCTATCGATGCTCCGGGCGAGTGCGAATCGATGTTTTCGCTACCGGCGGATTAGATATTCTTCAGACTCTTGACTGCAGCTTCATTTTGAAACACCTCTCGAGAACGCGTTTTCTGAGAGTGCTTTTTGTCGTCCTTAAAATACATAAACTATCTACTTTCTGGAATACGAGTATAAACAAAATTGGTTGATAATTTTTTTTTATTATATAGAGATTTAAAAGTCTTTGAACGCAATATTCACATGGACTTTCAAAAAGCGTAGAAACAATAATTTGTATTTTAAATATCCAAATTATTGTTTACTGAATATTGTGTATCGAATTTATTATTTCTGGGATGAAATTATTTTTTTGTTCGTATATGCTAATAATCAACAAAAAATTATTTAATACACAAGTTCTCAGATTTTGATTGGCCTTGTGTTTTTAGAGTTCTTGGCAACAAGTCTCGATGCCTCAAATGCACTTCATAGCCATTGACTATCTTGTTTTATTTATGAGTAAAATAGTACGGCTATTTTCCCGTTCATGAGTTACGTAGTCCCGGATTCGAGAACATTTCCGACCGCAGTCTCACTTGCTTACAACTATTCTATGTTAAACTTCGAATTCGGCTGAAACTTCAAATATGTTCTCCTTAACGTTAGTTGAAACAAAGCAACAACCTGTACTTCTTACCAACTTTTGGATTTCGCACAAACTTAATTAACTGAAACTCAAATTGCAAAATTTCCTTTCCAAAAATTTAAATAAGGAATGTATGTAATGTGCCAATAAACATTCCCTAATTGCCCAATTAGAACACAATGATGCCAGGCTTCGTGCTTTGTGAGATGTAATTTTACAGGTCTTGCACTAGAGTATCCATGTCTCAAGGTACTAAAGAAATCTCGAAATATGTTTTTGCTCTATTTGACTTAAGTCGTGGACTTTCCGTGCGAGTTTCAGAATTTCAATGATCATTGGGAATTTTCTGTTCTTTTAAACATAAACGCCTGGTGAGTATCTTAAGTTTTCTTTACTAAATATAAAACACACTGACCTCTTCGTCTGAAAAGCAACTTCTCCTCAGTCTTCTTGAATATTCGAACGTGGGTTAACAGAGCATTTTGCTGGATTCCAAAAACGACGCGTATGTGAGTCACGCATTTTCGGACGTTGGCTGCGTAACCTAGGTATAAGATATGTTAATTCTAGACATTAGTATTCAGTGGCTAATCTCGGCTTCTATGGTCCTACATTCCTTACAGGGGTGATTTCGGAATGCGTGAGTTTCTAGTACACAATCCCTCTGTTGTGTGTTAAGGTTTCCTTTCTCTTGTTTACAATACTGTCTTGCTCTGTCCGATCAGCTGACGACTTTGCCCTGATTCATAGTCATAGTCATAGACATTAACCCTGATTTGAAAAATGCGGTAAAATAATTGAACTCTAATAAAATAATAAAATTGAACTCTAATGTTTTGTTGTTTGAAATTGAACTCTAATGCATTGCTAGTATAGCAATGCAACTTATTATGAGAAATGATAATCTCTCATATTTGCCATACGTATTAACTCTATCAGCAGTTTCCATAGAAATTTTATTAGTCACGTGTGTTCAATGCTACTGGTTCAGTAATGAGTTTTTAGTAAAATTAAGAGAAAATAATCACGCAATTTCGATAATAAAGAAACAAAGGGTAAATCGATTGTATAAAATACTTTGTACTTCCTAAAGAAGTCAAGAGGTAATAGAAATAAAAACGAAAGTAAATAATTCTATGCTGCAATAAAATTCTCGTATAAAATGTATCAAGAAATGTGTTTAACATTTTAATCATATAAGTTTTTATTTTTTTATATTAAAAAGTAGAATACTGGAAGAAACCACCTGCGCACATGAATAGAAAAACATCAACTTCTCAAAGAAAATGTACTGTTAGATGACCAAAGGAAGAAATCGTTTTTAACTAAAAGTCACGTACTTCATCTCCATCATTCTGCGCTTACCACGGAACAATAAAATTTCAACCTCCGAGCGCACGCGAAGTATTAATTTCCGTGTATGTGAAAGTTATGCGAGGTTATAAATAAAAAAAAGAAACGTTTGTACAGATCGTGGGGCGATTCTAACGATGTTTCTTCGTGGCGTAAGCAAAGCTGACGGACGAATCGCTGGCTTTCGTGTTTCGTCCGCGACCAGCGATCAAGCGCTCCCAAGGGTCAGGAGGAGCTAACGTAGGGCGGGGTAGAGAGGCCTCCGCAGCAATTTGCTGGGGATCCCTGCGACCCTTACAACACTTAAGCGCCGCAAAATGTCTTCTTGGGATTGCGGGGTTTAATTTTCAAAATTGCAATTTAAGTTCATTTTTCAATTAAGTCAATAATATTGATGGAAACGATGGTATCATTTGGTAGAATGTTTAAGATGAATGTCGGTAATTTTTCCATGATGTTCGATAATTTCACTCACAAAAGTGTCTAGTCAAGACTACACCACAAAGGTATCAGAAGTCATCGATTGAAAGTTTCAACAGTTTAGGAAACGGATGTAGTTAAGGGATAAATAAAAGTAATGTTTGAAATGAGTGATTTGGATGTATTAGTGTTAAAATGGCATTTTGCAGAAGATACTCACTGTGTCAGACCATATAATTTCCTGTACTTTTTTACATTGAGTGTTCATAGATTTAGGCGCTGGGTATATTAGTAGCTATTGTGATGACACTATTCTTTGAAAATTTCAGAACACTACATAAAAAGAGGAACGTAATTTCATGTTCTCAACCTTCAGACATTTGTCGAATATACAAATTTTGAAATTAAAATAAAAATGTTGTATGCAGAATGTGTTTGACGATGGAGTATTATTTTTAATGACCGACAAAAATATTATATGTTTAAAGAAGAAATACCGTATAAATTACATATTACTCTAGCTGAATTCGTGTAAACATATCACACTTTGTATAGCCATATTGTGAACTGTGCGTTGTGTTTATGTTATTCGGGTATTGTGCGAGAGTAGAAGAATCGAATAAATTTAAGCGTTTATTAACAAATGGATACTTTGACTCGTACGATTAAATCGCACAGAATATCAAATATTCGAATTAATTCCACGTAGAATTTGAGATTCCGCCCGTTTCTTCTACCCGGAGTGAAGGTACTCAGAATTCTTTAACTCGGAAATATGTATTCGAAAATACAGGAATATTTGTATGTGTATTATGGCCTAAGGGACATTGCTTGCGAGGTTCCACGTAGAAGCCATTCGGGACCTCGAAAATCATTTTTAAGAGCACACGACTCACCGTTTCAGAGTTATACACGATCGACCGCACGGAAACAACCTACATTTCTTTATAAAACACAAAAACCTTTGATTTAATTTAATATAAAATAATATTTCATTTTTTTCTTTTATAAAGATTCCACGGATAGATGCCCAAAGCGAATTTTACGAGAGAAAAAATACGGTTAAGGCATGCAAGTTTCTGCTGCAATTCATTGCACACTTCGTTGATCATAACATATTTTGATCATGCTAGAAAATTAAATTAAATGCTTCTTTTATCTTTGGTAATGAACAATTCAAACGAACCAATGATTTCTGTGTGTAATTAAATACCACAAAAACTTTTTAAAATTCCTAAAACATCTACAATTTTACGAAACAGTGAATTCTGTAAAACATGCGCTAAAATATGATTTAAAAAAATCTTAGTTCCTTCCACTGACACTCTCTTATCAATGTCAATGTTAATCCTTTTCCTCTTTCAGCAAACGTGCCATCTATCAACGCGATGCTCACCGCCTACAAACGTGCCTCTACAGCAGGAACAATGCCCCAACGCGATGTTCCACTTTAAACCGCGGTGTATCCATCTCGATGATATGAACCTTATAATTTTATCATAAATCAGCGTGAAATGGCGGTGGGAGTGCACAGATGCACTTTTCATTCATCGC
The DNA here is from genome assembly GCA_011170035.1 of Teleogryllus occipitalis. Lineage (NCBI taxonomy): Eukaryota > Metazoa > Arthropoda > Insecta > Orthoptera > Gryllidae > Teleogryllus > Teleogryllus occipitalis. The sequence continues at coordinate 142,998 of BLKR01001707.1, read as the reverse complement.
TTGGTCCGTGCCGTATGCCTGTGCGCCGCCGACTATTTGCGGATAGATCTCGTTTTGTCGTAATTTGTGAGCACACCGTGTGTAATCGTGTTTTTGCAGTCCTTTAGGCGTAAATTTTTGCGGGATAAAAATCACTGTTTCAATTTTGCCAGTTGGTTTATTCTGAATAGCCGTCCCTCGTACGTTGTATAGAGATATTTTGGCTGTTCCAGTAGTTCAGATATACGCAACGTAATGAGATTGTATGCTATTCTCCCTTCGTACCTGTTGGAGATGAATTCATTTGTGTATCTCCGTGTTCGCATTGTCCCAGAATGGATTAAATGTCATCGTTGGTTTTAATTACCTATCAGTGTTAAAAAATGTACAATGTTATGATCGAAAATGAAGGATTGTTATTTTAACTCTTGCACTCTTGCCACAGTTACAGTTGTATATGACTTAGTTGGAAAGTTATGAACTGTTAATACATTTCTATGCCAAAGAAACATTTAAGATACTAACAGGCACAATATTAAGTACGTGTTGTAAGGGCAATACGTCTACGAAGACGCTGAGTAGTGCCAAAGCAAACACATCACAATGAAAACCGCTCCCTTGTCGGGTAATAAATTATTGCCTTTGATAAGAAATACTGCCAAAAATATATTTTTGTTCTGTTCTGTTTCTACATTTCTGTTCTCTTTCTATATTTCTGTTGTGTTTCTATATTTCTGTTGTGTTGTCTAGACATATACTTAAAATGCTATATTTCAATTGTTTTTGGACAGTAGTCGTTGCATTTCTCTTCACAAATGTTTCATACATATAAATTTATTAACGAATGATGACTAAAAATGTTCAACCTCGGTCAAATGTAAAATCAACTCTAGGTTGCAACCAGCTTCTTGAGGACTGTTTGGGATGGTCCAAAACGTTGTGTTAAATACGGGCAATTTCTAATATCGCATTGTATTGCGAACATCTGTCCTAGGAGTGAACTTGAAGTTTCGGCCTAGTTTTTAAATTTTATTATTATTATTATTATTGCTATTATTATTAATATTATTTTTATTAAATGATGATAAATTGAGTACATCTCATACTCAATTTGCGGGGTTAACAACAGTTTAATCTAAAGCAAGATATGAGAAATAAAATGAAATTTTTTTAAAGAAAATTTACGTTTTAATTGGATTCTTCCGGTGATCTGATAAAAATTAGAAAATATTTACAAAATTATTACTCTAAGTTAACTGGCATTCCAGCTCCTTTCTAACTATGGAAAAATGTGCTTATTTTGATAAAATTGTCGTGTCCCATTTAGGAATCAACGCCAAATTATTATTTAATATTATAAAACGCTCTGATAGTCGAAATTAACGACTCTTAATCGTTAACGACTATTAATCGTTAACTTCAGTTAACTTCAGTTAACGATTAGCAGTTGCAGTGCTCATACATTACCAAAGGCATCAAAATTCGAATACAAAATAATACTGAATTTGTACAAAAGGATGTAAAATGCCATTTTTTCAATGCACTGCTCCTGGACCTTATTCTGCAACTCCCTTTTATCTCTCAACTATCGCGTCGGTTTACACGCAAGGCATGTCTGCCTGTTTTCGCGCGTGGATTGGGTGTTTGGCTTTCCCTTTACCACTGTCCCGACGCGTTGTCTGGAAATCTAGGCGAACAAACGGAGAGAAGCGAATGTTTGCACCCGGACGCGAGGGGCCGACGGGAGAGACGCAGCACCGAAGACTGCGAACCAACGGGATCTGTTGTGAGAGTTGTTGACCCAAGTCTGTATTCGGAAAATAATTTTCACTTTCGTCACCTCCCTTACATTCACTTCTCCTTTCAAAATTACACAATTGTCCAATGTACCAGATACGATAATTTTTTTAATTCATTTCAATAAGAAAAGGTCAAATAAATAAATTGTGATGTATTTTTATGAAGATGTAAATGATTATTTTTACCCACACTATTAGACGTGAATAAAAATAAAAAATCCTAAGCTACAATGAAATAATAATTTAGCTTTCGTGAGGTATTAATTCCTTGAAAGGTTGTTTACACAAGAAATTTGGATAATACACATTTCACATTACTGGGCTGAAATATGTATTCTATTCTTCGTTAATTTCAGAAAAAATATTTTAAGGAAAATTATTTTCACGTAATTAAATGTTACGTTATTTCAAAATAACAGAATGCAATATGAAATGCGATTATCGAAATTCAGGAAATGAAATTAGAAATGAAAAAGAAAGAGGAAATGAGAAAAAAACGTAAAAGAATACTGAAACATCATGAAATTGTTTGAGCAGAAACCACGTTTCATAATGAATCATTTTGAAACAAGACCTCTAACATTTTCAAACGAATGTTGAGATCTCAAAACACAAACATTTTTATTTTTGAGTCCTATACTTTCAAAACAGCACTGGTGCATCATTGTAAAACGCTTAATTTCCACATGAATGAATAAAAATTACACAGCTAGTAAAATATCTTTTAAAATAAGTGTTTACAACCTCCAGATTTCTACGCTAAAAATTGTTAAAATAATAAGATTCTGTTGTAGAGCCGACGAGAAAGAGAAGGTGTAATTTAAAGAAAAGTATTATAGCTGGAAAAACTTAGCTATGCTTAGTGTCAAGACCACAAATGTTCTAAAATGAATTACCGTTCATTTGATAGAAAATTAAAATTTATATTATCGAGCAGTAATCGGGGTTGAATAGTAAATAAATCACGTTTTCATTACGTATTGATATTAATAAAAATACATATTATAAATGGGTAGAATATTACTGATTCGCATTATACTAATAGTAACTACTCCCCTGTTCTACTTCTTTCTTTAATATATACATGTTTACGGAGTAATAAACGTAGTATAGAGAAAGTTATATAATGCTGGGGAAAATCGATTTCGTGATTTCAACGGGAATACACGTTTTGGGGTCCTGTGATACCGAAAAAGTGTCCAGAACGTTCGTCCGTCCGTCCGTCCGTCCGTCCGTCCGTGTTTCCTTTTAGAATCATACACTTTCAAAACAATACAAGATTGCAGAACTTACGCTTGATTTCAATATGAATCAATGAATATTATTCAGCTCGGAAAAAGAACCAAAAATGAGTGAGTGAATTGAGGGTGGAGGGAGGAGCCAGCGCGCAAGCCCGTCCCGCCTTGCCCACCCCAGAGCGGGTGTGCTACGGGCACAGCTTGGGAACCTCACGAGGCGCTTGCCGGCGTCCGCCGCAGGCCTGGGATCGGTCTCCGCGCAGAGGCACGCAGCCAGCGGAAACGGCCAGAATAAAATGGCCGCCGGCGACGACGCCTGGCGGTGCTCGCCAGCGATAGAGGAGCGTTGACTCCGTGTCCAGGCAGGCACGCTTCGCTCCCTCGCCGACTCGCTCACGCTCACGCTCACGCTCGCGCACGCACGCACGCACGCGGCGAGCCGACCGGAAGCGCGTACGGCGCGGCGCGGCTATCTTGAGCGTCACGGACGACGCCGTCGCCGCCGCCGTCGCCGCCGCCGCCGCCGCCGCCGCCGCGGCCTCGCCTCCCCACAGCCTGCTCGATCGCCCGGCACTTCGACTGTCGCCCACCGCGGTCGTGTGTGGAATGGAAGATTGCTTTTGGGGGCTTTTTGATGGTTCGGGGAGAGAGAGAGCAAAGGCTTTCATTGTTTCCGTTGGAGCTACTGAGTGGTACGTCCGAGGGACTTACTTTGTCTAACTGTGTAGTACGATTCATCAACCGATGGGAGAGCGGTATTCTTTATGAACTCCTAGCATTTCTCTCTCCACAGAACTATAAAACTGAAATCTGAGGTTAACAAAAGGCAAAATTAAGTATCAGTAACATCTTTATGTATAATGTATTAAAACACAACTTCACCTCCATTGTGTAGCAAATTCAACATGAAGTTGCATTTCTCCCGATTTATTTCTTTAACTTCATATTTATATCTGCAAAGCTTGAGAAATGCTCCAATGTGACCTTGGGGAGTTTTGCGGTTAGCGATATATGGCTTCTATTGCAGGACGAGGGATGTTCCGCTACTACAGCCTTGTACTCAATTCCACACAGGTGGTAACAGTCACAAGATCTGCTGCATACGAGTTCATGACCCTCCACGGCCGAGTCTTAAGCGAAGGGGTAATTACAGTACGTATGTAACTTCCTGCAGCAAGCACATACACGCTGGAGAAATTCCCATACGTTCTTCTGAGAACACACGTACCTTGCAACACAGGAAGCAAGTGTGTGCTCTGAAAATAACTCATAGTCGTTCTTAAATTAATACATTTGCGTTTGCAAACAAGATTGTTGTCCAGTGGAGGTAAATTGTTTGTTAAATACGTTTACAAAATTTAGAACTTAAACGTCCCCTTCAAAAGTTGATCCAGTAACCCCGAAAACACTGCGTGTAGTTCATTTGCATGGAACCCAGCCTCTAGCCCACGAAGAATACAAAAATGCCATATAAACAAGAGAGACCTTCAATATTTATGGACAAAATGTCCCATTGATTACCTCCATACGTTGCGGGCCAGTGGCTGCACATAGCGAATACTAATGCTTGTGCATTACAACGCTAATAAATTTTCAAGCAGGAGTATTTACCTTTAAATAAGTTTAAAAGTATTCACGAAATCAGATCAATTTTACCGTTTGTGATACATTTGTAAAACAAAAAAATCATTATTATGATAATTTATTATCGTTAAGGTTGATTATTTTGCTCACTGAATATATTTAGTTGGTATAAATACTAAAATGTACAATTTATTAAGGTACTTTTTATTATATTTTATTTGAATTCACATTCCTGAAAATACAACTCATTGCATCTATTTATATTTATTAGTTTAAATTATTGTAACATCAACTTACAGTTTTATTTGACAATACCATTGAAGAAGTTGTATTATGAATATTTTCATTATTTTTCCGATCGCACAAATTTGATGAAGCACATTACCGCTTGTCCGTCTCATACGCAAGGAACCCGTACACAAAACGAAACAAAAAACGAGCAAAAAAGAAAGTTCATAGAAGAAAGACAACACGTGTCCCCGCGAGATGAAACCCGCCAGCAAACGGTCGCCCCTCGGCCCAACGACCGCGTCGCCGCCACAGGGAATAGCTGTTGACACCGCAGTGACCCCGGCACCGCCGCACCGTGCTCCTGCTTGCCGTCTCCATTCCCGGCGCGGTGCGGGGTCCCATTCTCGCCGCGAGCGAGCGCCCAGCGCGCGCAAGGGCCCAGGCACCGCCGCCAGCGTCTCCGTTACGCCGCGTTCCGTCTCGCAATAAAACTCGCGCCTCTAAAATCAATACGCCGCCGCCGCGGCGCCGAGCCGCGTCGCGTCGCGCCGCACCTTGCCGTCCGAGGCGCCGCCACGCGTCGCGACGCACCGCGGCGCACGTGAAATTGCGCATCGCGCACTCGGACCGCTAAGCTACACAATTTTGGGCAGCGGGCAATGCTGAAACGTAGCCCCTCCCACTTCCCCTCCCGGAAAAAAAAATTAAAAATGTTAATAGGAAAATGGATCACGGGATCGGTCAATTAATGGATTACACTAGTTTGCCAACGTTTCGGAATATTTTATTCCATCATCAGGGCTTACTAATATGTAATACTTATATGTATTAGTAAGCCCTGATGATGGAATAAAATATTCCTAAACGTTGGCAAACTAGTGTAATCCATTAATTGACCGATCCCGTGATCCATTTTCCTACTACTTATTAACGGTCGTGATTTCTACAATGGTCAAAAATGTTAATGTTGTATCAAGAAACTATGAGTTATATTACTTCAACAAATAACAAAAATTTCAACGTTTAAGCTAGAAAAGTTTTTGGAAGCGTTGTTGAAATAATAGTTTTAAGTAAAAATATTTAGTGATCAAATAATACAATTTCCACAGTGATATTAAAATGCTAAAAAAAAGGTGTTTAGATAGTGTTTAATAACATCAGTTGTTAGACACCTGAAATAATAATATGAATTTCAGTAGAAGGTATTTAAATGTTAGCGTCGTTTGATTCATTTGTTAGAGTCTTACAAGTAATGACTATAATTAAATATTCAAGGTAAAATATTAATTGAAAATTTTATGAAATATCAGACTACTGTACGGCGAGTTATAAAATTAGGTTAATGATTTCCTTGAGTTCTAATTTCTTTTTCAAATTTGTACTAATGTTTTCTAATCAGTCTCATCATCGGGCCCCTTGATTTGCGGGCCCCTCTATTTACGGGCCCCTTGATTTGCGGGCCTCTTGATTTGCGGGCCCCTTGATTTGCGGGCCTCTTGATTTGCGGGCCCCTTGATTTGCGGGCCCCTTGATTTGCGGGCCTCTTGATTTGCGGGCCCCGTGCGATCGCCCGTTCTGCGCATGCCTAGCGCCGGCACTGGAAAGACCGCTTGGAGTACGATGCTTTACGTTTCACTCGTGAGCGAAATCCAATGGGCGGAATTGGGAGTTGTTAATATACGCGTGCCGATCCGAGAGGCTGAGATTGCTAAGGCAGTAGTGCCGTAGCGATCTCGGGCCGAAGAATCGCAGGTTTGAGTTCCGCCTCGGGCATGGTTGAATTTGTGTTCGTCCTTTCATTCCTCTTCATCACCCTACCACTTGATTCAGTATTCCCTGCGAAAAGACAAGACGCTCTTGTCTCTAATGGGATCTTATTTGGCTAATTAAAAAAGGAATTGCGCTATTTTTCTTGAGCTCGGCAATCCCCAGCCCCACTCTTATAATGACATTAGTTGAGTTAAGAATTAATTAACGAGCGTTGTTGACAAAATCTGCTTACCAGAAATGTTCTATCTTGTGAAATAGAAACTATTTTGCACCGAAAAACGAGCTACAAATGTGAAATAATAGACTTGTCAAAATACCAAACACCCACTTCTAAGGCATCTAGCGAGGTGAGAGCTGAAGAAAACGAACGCGAATAATATTTTTTGTCATGTATAAATATTCAAAGAACACGCAAAATTTCTGAACGACTTATGAAATTTATACATTCTGGGATACTCTGAGTACATTAATGTATTATTAGTAATTAAAATGTCCGGTGTAGCACATTATTTAGAATGTCTGATGGAGCATTCACAAAGAAAGTAAAATATTACTGACTTTGCGAAGAGGATTAAGTGGGTTTTCGGTTTGACTTTTGGAATGACTGTTACGGACACATTCTGCATTTGTATTCTTTTCCCTAGAAATTGCGCTGAGACCTGAGAAAATTCAAAATAAATCCGAGTAAACTCAATTTTTTTCATCACTGTTGTGCAGCCGAGATCCATCAACCGTATTGACCGTTACCAAAGTGTCTAATAATTACTATAGCTGAGTTGAATGTTATTTTGCCTTCCTGCTCACAAGTAATGACCATAGTAACAATATTATATAATATTTATTCCAAACTTGTTTTACAGAGATAATGTACATTGTTGTTACTAACCATCGATAACCAATTGTGATGGTTAGCAATACTGAATTTATTATTTATTATCTGTCTACTTCTACATAGTATTTTTTGTGTGTGGCGTGTTTTTTTACAATATTCTTATTTTTTATATTCAGAAGAGAGAACCAAGGGTTTAGACTAAGGGTTTATTCATAAACAACATAACACATGTATTCGAATTTTGTGTGAGTTTATGTTTCAAAATATCTAACGAAGACGTTGAAGATCAACTTTTACACGAAGGAAAGCAAATAAACCAAAGAATAAGTCTTACGATGACACCCACAACAAAATGTTGACCCCTTCAGCAAAGAGACAAAAATAAGCAATTCTAAGATTTTAAACAGTGCAGTTCAAAAATTATATATATATATATATATATATATATATATATATATATATATATATATATATTGACAACTATATATAAATGTATACTTGTCACTACCCCATCGCCTCTTTCAACAAATTTAGTTATAAAAATAACATAATTCGTGAGGCATGAAACGAGCAACGCGTGGCATGTCTGTGTGTAATGCCGCATCGCAGCGCATAGGGGGAGCGTGTTCGATGCCCGGGGGCGGCCCCGTCGCGGCGCGGCGCGGCCGTTCGCCCATCCGCGCACGCCCCACCCACCCGCCCGCCCGCGGGGCGGCGGCGGCGCGGCGGTGCCGGCCGCGGGGCGCGGGGCCGCGACCGGACTGGTCGCGCGCGTCCAGCCACCGCCCCGCGCCGCCCCCATCGCCACCACCGCCGTCGCCGCGCCGCGGCTGCGCCCAGAGGCCCGCCGCCGCGGCGTCCATTTTGCCTCGCGGAGAAAACACGCGACCTGCGCCCGGCTCGACAGGTCGTAGGCTTCCGCGGCCGGAGTCTTGCGAGTGCCCTTGGCAGTCCTGGGCGCCTCGTTGAAGGCTTTGATGCTGACGTTTGGACCTTTAAAACCGTGAAACTTCCACCATCCCGTGAGAGCGTAGGCTTCCGCGGCCGGAATTAGAACTTACTTGGCTATCCGGGAGACGCAATACTACGCCCTGATGAAGGTCGCAGAATGGCGACCGAAACGTCGGCACCTGTGCCCTGGACGCGGCGTCTTCCGGATAGCCAAGTAAGTTCCATTATCCCATTGCTCGTCCAAATTGAAAAATCCCCCCAACGAACCGTACGCAACGAGGTCGCAACTTTTCTTTGGAATTGCACGCGTAAGAAGAAGTCGCCGACCTGGATGGCCGAGGTGGCTAAGAGAGAGTACCGACTCAGCGCTTCGGTCTGAAGGGTCGCTTTGGGCATGGTTGTTTGTCCGTTGACTTTGTAAGTGTTGTCGTGGAGGGCCTCGCGTTCTGCTGCTCCCTGATCAGAGGAGCCCGCAAGTGTGTTGGTCTAGTGTTTAGTCGAATTTGCGTCCCATCGGGACGTAAAGGGTAACCGGCTGTTGTTTGGATAAAAGCCCTAGAAAAAACAACAAACAAACAAACAAAAACGAAGAAGTCGAGCTGAATGCGTGCTCTTGGGTGCCCAGGTGATACCGCGTCGAAAACTGTGATGCTGACATTTCGACCTTTAAAACCGTGAAACCTCCATTACGCCATTGCTCGTCCAAACTGAAAAATCCCCCCAACGAACCATATGCCACGAGGCCGAAACCTTTCTTTGGAATTGCACGAGTACGAAGAAGCCGATTTGAATGAGTGCTCTTGGGTGTCCAGGTGATACCACGTCGAAGGCTGTGTTGTCGACGTTTCAACCATCTTGCTGTGGTCTTCCTCAGGGCTGGTCTGTGAACCAGCAAACCAGCGGCCAGCAGAGGGCACTAGGCAGACCAACTTTGGACGTGGCATCACCTGGCCACCCTAGGACACGCATTCAGCTCGGCTTCTTCGTACTCGTGCAATTCCGAAGAAAAGATGCGGCCTCGTATCGTTTGGTTCAGTGGGCGGATTTATCAGTTTAGGCGAGTAACAGAGTAATAGAGGTTTCGCGGTTTTAAAAGTGGAACAACTGTTCAAAATGCATTAACTCCACAGGAAATTAGTAAGAGAAGTTAACTAACATGTTAATCCTAACTTCAATGAGGGTCACTCTACTAGGCGACAGTCGCGAATTTGCTATGAGTCCTAGTAGAGTAAAGATTAGCCCTTTGGCACAAAGCTTTTATGGAGATGTACATTTTGTTCAGTTGATCCAGGAACGTTAACCTTTACGACTTACCTTTACGATATACATTACTCGAGTTTTGTTTATTTATCTTAAAAATCATACATTGATTTACTCTCTCCATACAACGACAATTCTCTCTTATGTGTATGTAAGTACTCGGTCCCATAACGTTCTTCTTCATAAAGAAATTACTCCGTAAATGATTAACGTGCGGTCATTGAAAAAACGGAAAACGAGGTTTTCATAAATGTAAAAATTGAAAATGTAAGAGCTTGATCCTATCTATAATAAGAGAACAGTAAGACGAAGTAAAGGCGAGAAGAGTAATATTTGAGTAACGATTTAGATCTCTATTAAACGTGTTTTGTGAAGGAATATCAGAGAAGATAATCCAAATAAATGTGACGCTTTTTAAATGTTCTAAATTCATCTATACTTCGGTAAGGGATTTGGTATGGAAGAGTCTCTCTGTTTTATCTTTCATTTGATGATGAAAAAAAATCAGATTAATAATTTAATATTTACAAGTTTTAATTTTAATTTAAAAATGTGGCTTAATTACTGATTTTAGGCCACACTTTATTGATAAATTGGAGAAAATGCTACAATAAAATTATTGAAAACCTTTATATGTTTGTTACACAATTAAAATAATAAAATAGTAATTTTTGTTTGATTCTTTCATTTTTTAAATCATCTAAAACTCAGAGTTTGGAAATGTGTTCTTGTTGTTCCTTGGGCGTTTAAGTACTAACCAGCGACGAGACGGACTCATGCCAACCGCCAAAGAAGCCATCATCTCCATCAAGTATAGTATTTGTATTTGCGCGTGGTATTTGACATTAACGTAGAACTGTTTTGATGTCTCATAAAAATGTATCCCAACATACATATTACGAAAAACCTACCATTACTGCCTGTTCAGCCTTCATTCCCCTTCTATTCCAATGGTTTAACGGAGATAAAATTTCCAATAAAACATGTTAAATTTAACCATGTTCGGTTGCGGAGAAAGAAATAAGCTATTTGTGGTAACCTATGTAAAGAGGAATTTTCAAGTGAGTTTACCTAGGAGTAAATGATCCAACTCAACACTGTTATTCTGAAAACGAGACAAAAAGCTTAACGACGAGGTCTTAGATCTCATGCTTAACTTGTGCAGACATACATAATAAGCACTCAATTGGTAAATGGTTGGAATCCGTGCTCCTTAGGTCTTGCTTTTGATGGTACTCACAACATGACGTCTATAAGTATTGGGCATTATGAATTCAGCCGCAAGAAAATCGGCTGCATGTTCGTGAACAAGGAATATAATAATCTCTACTTTTTACAGTTGATAGCCGGCATCAGAAGCAAGCCGCAATGATTTCACGGGTGATCTGTTGTGTGGTAAAAAGCTAGTACGAACGTACTTGATAGCAAATACATGCATTCCACGTACAGAATTTGTAAACGGAAAGTAAGACACTAGCCCTATAATTCTTGTATATTTAGTGATACGTAAGGGTATCTGAAAAAAGTTCTATCTGGCATTGAATACCCAGAACACCTAAATTATGTGTGATAACAGTATTTGTACATGTCCAAACACGAATATGTATGCGGGCTACCCCGCAGGGTTCACTCGAGTAGGATCCTGATATCTTGAGGGATGGAACTGATCATCGTGTTATCTATTAAACTGTCGTATTTTATCATTAAAATTTATTTCAGTTATCGCCAACATTTCCGCGAAAAATCGACATTTCAAACACGTGTTTGGTAAGTTCCTCACCGGAGGGTGAAATCAGAATAAACATCCAGCACCTTGAGAACTAAAAGAAAAAGTATATTTTTTATATTTAAAGGAAACGTTTACATAACATATTTTTAGCTATGTGTTACCATTTTATGAAGTTGTAGGCATGCAATTAAAAACCATTCTCGAAATTTCTTATGAGATGTAGTTGTTCACATGATTATTTTTCCGTTGTTGCTCGTCTCCACAAAAAGTCTTCTCTTTTATCACATGCTCCATGTCACTTATAATAAAGCACTACTTGAGATAATATAAGTGATCATTTAATTTTTCGGAAACGGGTGAGTCGAATTATGTACCTTATTCAGCAGAGGCCACGGCAAACGCACATGTTGTCTATATCTGTGAACTATCAATTTATTTTCTTCTGAAAATATATTTTTGACATTTTCTCTGAAAATAAAGCCTTCTTTTGTCCGATGTTCTCATTTGGAAAGTATCATTTCATTCCATTTGTAAGTTTCTATTATTTTAAACGTAGTATTCTGCATTTGTTAGATTTAGTAGAAGTGTTTGTTAACAAACAAACATATACAAGTCGATCGTTGAACCTATTACAACGTACGGAGCGGAATATTGGACTACAACGAAGAAAAACAGAAAAGTTTGAAGCAGTAAAAATGGATTCCTTGAGAAGAACCTCCGGAGTGACCACACTCGAACATACCACAAATGAAATAAAAAAGAACTCCCAAGATAGTCACTATTCTCCACCATATTGAAGGCTAACAGCTAAAGTGGTATAGTTATATCCGTAGAATGGGAGAGAACGGATGCCGAAAACTATTTTTCTTTACCCGACAGTTTAAAGAAAGGAAAACCGCGGACAACTTGGATTTAGGGAACAGACTGAGAGGAATCCAGGACACCAAACTGAGAAAGCTGAAATAAGGGGTGCAAATACAGAAGCCGTGGGATCCACCTATTATATCAGTTAGCATATAGGATTTCCATCAAAATCACACCGAATGTTTAATCTGTACATATTTGTGGGAATTCTGATTCGGTGTTGTTGATGTTCTTATGCGAAGAAATAAAATACTGTATTAATGAAGATGACATCTTTTATTTCTTCACTCTACAGATTTATTTTTTATGAATTGTAAACTACTTTCATTAAGTGATACCTTAGTTCTGTTTTACTGTGTCCGCTCTAAATATACACGGCAATGATATTCATTATGCGAACCACATATGCCTCTGAACGATATCCATTCCACACTATGAAATAATTATGGTTTTATTAAATTTTGACTTTTTTCCATTCAGGTGATTTCGAGAAAACTAGAGCATATCTTGTAGAGGAGTACGTGTACCAAAATTGAACTTTATTTTTTCTAGCGGTAACCTCGCAACATCTATACATAAATATGAATATTAATTATGAGCAATACTAAGAAGTGAACTTTGTTGCATACTTCTGAAAAATATTGTTTCATATATTTTGCTCGTTTTAATTCCGAGAAATTTCTGTTTTCAAGCACTCGCTACACATCTCTTCATTCAAATAACAAAGTCTTGATTCAAAACTGCTCACCCGTTAGCCTTTCGTCGGTCCAACATTAACTCGAAAATCTCTTCACTCACTCCCCTCCAATCTTTCACAATCTGGCGCCAAACCACTCAGCTGTTTTGTCGCCCCATCACATGCTCGAGAATCTTGCTCTCGTCCCCCTCCAGCATTTTATAGCTGTGGTCCAAATCCGCTCAACTGTTTCGTTGGTCCATCACATGCTCTAGAATCTCTGCATTCATGCCTTCCTCCCTTTCACACCTCTGGCACGTCATACGCTCGAGAATTTTTGCATTTATTCCCTTCCAGTCTTTCATACCTCTGGTCGAAAATCTCTCAGCTGTTTCATCGGCCCATCACATCATCAAGAATCTCCGCAGTTATCTCCCTCCACCTTTTCACATCTCTGACCCATCACATGCTCGAGAATTTTGCACTCGTCTCCCTCCAGCTTTTTATAGCTGTGGCCCAAACCCAATCAGCTGTTTCGTTGGCCCATCACATGCTCGAGAATCTCTGCATTCATGCTTTCCTCCCTTTCACACCCCTGGCACATCACATGCTCAATAATGTCTGTAGTCATCCCCCTCTACACTTTCACATCTCTGACCCATCACATGCTCCAGACTCCTTCACTCACCCCCCTCCAGCCTTTCGCAGTTGCGGCCCCAAACCGCTCAGCTGTTTCATCGACCCATCACATGCTCGGGCCGAACATCCGCAGTTTCCGGGCACCCTGTGGTCCACGCATGCGCCCGCCGCCGGGACAGCGGCTATCGCCAACTTTTGTTTACTCCCTCTCTCCTCGCGTGCTCCTGATATATTCACGGCATTTACATATGAATATTTTAATGAGATGTTAATTGAATGCGCGCGCACAGGTGGAGATGCAAGTGTAGCGATTTATGCCTACTCCGCCGAGTGCCTCTCGAGAGAGAGAGTGCGACCAAGTGGTGCGGCGGGGCGGGGAGGGGTGGGGCGGGGTGGAGTGGGGCGGGGCGGGGCGAGCACGTAAAGCGGGGCGGGGTGGCTTGGACAGCGCTAGGGTGCGTTGGACTCGAGCAAACCCTTTGTACCCCCGCGGAATCGACACGCGACCACTAGCAAAAAAAAAAAAAAATGTATTGAAGTAGGGCGGTGGACTAGGTGCGAGTATGCTAGCTTCAGATTGAATAAGATCTTACACCAGTGAAGGCCTAAGCAAGGGATCTGATGTCTCGTTCTACAATAAACTTGGTAGAGTAATTTTTAACATGTGATTGTAACGAGTATCTGTAACATGTTGGTACAAATATATGTTTTCTTTTTACAACTTAACACGATTAAAGTTACTCTGTCAGAAAGAGTGCAATACGTAAATAGTATTTCCATTTTATCAAATTTAAATTTATGCAGATTACAGTGCAAGTATTACGAATTTATCACGAAAGGCTTAGTAATGTTCGCGAACGTCTTTTCCACTGACATTAAAACGAATCAACGCGAGCGTCATTTAATTTGTCAATAAATTTTATAACGTATATAACTTATCGTATGAGTTATGACGAAAATTATATACATACACATATATCCATTTGGAGCACACAAAAGTATTTTCCTTTTTTAGAAAGTTTTTTTTTCGTTATTTTATAACTTGAAGTAAACAAATCATGTTTTTTTGGTATATCCACAAATAATATTTCTTACAAAACATTGGTCTATATAATTTTTATGAACAGTTCTATTTCAATGCAAACCATAAAATTTTGAATTATTCTAGTAGGCTTAATGGATGTCTTTTTTTGTAATCGAGAACTTTAAAACGGAATTATGATTTAAAGACGAAATTCCTACTTATTCATGGATTCTTGTTTATACCGGAGCGAGCTCTCTCACAGCACAGCACAGCAGAGCAGATATACCAACAGACCCCTATTTTAGCGAGCCCTGAGAGGTATAAATATTTCGATTGTAGGATTTGCTCCGAGTTTCATACCGGGAAGGGAAAAGAGAGTAAAACGGGCCGACTTAATTTGATTTTCAGAGCGGGAACTGCATTTAAAGAGGTTAAGTCTCGCCGGCGCGGCGCTGGAAGGGCGGGATGAGGCGGGGTGGGGCGGGGGCGGGGCGGGGCGGGGCGGGGCGGAGCCCTGTGACTCCCTGCGTAGTCGAACGCTGCCAGCCAGCGAAAGACCTCGGAGAACAACGGATGGACCCGAGCAATTTTGGAGGGAAACTCCTCCCTTTGACTTGTTTGATCCATACTTGAAGACATTAAAGTTGAATAAACAGACGTTACTAATTACAATACTATAAAAAGTTTTATTTAATGCAATGTATTAAATATATTGTGAAAAAATATAGTTTCAATGAAATTCTTTCCCATTATCAGTGGTAAAGAGAATTTTAGACGTGTTTAAGAATGAATGATAAGAAAAAAATTAATGTTATAAGAGCCATCTAATCAAAATGTGTAGTGTACGTCTCGTCAAAAGCTTAAGAAAATAAAGAATGGAATATTCTGCTTAGTACCCCATATTTCTGTGATAAATTTGGAGTAATATATTTTCATCTTGTTTTATACTATTATTGTTGTTATTAACTCACGTTAGTTTACATTAAACGTTAATTGACATTAAACGTCAATTTTGATAATTTTCATCAAAATTGGTTTTCCCCAATCGATCTGGCTAACGTTGCGGTCTTGGAATTTGAAACTGATATTTTAATTTTGTTTGGTTCTTCGCAGGAAACCTCAACTACATTTTTCAATTATTTAAAAAATGGCTTCTTTAATTTTTCGTCCTAAAATAGACAAAAATACACGTTTAAAAATGGCGCAGGTCGGATATTCATTGAATTCTTGGAATTTATGAGTATTGCAAAAATTATTTTTTTCGGAATCATTCTACTGCAATAGAGAAGATAAGATATTGTTTCGTACTCAAATCTGTTCTTCAAAAATTGATCTTTAAATATGTCTTACAAAAATGGTTTAAATATGGCTTTAAATAAAGCATATAAAAATGTAGCAAGTCCGATATTTGTTGAGCTCTCTGAATTTTCTTTAATTTGCAAAAGAACCAAATAATACGATAAAGTATGTGCTGTTGTAGCATCAGTAGCTTAAAAAATGTTACAGTAGCAGAGGATGCTTGCAATGGAATGCAAAGCCTCAAATGCTTACTGTCTACATGGACATGCATGCACAGCAATAAATTTTCTCTATCAAGTAACTTCGCAATAATGTTTCACTAATTGGCTGTTAGTGAAGAATTTCAACGATCCGTGTTGACCTTTTTCACTTAGAGATGCAAGCCAACGAAGTAATATAAGCTCACTACCGTATTCCAAAGCATAGAGTTGTCAACAGTTCGAATGTCTTCAATAGTATGAGGATATTAAAATTCTACATTTTTTCATAAGCAGGATTAAATTTCTTATTTTTCAGAAACAAACATTTCATAGAATTTTATCAGCAAAAATCATCCCAGAATATTTTAATATGAGATTCCTTGCGTATACTTTTTGATGGTTCTGTAAATTATATACAATGAAAATTCATAACTTTTTGTTGCCATTCCTTCTATTAAACATGCACTACTTTACAAGCACTTCCCTTAAATTTTATTTGAACTTTGTTGTTGGAGACTAAATATTTAACTTAATTTTCTTTTCAAAATTCAATAGTTTTGGTGTCTGTTAGTAAACAAAACCCACCTCTCGTAATTAAGAAATATGAGTCGTTGGACTCCTTGAACTTTCATGAATATATCTTAGCATTTATGAGCAAAGATTTATTTCCCCACGAGTGACCACAAAATGGAGGTGTTAGTAGTGGGCAAAGAGGGTTCGCGGCAGATTTCCTCGGCGTTCTCCCGTTCTGCCTTTCATTCCATATCCCTGTACACGCTCGTAACTCGCATCAACATCATCATCATCATCATCATCATCATTTTATCTCAACACAAATGCGTTATCGAAGAGACCCGACGCCTGCGACGTCAATATTTTCGACTTAGGAAGTACGGTCAATGTGGCAGCTCTACACAACACACCGTACGATAAATAAATAAAGTGTCCACAACCATTTTTGAGCACTTAACGGTACCAAGCGTCCTCGAGTAAAACCAATTCTACGTGTGGTCTCTCAAGAGCCATGGAAGGGTGCCGTGCGAATCTTCATCCTTGCGCGCCCCAATTCACTGATTGATTAGTGATTCCGGGTGCACCTGCTGCTAAGGACATTACTTTGGATAGTGAATTGCATGATTTTATCGCAGACGGTGGCGGTGATCATCCCCCGTTTGTAGTCCGCAGATACAGGTACAGGGGCTGCTATGTAGGGACAGATACAGGTATGTATCTGAATCGACTGGTGGATATGCGGAGGCATAATCCTCCCAAAAGGCCTAGAGTATTCCTTTTCCTTCCTTTATAAGGCAAAATTGATTGAAATATTTATGTTCGAATTATGTAATTATTTAAACAATATTTATAGTATCATATCTACAGTGAATAAATAATATACAAAAAAATAACAATTTTTTTTTCTTTTAACGACAATCTACGATGCTCGTCGCCCCAAATGATCAGCCGTATCCTCCTACGCTACAATGCTCCTCCCCGTCTCTATCTGTATGTAGGGATTATACCCCCGCTGGCTGACGAGATCCGGCAAAGACTTACGTGGGCTCGCGGGAATTTTCCCTCAACCAGGTATCTCCCACCAAGTCGCCCCGATCGCCGGCCGCCCCAGCGGCGTCGGGACGCGCCCTTTGGCGTCGGGGCGCGCCAGCGCGTGCGCCCGTTCGCGGCCGCGCG
Source organism: Teleogryllus occipitalis (assembly GCA_011170035.1). Lineage (NCBI taxonomy): Eukaryota > Metazoa > Arthropoda > Insecta > Orthoptera > Gryllidae > Teleogryllus > Teleogryllus occipitalis. The sequence goes on along the minus strand of BLKR01001707.1, from coordinate 125,234 downwards.
CTCGCCGAACAAATTCCCATTAAAGACTGCAACGCGCCCGCATAATAAGCTGTCACGCGACCCAGGGGCGGCGGCGGCGGCGGCGGCGGCGGCGGCGGCGGCGGCGGGCGTCGCACGAGGGGGGGCGGAGGGGGGGAGGCATCGTGATGTAGAGTCCCGGGCGCTACGCGAAGTCGCCTCCGAGCGGAAGCAGGTGTTCAGCGCAGTTCCGGCCGCAGCACCGTCGGCGGAGGCGGCCGCGTCGCTGTTGTCGCCCCGGGTCGACAGATGGCATTGTTGGCGGTCGCGCCTCGCCGCTAAGTGGCGCGTGCGGGACGATTCGTGCTGGGTAATTAAATTTTCGAGATGTCGGCCTGCTTATCGCGGCGCATCGCGCGTCGGAACGCGCAAGCGCGGCTACGCTTCTGTCGCCTCCGCCGCCGCCGCCGCCGCCGCCGCCGCCACCGCCGCCACCGCCGCCGCCACCGCCGCCGCCGCCGCCACCGCCGCCACCGCCGCCGCCACCGCCGCCGCCGCCTCCGCGCCACCGCCGCGCCTCCTCCGCCGCCTCCTCCGCCGCCTCCTCCCGCCGCCTCCGCCGCCTCCGCCGCCGCCTCCTCCGCCGCCGCCTCCTCCGCCGCCTCCTCCGCCGCCGCCGCCTCCGCCGCCGCCGCCGCCTCCTCCCGCCGCACTCCTCCGCCGCCTCCTCCGCCTCCTCCTCCGCCGCCTCCTCCGCCGCCTCCGCCTCCCGCCTCCACCTCCGCCTCACACCCCGCCTCCGCCTTGCCTCTCCGCCGCGCCTCCTCCTGCCTCCTCCGCCGCCACCGCTCCGCCTCCTCCCACCACCTCCGCCGCCTCCTCCGCCGCCTCCTCCGCCGCCTCCGTCTCCACCTCCGCCTCCGCCGCCTCCGCCGCCGCCTCCTCCGCCGCCTCCTCCGCCGCCTCCTCCGCCGCCACCTCCTCCGCCTCCTCCACCACCTCCGCCGCCTCCTCCGCCGCCTCCTCCGCCGCCTCCTCCGCCGCCTCCTCCTCCGCCTCCTCCTCCGCCTCCGCCTCCGCCTCCGCCGCCGCCGCTCGAGCTAACTGGCACGCGTTACCTCGTGGCGCGCGTCTGCCGCTGGGTCGGTCCCCGCGACGCGTCGGTTTGTTTCGCTTTAACGACTTCAGGAAGCGGCCGTTTTAACCCTACGACGACCAAGAGGGTAACCAAATTGCCGCCACGGGGCATGTAGTGTGTGTTTTTGATCATTTATCATATATCTCATGCTTTGACACTTTGAGTTTTTGTACTTCATGTACTGGGGGTTGTTTCGGAAATGGTTGGTTGTTTTTTTTTCAGTAAGGCCTTCCGTTTTTCATGGATATTTTTGTTCACATTTTTCTTAGCATTTAATCTGCTTTATTTCCTTAATAATTTAATTCCTTTCCGTCCGCATAAGTTTTCGTTACACTTGTATTGTTAAATATAGTCTTGTGTAGATTTCCTCCTTTCCATTTTTTACTTTCCCATATACAACTACAATTTCACACTTATTTATACGATGAGCCCGCACGTTATTCGCTTGACAAACATACATTTCTGTACGACATCACGATCTACTTTTTGTGAGATAATTATTCTGTCCAATTTATACAGCATGTGCGTTTAACAGCACAATAACAGACGTAATCTTTTAATTTAACATTACGGTTTAATCAGTATTTGAAACTGGCCATTAAAAAATGTGGCTACAACTTATTTATTTCGTTGACAGAACGTTTCAAAATACAATTTAGCTTCGACTGTGATCGTCGAAAGAAAAATAAATTGATCGACTGCTTAACAAACAGCGAAATATCTCTTTGAGACAACCGGAATTATCCTGTGGGCAGCAGGAAGCTCCCGCCATTAGCGCAGGGGCCACAGCAGCGGCCGCGTGACAGAGCGGGGCCCCGTGGCCTTGTCCCGCGGACAAGAGATTTATCCTTCGGCGCGAGATGATTTACGCGGGCGCGGGCAGGTGCGGCGGCGGGCGCTGCCGGACGCCCGGTGACCGCGCCAATGGACAGTGGGCCAAACCACAACCATGCGCGGGCGCTGCTTTCTACCTTCTCGCACTTACTTTGTAACAGAAAGTGTTGTGATCGTGCGCCGGAAAAGGGCGAATTTTCGGCACAAAAACTGTAATTGCCGGGCCCTGGTAACGAAAAAGTGGATAAATCTTGTTTATTATATCGTAGTTTCAATACTGAAATCAAACAGTACTTTCAATCCTGAAGAGTTTCAATACTGCATCAAAATTATAAAAGAAAACAGGGCTCCCAGGTGTTACCTAATAAAATGTGCGGTGTAATGCTATTATGTTTAGTGAAAGTTATTCGTATTTTCGACAGTAGCGTGTGTTTTATATTCCTGAAAAAACTCTGTACGTAGAAATGGATGGTTCTGCAATAAGTAAATTAAATAGTGTAGTAAGGAAGTAAGTAAATAAAGGTTAATAGTGTTTACAAAACGTAGTATCCGTTTTGAATGAATTTGACTCTCGATGCTCCCCATTATTTTCCATGATTATTATCGTGGAGAATGGTATTCTAATACCAAGTATTTAAATTATTTTCCTTTTAGTTTTAAGGAAAAATACTATTTCCCTTGCGTGACTTTCATTTAAATCAGCTGAACTCTCGTTAAAAATTACACTATGTTATCACTCAGAATAACTAACTCACCAATATCAAGCGCATTCATTACCTCACGCTATACCTCCAAAAACATAGGTATTTTGAGGCAATTGTTTTTATCTGCCGAGTCCGTTTTACCGCATATTTTGCCTCATTTCGGACTAGTGTGCGGTGTCCACCTTAACGGCCGTGTTCCTTGTCGACGTTTGTGTAATCCGAATAGCTTAAGACCGAAGTATTGCGTTCGAGCAGTCGGTGGCAATACCTTGATTTATCCTCGCGACGCACCCAACGGGCGTGGGGCTTACGTAAGTGGAAAGAGAGCTCGTAATTGTGTCTTATGATATACATCCTCAATTAGAGGTATCGTAAATTAATTGTATAAACAAAGCAAATCCCGAACATAAATGCCCCGAGTGATCTCATAAAAAGCTCTGCTAACGAACGAAATGTTGTCACGCTAATATTCCCCACGGCTTGCTGTGTGGAGAGGTAGTCTTCGTCGTTGACTGCCCACGGCAATTCAAAGCGGGTCGATTCTCTGAAACATGAAGGCAATTACGCTCTCTAGGGAAGTGAAATGTAGTTCATGTAAAAGTTTAATGTAAAAATTCGTTGCCTCTGAACGCGAACGAAGATTGTTGAAATCGAAAGCACAAAACATGTAGTTCGATTGAGAGCGCACTTATATTTCTCCTTTTAGTGTACATTTGTGCTTGAAACCATCCACATCTCAACGGAACTGTAATTTTAATGAGACGTATATTGCTACTAAAGAGCGGAAATCAATTTCATCCTAGAGGGACAATCTTCATTTAGTAGCAATTTCCATTCTCAACACCTAGATATTATTCTATGAACACAACCCCTACATCCTCCACAATTGAGATATTTGTCCATGCGCAAGTGTCGGCACCTTTCGAGCATCAACAGTCTTTCGGAGAACCCTTCATTACGAGGTTGCGCTATCGTACGCAATATATCTACTACCTCCGTAATGGCGAGGCCCTTCCACTGCGTATTAAAGTGTTAATGCGCCATCTGCCGCGGCAGCGCGCAACCCTTTCGCGGTGGCGGGGCACGGCACGGGCTTCGATTTCCCCTCCCTAAGTGATTACCCCTTTGAGGCGCCCCGTCGTTGACCTTTATCTCGAGACAAGTCCCGCTTCATGATGTGATAATTTGTGTTTCCGGCGGCACCCGCCAGGCATCGCGTCGCCGTGGTCGACGCCGTTTCGGCCGCCTAGCAGCGTCGCCATCAGATCCAACGCGCGATTAATACGCGTTTAAACGTCGCCGTTATTTTTTCAAATAACTTAGCGACGCTATCTGCGTTAAAGGGATGTCGCGACGTCGTTAGCCGCGCTTCCGTTTGGCCTCGTCATCGTAGAGTGTAATCTAAGGAAACGCAATGCGTAGGGTTTGCTCCACGTGCTGTGAGTGATGGACGTCGTTCTTTTTTTTGTCGGGTTTCCACGCGTGTGTTCGACTAATGGCTTCCTGAGAAATATAGACACCTGTCTTGAGGTTTGTAGGTGAAATTAGTTTTTGTTGTAATTTTGTATCAAAAGGGAAAGAACAGGTATGAATCGTGTGATAGTGTAGTGCGTTTCCACGTAAAGAAACCAGACTTCGATCAGAATACATAGAAATTGCGGAAACATTAATTTTGAAATAAATATAATATATTGTGAAGTTCCCATGGGTATGAATAATTCATTATCTTAGAGGTGATTCTAGTGTTCAATATTACAGCATTAAAGTACTTATGTTATAAGCCACAAGAATTAATTTGCCAAACATATCGCTGTGACATTTCTTTTAATGTTTTCCCTTGTCAATGACACGCAATTTTAGTATAAACAGAAAATAATCGTTTACGTGTTGCAGTAATGGAAATAATAGACGTAGTAAAACAACTTGAACAAGCTAAAAAGAAGCGAGGTGGAAAGACACATTATTAATCCGCCAAGTACGTACCAAATTATGTTTAATTGTTCTTACGAGCTACAGTGTAGTGTAATGCACTGAGTGCTTGAGTCTCCGTACAGTTATAAATGGAGTTTATTTCTGTCGATCTCATTTAGTTTATTTCCATTATCAGTTTGATGTGTCTTTCCGGTTACGCGTCCGACCGACTTGTAATAACCGAGAAAGAAACAACTTCCGCCACCTGCAAGGCGAGGCTCTATCACAAGCAAAAAATCTGCACACGATCTCCGCAAAAATATCTAAATAATCGTAGTTCCGCGCGCTGTCATACCGCGAAACGCCTGTTAGTCTGCAACGACTGTTACAGATCCTTGATAATGCCAACCGGACTTCCACTTGGAGCATCTGGAAATGACCTCCGAGGGTTTTAAATCTTATTGAAGATACAAAATCAGTAGGATCAAGATAGTAATAATAACTTACAAAAAAAATTTTTTTTGAAAATAGCAGATAAAGAAAGCTAGCAGATAAAGAAAAACCTGTAATAGATGTTTATATACAAAATTCAGGAATTCGCAGAAACATTAAATTTATACGATACGTTCATACAAGGAATATCATTTATTTATTAACATTCAATATATTAATTTTTACATAGCATTACTTACTTTAATACACGCGTTTCTTTTTAATTAGGGATTTTGATATACTGTAATGTACACGGCTTTCTTTTTATTTGATGAAAGCCTTCTATATGACTTGCGATATTACGTCAATGAAAGGTGTTAGAATAATTTCTCCAATTTCATCTATTTTTCAGAATTTTTGTAGCTTTACTTTTGGTAGATTGTTCTTTACGCTTTCAAGATCATATTTTGTCTCTTAATTTTGAAAAGAACGCATACCTAGTATGAAAGAATGACACAAACAATTATTCTAATAAATTGAAAGTGGCGATCGAATTGTGCTCCGCAAACTCCGACTCGTCTCAAAACAAACGTACCAATGCAAAACACATTTTGAAAAGTACCGAATGTAAAGAAATTGCTTAAATATTGGGCTCACTGACATTCTTGAAGCACATTTGGCATTGGTTTTAAAAGTATAAATTACATAATCAAGTTCTTTTTTTATTTTTTATTTGTAGGATTGGGCTATTTCCTTCTAAAACTTCGGACAACCGTTAAATGTAAAGGCGTTCCCTGTCCCTACGAGAAAATTAAAATATCTCCCAACGTCCAAACCTTCCCGACAGTAAAAAATGTTACTGTAATATTCTCAAAAATTAAAGAAATTTCCACACGTTTTCGTGTATTTCTAAATTCTATGATCATCCTAGCAAGTCTACGCCAAAATCTGTGCAGTTAGTGGGAGATCAAAGAAAATGTTTGTCGTAGAAATTGTAATAGAAATAGACAGAAAATAAATTATAAACTCAGTATTGTTAACTATCACAACTGGTTATCGATGGTTAGTAATTCAGGTGGTTTACGGACGCAGCAAAACCATCGAATGTTACGCCGTTTGAACCACATATGAATCACATGACAGTGAACGTGTTAAGAGTCAATTCTGATATCTGATTTCCTTCTTAAACAAAAGCAACGTTTTAATTCATACCTTGCTGTGAGCATCACATGAATGCCTAGCAATCAACTGTTTAGAACTTATTTAGTATAAGCCCGAGCCAATGTATGGGCAATACGCCCCCGGGCAATACGCGCATCTGCGAACCGCGCGCAGGCGCACCCGGAGTACAGAGGCGGCGCAGCGCGCCCCGCGGGGTAATTGGTCGCTGCGGCCGCTGCGCGCCGCGCAGGTGTGAAGGCGCCAACAGCGTCGACGCCGCGCAGCGCCGCACCGCGCCGGACGCACCTGCCGACGACACCTCCAACACCACCGCCGCTGCCGCCGCCATCACTCCAGCACCATCACTGATGTTGCCTCCATCACTCCAGCACCACCGCCGCTGCTGCCCAGCACTCCAACACCACCGCCGCTGCCGCCTCCATCACTCCATCGCCACCGCCGCTGCCGCCCCCATCACTCCAGCACCACCGCCTCTGCCGCCTCCATCACTCCAGCACCACCACCGCTGTTGCCTCCATCACTCCAGCACCACCGCCGCTGCCGCCTCCATCACTCCATCGCCACCGCCGCTGCCGCCCCCATCACTCCAGCACCACCGCCGCTGCCGCCGCCATCACTCCAGCACCACCACCGCTGTTGCCTCCATCACTCCAGCACCACCGCCGCTGCTGCCCAGCACTCCAGCACCACCGCCGCTGCCGCTCCCATCACTCCAGCACCACCGCCGCTGCCGCACCCATCACTCCAACACCACCGCCGCTGTCGCACCTATCACTCCAGCACCACCGCCGCTGCCACCTCCATCACTCCATCACTTCCATTACCGCCGCCGCTGACGCCTCCAACACTCCATCGCCACCGCCGCAGCGGCTGCCGCCTCCATCACTCAATCGCCACCGTCCACACCGCCTCGAACATCCCATTCGCCTCCATCCATGCCTCACCACCTCCAACATCCTATTCGCCACCATCCACGCCTCACCGCCTGCAACATCCCATTCGCCACCATACCTGCCTCACCGCCTGCAACATCCCATTCGCCACCATCCCTGCCTCACCGCCTGCAACATCCCATTTACCATGCCTCACCGCCTTCACCATTCAACCCAAGAAACATCGCCCACTGCCAGATGGTGCTCCGACATCACTACTGCCATCGACATCGACACTGCCGCCTCCAATTCTACACCACCGTCGACACCACATCTCCAGCACAGTCACCGTCGCCAAGCTTTTGACATCGTCCAAACGCTGCTAAAACTACCCGTAACTCATGCTACTGACCATGTCTCTGTTCCCCCTAACACTTCCAACTCTACTTCCTCCAACACTGCTGCCCGACCCGTCACGTCGCCAAAATTCCCTCCGTCGCCATAGACGCCACAGTCTTCGTGGTCCAGTACTTACCGTTCTAGCCACCACCCTCTCCGTTTGCAACATACTTCGCTGCCGGTATTTGTGACGTTATAACCAACGACACCATTACGCCCACCGTTGCCAACACTGCCACCGTTCATACTGCTGATAAAACCGCCTCCAAAACCATTCCATAGCCTATGCCACTATTCTCGCCATCACTTCTAATGCCACCTTCCTTTACATCACTTGTTTCACTATAGAATTCACGACCATTGATGAAATAAGGGATGTAGTTTACGGGATTGGTCAGTTATAAACAATGAAACAATTAGTTTGCCAACGTTTCGAAATTTCTTAATTTCTTCATCACGGCTGAAGTAAAAATGTGAACTACATCCCGTATCACTTGTTTCCTCCAGCAATGCTCCGTCACCACCGCCATTTCCACCGGTCCGTCGTGATGGTGCGATCGCCGCGGGCCCGTTCACTTCGCAGCGTCGAATGACCCCGTCGGTATTGCAGGCTTATCGGAGATAATCAGCGTGATCGCGCTGTTGTTATTCTAATGTATTCTTTGTGTGTTTCCGTCAATCAGGCGGTTGCATTGTTTGTTAGTCGGAAAGGGGACACGTTGTTGATTCAGTTGTACTTCAGGCTTGAGCAGATGGCAGGCACTTTGTGCTTCCTTTGCAGCGGGTGCTACACAATAGTCACTCACAAATAAGAAAATTAGATGTCATTAGTATCTACTGTCAGATTTGTGGACTTTATAAAGTGTGTGAAGTTGTGTATTTATAAGACAGACTATTCATCTAATTATTCATTCGCAGAATAATATACGTTAAATAAAGGCGAAATGATCTGTTGAATTCTCGGCGGCTTCAACCCACGTGGTTCTCTTAAATTTCACTCCTTGGTCGTAAGATCATTTTCATTATAGAACATCCCAAATAAAAGTGCAGTTAGCCATAAAAGCATGTAATTATGAATGTAGTGCTGGTAATGAGACTCTTTAAAATACTGTTCGACAAGACAAGCTTAATGAATGCAACTCTTCTAACATTCATTTAATGTCTCATACGTATTTAACACGTAGCATATCAAGAATACTAAGATTATCAATTAATTCCACAAGTTTTATCATATAAAACTAATAGTTTACTTGGTGGTATATAAAATGGTGTAAGAAACTTTACAATAACGAAATAACTTCATATGTTTTATGACCTCAGATTAGAAGTAAGATATTAGAAGTGAGATATTTCAATTGAGAGTACACTAAAAGTAATGAGATCATCCGGAACCGTTTCCAAACGAATAAATGTACAGCAAAAACAGGCACTCTTAAACATTTCAAGAACCTCATAAATTATTTTAAACTTAGTTGACAGAAATATGTTGACAAAGAATGTAAGTAAACATACTACCGTACGCGACCGTTCTCTTCCCTCGGGAAGCCAAAAAATCCCGTCTCCGCGTACTTCAGCAAAGCACTCGACAAAACGTTTCATGCGACCATAACGCGGAGAAACGGTCTCTAAACATTCAACTGAACCATTCCACGCGGACTGCATCCTCAAAACCGCTCCCCCCCCCATCTTCCGTCTCCCACATCATGCAAACTGCTCATCAGTTATGTATCTCCCCCGCGTGTAATACGTAAACACGGAATAATCTCGTCGACCATCTCAATGAATCTTCCAGTTAGATAACATATTCCACTTTCGTGCTTTCATTTGAATGAAAGTTGCAGCGGCGACGCGAGGGCCCGCAACAGCGGCAGCACCTCAAGGACAAAAGCGCAGTGGCGGAGTTTGTTGACCTACGCAATGCAGTATCTAGTGTAGAAGGGTCCGCCAGATACGGACCCCAGAGAAATGCGAACTGCGCGCTGACTTGAATATAGATGACGCGTGCCGGGCGGCGAAGGGAAGTTGATTGAAAGTAAGGCACGCGCGCTGTAGACGGAAATTGCGCCGCGACTGACAACTAGGGCAGTCTTAATGCGGCTAACAAGAGACCACGCACAAATCGTATCACGCTGCCGCCGCCGTCGCCCGCTTACACGCCCGTCACCTCTCTTTAATGCGGGAACTAACGCGTCCGTTACACTGGGGCGTCCGAATCTAAATAGAGTTTTTCGCGGGAATATTGGAAATGAAACGCTCCCTTTGTTGGCGAATACGAATACTTTAGAACATTATATAAATTGCTTCATTCCTTTTTGGTTGGTTGGTGGGTGATTCCGAGCACGTCAACAGATTAGATCGTTAGTCCCGTAAGTGTAGTGCATGCTTTTTCTTCGGGAGATTGCGGTGATCTTCCCCCGCTGGATGAGAATTTCGCGGGAATATTGGAAATGAAACGCTCCCTTTGTTGGCGGATATGAATACTGTAGAACATTATGTAAATGCTTCATTCCTTTTTAGTTGGTTGGTTAGTGATTCTGGGCACGTCAACAGCGTAGGTCATTAGTCCCGTAAGTGTAGTGCATGTTTTTCTCGCGAGATGGCGGTGATCTTCCCCCGCTAGATGGCGAGATCGGGCGCCGACCTACCATCGGTTAGCGGGTCATTCCGTTTTGTTATCGTATACTTTTATTTAACAATGAATGACAATTTTTATTTTTATTATTTTTTATTTTATGAACTTCGGAAGGTCAACTCTGTAATTTTTTTGTAGAGCGTCGTACACTAAGCGATCGATAGTGAAAAGGACACAATTTTACGTTGATGAAACAGCACGTGCAAGCCGAAAAAATAAATGGACGAGTCATTTTTCGTTTTGAGCATGTACGCCCGAAAATGATAAGAATGTGTTCATATCTCTCATTCTTATTTTTTATTTAATAATATACTGTTATTTTATATATATATATATATATATATATATATATATATATATATATATATATATTATAAATACAAGTAATTCAACAGTTTATTCCTCTCATTGTGCAACTTGTAATTGTAAAGTAAAATCGCGATAGGGATAATATTATTGAATATGAAATAAAAATATAAAAATGCGAAGAAAGGGTATGTGAAACCTGTATGTTTATAAATATCAGCGAAATGTTCTGAAAGTATATAGCAAATTTCACGGCAATGCTCAGTCAATAGGGAATAGACACCAATCTCATAATTCTGGAAGTCTTTTGTATATTGATGAATGCTGCTGAAAATAAAATAATTTTGTCAAACATAACAACTACAGAAGGGAATAAGCACATTCGTTTGTCTAAAATCCTCCTCAGACAAAAATCTGGCTTTTTGCTGAAATAGATTTCGAAGACCTTGGTTGGATTCTGCCAATCCAACTGCTAGGTGATGTTTGTGGGCTTGATGCTTCTAAGAAAATGAACGTTAAATCATTCTCGGTATTCTCCATTTCTTACTGAAAAAGGACGCATTAAAATAACACGAATTACCATTTCGACGAGCAGTAAATAAGAAAATTCTACGAGATCACGAACTACATATTTACGTAATGAAATATCCAGTACTAGTTGCTGCGTTAAATTTTGAGCATTTACACTCTCGTTGAGCTCTTTAAAGCACACGAGTTAACTCCTGGAATTTACTCTCTGTGTGTTTTGGTGTCTTGGGGTCCAGTGTGTATTTTCTAGGTTTGAAATGCTGTGGGGCAATATCTAGGCTTCGAGAAATCGTTTGTGTTTGCTTACGAGTGTTTTACACCCAGAGTAAACACGGGCTCAGCTCTGTGTGTTAGCCGGCGGGACTCACACACGTTCACACATCCTACGCGTTTTAGAGTTCGTGTTTGAGCATCGATGTTCTCTCTTCCCTTTGTTAACAGTCGCCGACCGGTACATTGACGATGCGTTTATTCCCCAATTAGAGCCCTTATAATGTAAAGGGATGACTAACGGAAGAGACGTGCGGAATTCAGCGGAGTAGTAAATCTAACGCACGCAGTCGAGCACTTCAGTTCCAATATTTTCACGGCGTGTACACGCATTGGGGATGCAACGTGTCGCTTGCCGGGAAAGTGGTGGTAAAGCGTCTGCTTTCTGGCTCGCCTCTGTCAATATGGGGACGTTACACTAAAGCTGGAGTGGAGGCGAGCTTTTGAGATAACAAGCGTATTTTTTCGGGAATGGATATTGTTCACTTGGTTTCCGAGAAACCAAGAAATGTAGTGGAACCCTACAATAAATATCCATGAATACAATCTGTTAATTAATATAAACTTATATTTTATGATAATCATGTTTATTTTATGGGAAAGGTTTGAAAATAATCACCGAGAAAGATTTTTACATTGTCCTCGAGAAATATTAGACGCAAAAAAGGCTTCATGTGCATGACTTTGCCTCAAACCAGTTGGAGGAAAATTGGAACTCTACTTCAACGGTTTTGAATACAACATTCAAAAACTGTAAAAAATGAATGCAAATACGAATTAAATAAGTACACATTTAATGAAACATACGAAAACCTAATGTACATAATAATCGTAATTACTAATTACAGAAGTACAATGTATTGTGCAAATTACGAGCAGCTGATCAGATAAAGTATAAAAATTCATTTTTTTGTAGATGGCATAAAAGATGTATTGATATCAGAATAGTGTGGTACACGACTTAACTTCACCACTCAAAGAGTTTTTTAAACGGTTAATTCTTCGAGCAGGACACCCACCGCAGAATATTATTATTCGCAGAATATTATATTTATAGTCGTATACGACATAACTTCAATACTCAAAGAAATCTCCATCAACGGTTGATTCTACAAATAGGGCACTCATCGCAGAATAGACATAACTTCAACCTTCAAAGAAATCTCCGTCAACGGTTGATTTTACGAACAGGGCACCCACCACAGAATAGTGGTACACGACATAACTTCAACACTCAAAAAAATCTTCATCAACGGTTGATTCTACGAACAGAACACCCAACGCCGGGCAATGCGCCATCATCTGACGTCTCCCCGCCCGCGGGCGATGTGGGAAAAGGCGCGGGGCGGCTCCGCTCTCGCGGGGCGGGGCGGTGCGGGGCGGGGCGGGGGTGGATGCGGGAGGATATAATTTATAAGGGTCTGGCCGCCGAAAGAGACAAAAGGATATATGATTTTCCAGCGTCGGGCCGTGGAGATCGCTTCCGCCCGTGCAGCCAAGCTCGACTGGGTCGCGCCCGCGCCCTCGCCCTCGCCTTCGCCCGCGCCAGCGCCCGCGCACGCCCGCACACGCCCGCACACGCCCGCGACTCCGCGGCTGCCGCCCCGTCTCCAATACCGCCACCGCGCCGATCGCCCGATCAGACTCCACTTCGACAACATTATTCGTTTGTATTCCGTTACCAGGTTTACTTCATCTTTTATTTGTACCTACATAATTTTTACTGATATTTCATTAATCGAGGGGTTTTCTAATAGAACCAAACAAGTCCGAAATTGTGGGAATTCTGATGTGGTGTTGTTGACGTTCTTATAAGAAGAAATAAAAGATTGTGTAGCCACAGTCTACCGACTTTTGCTGAAAGCAGGAAGACTGACGATGACGGCAAAGCCGTCGAAAGCCGGCTATCTTAATAAAACTAATATGTTGACGAAGATGACCTCTTTAAGTCCGCAATTTCTTATTTTCAGATATATCACCAAGTTATTCCCTACAACTCGCGTATACGCTGAGATCCTTCCGGCGAGTGCCGAACACATTGAAAGACATAACGCAGGGAAAAATCATAAATTCATTACTATGCACGTCTACGTATGAAGTTTTTGGTGCCTCCTGAAAAATCTCAAATTTTGACTAGTTTGGTTCTTGTAAGAAACCCCTTAATTATTATCAACAGCAATTATTTGGGTGAGTTTTAAACGGTATTTTTACTTCTAGTTCAATAATTCTTTCCGCAGGAGAGTGTGATGGAGTGGCCTGAAAATTGGGAAAAAAATTAGTTTTTCTAGAGGTAGACAGTATGGATTACATTATCCATTTCCGTTTTATTTACTCAGCTACTTACATTAGGAACAACTTACGCGCCCCTAGAATCACCTCAACCTCTATAGTGAGTGAGCGTCATCTCTTGTTACTGCCGCAACACTGCCAGCGGCCATACACATCCATCCAATATATCTTATACAAGCACTAAAAACACAAATGAAGTATGAAACAGAACTATTTGAAAAATTGTAAACATACATGTGATTATTATGATCGTAGAACAATTGTTCCCTCCAATTATTTGCAATTTTTTGTTTCCAGCACTGTTATTTGTTACATGGTAGTAGATAAATTCTGATGAAAATCCCAGTCTCGATTTTTCTGAGCTCGAGGAAGAACAGAAAAAAAATCAGATTTTGTAATTTAAGAACTTATGTTGTTAGAACATACATTTCTTTGGAGCATGAACGTGATTCCCTTAAAATAGGCTTTGATATTTCATCGAGCAAACGGGCGGAAGCAATACGTACTTCTCTAAATGTATTACTTGACACAACATACATCTCAAATCGTACCAAAGTACCCGTAATTGTGTCCCCAGCAAATAAGCTTTGATGTTTCATGGAGCAAACGGGCGGAAGCAATACGTACTTTTTAAACGAATTACCTGACACTTCATCCATCTCAAATCGTACCCGTAATTGTGTCCCCAGCAAATAAACTCGACTGAAAGAAAAGATAAAACTTTTCGATCAGAAAGTGTTCGGTAAAAGGGGCTTACAGAACATAAAAATCCCCGTCCACATCCGCCCGGCATCTCCCTTCGGCCTGCATCGTGCGCCCGCCCGCCCTGGCGCGCCGGTCGCGCCCTCTCGCGCCGTCGTCGCCCTCCCGCCCGCCCGCCCGCCCACGCGGCCACCTGCCTCGGGGCGGGCGGCAGTGGGCGCCCCGCCCGCGCCCGCGCCCGTATCCCGCCCGCGCGCGCGCGCGCCGCCCGCCTTTGTCGCCGCGCAGGCGGGTTATGCCCTCCCCTGCGACGTCCTTTGTCCCGAAACGTGAGCGCGTTTCGTCTCCGCGTTCGGACGCGGACCGAGAAATTCCCGACTTCCCAGCCGCGCAGGCCCACGGCTTCGAATCAGCGTGAGGCCCCTGGTGTCACGCCCGGTGATGGCCGGCGGCGGCGGCGGGGGTGGGAAATTCTCTTCGGGGTCCCTGTTAGAAAGGATTAGGGAATGTGGTGCGGTTAGGAGGTGACATGCGTAACGCAGGCCTCTGTTGCGCCTCGCGAAATTTGGGAAGTATTCACGTCGTGTGGTGAGAATTGTAGGCCTCAAAACAACCGTGAAATGCCTTATTGAACGATGATCAAATGGTTCTTCCAGGCTTTTTTTAACAGCACTGACATTGTAAGCCACGCTTGGCTGTATTTTTCTAAAATAAATCGTCTTATGTTCTAATTGCTTTTAATATGAACATTTGTAAACAATTTAGCTTTTGAGTTTTCAGACAGTCACTAGAACCCATAACGGACGAAAAATATTTATTTCTACAAAACTAATATTTGACATATTCAAACGTCCCCTTAACTCATTTTTGGTTACACTTTAAACCTAAATTGAATGTACTTTTCAGTTTTCCCTACGGTCGAATTGAAACCTACCCAAAAATTCTGCGATTGAGACTTGCTTCTGTATTCCCCTTGCGTGAGCATTCATGAAAATTCCGTATTTATACATGCAAAACACAGGGGGAGTGTAGGACACGATATATTCATGCAAATCAACCCTTCCTTGACTCCGATTAATAAAGCAGTTTTCTTAAATCAATAACCTGTGGTGAAATATTTTCCAACTACGTATGTATCTCCGTTGTATCGTTTCACACTTTCACACCTTGACAGCTAGCTCTAAATTATTTGCCAAATTGTTAGCTTCGCTCTCCCACATTTGCTTATCTAGTCGCAGATATGCAAATGGCGGCTGTCGCGAAAAAATGGAGCCGTGTCGGGGGTGAGGCGCAGCATTAAGTCGACAGGGCTTCGCGGTTTTGGGGCTCGGGTGCCAATTACGCTGCCTATCGCGAGTTGCTGCCTGAGGCGGCGTGCGGTCGGGACGGGAGCGCCCGGACAGCAACAGAGAAAGCGCTGCTCTGTTTACAACCGATCCCCGGCACCTAATTACCGAAATTTTGACTTTGATATTAATATGACGTAACTCGGCGAGTACACATTTCGCGATTTGTAAAAGTAATGAAGCAAGATCTTAGGGAACAATACAATTAAATAACTGATCAGATTCCAAAGAAAATATCGGAATTTTAAAATAATAATTTAACAAGAAAAGAGAAATGATTTTCAATTAAGGACATGAAAGTACAATTTATAAGATAGAATAAAAGATCAGTAAATTTAGGGATTTGTAAAAGTAATGAAGTAAGATCTTAGGGAACAATATAATTAAATAGCTGATCAGATCCCAGAGAAAATATCGGGATTTTAAAATAATAATTTAACAAGAAAAGGGTAATGATTTTTAATTAAGGACATGAATGTACAATTTATAAGATAGAATAAAAAGTCAGTAAATTTATAAGACAGAAGTAATAAAAATCATCAACTACATTTTAGCTCCAATACACACGTTAGATTAGACATTAATAATTCTGCCAATAAACGTAATCAATAATCTGTTTTCAAATATTTTCCCATTTTCATGAAACTGCGCAGCTTCTTCATGATTACAGTTAAAAAAATAATTATATTTTGGTTAATATTCAACACACACATGTCACCTAATGACTTCATTGGGATACGTAGAAGTGTTTTATCAGAAATTTAGCTATTTGTTTTCTGTGTTCGGAACCCAGGGATGCCAGCCACAGCGGGCTGATGTGATGTGATTAACTGATTTTATTCTGTGATTGATTAATAAGTGTAAGTGATAAGTGTAAGGTGATGTGATTGATAAGTGATTCCTGGTGCGTCAACTGCTAATGTCATTAGTGCTACAATGCTCGTTTACATCGTGGCGCTGACGGTGATATCCCCCCGCTAGGTAGCGAGATTCGGGGCCAACCTATCCGTCGGCTTACAGGATTTTCTCCAACCAGATATCTCCCACCAGCAGGGCACCGCCCCAGCCGGGACAAACTCCCGGTTGATCTTCCGGTAAATGTGGTAGTGTAGGGCACGTAATTATGTATGTAGCTAAGGGATAATGGCACAACAAAGAGGAGGAAGATCCGTGACCCGTTTATTAGAGTACCGCTCCGGCATTTGCCTGGTGTTGATCGGAGAAATCACGGAAAACTACCGATCAGAGCAGTCAACCGCTAGAATTCTCCTCCAGACAGCGAGTGAACTCGACCTAACTATCTAGCTAGTGTCGAAAATCTTGCCACCGTCGAACCCTAGGGATACTCGTTACAAACAAGTAAACAATGATTGAATTTTGATTAAATTGTATCACAGGTGATTGTCAATAAATCAAGTTTGGACCTTTCTCTTTGTAATTTCATGAAACAATGAATTTCATTCGTATTGTTTCGTTCGCGTTTGGAGAAGTACCATCATCCACCTCCTGCGTGCAGCGGCAATTTGGCAAACGCTGCCGCAAACCGTTCCAGAGGAGGATCTTCGCAGGTGCACAGTCTCCGGAAGAGAGAGCGTAGTGCAGCTGGTGTAATCCGGACTCACGGACAACGCTCCGCAATCGGCACCAGCTAGAGAAGTTTCAGGAACGTTGCGAACATTCTATCCTGTTTTATTTGCCTGGAAAGTTTGTTGTTGATGTTGTCGGGTTAATGCTTCGGCAAAAATTCACCGCATGGACTCTTCAATAGTAAACATTGGTCCAATTGATATTCTAAGTGCGAAATGAAATACGGTGTCGGCTTTGAATGAGGATTTAAAAAAATACAGTTCTCTGTTCAAGTCCCTGCTCAGCTGTGATTGTATTTAAGTGCGTCGTACGACGTTTTATCGTAATAATGTCAGCATAAAAATACCTCACCATGTCAGGGGTCAAAGGAAAAAAGTTTGGATTTAGTTATAGACTTAACAAGAGAGAAACAGATTTAAAAGGCCGTTATTTAAAAAATGAAGAATCAATTTTTTTGTATATAACAACGCGATATTGATTTAACACAACAGTTGTTTCTCGTAATGAACAATTCGTAATTGTCATGCGTAGAAGCATAATAATTGCCAAAAGAAATTGGTTAGATCCTTTCACACATTCTTAGTAGAGTCAGAAAACACTCTTTGCTTTTTCTGATGAATTTCTGACGAATTAAAAACAAAATATTCTTCGCACCCAACCGAATGGCTTTCCTGTTGTGAATGAGCAAAGATCGTTCTGCTGCAACGACCCTGCACTTTAACATCATGTCGCGCACTCTTCTGAAGCGATTGTTACGATGAGCCCGCCAGAAGAAATGTATTTGTCAGTGAATATTAATTCTGCTTACTAGAAATTCCGCAAACAACTTCCATTTTGACTCACCTGTCTCTTGATGCTTATTTGAAAAAGAAAACATCAAAGGGACAGCAATCCATTAATCGAAATCAACCGACAAACATTCGAATTATTGAATTCACTTGTGATATTAGATTTAAGAGTTAAGTGTCTAAGGGGAATCGAAAATAAAAATGGAAACAGTGAAATGTCAAATTATCGAGATATTTCTTTATTCAGACAAACAATGGAATCAAACATTGATCCCTTCACCTCAATGAACATGCAATATTTTCGTCCTATGTATGCGTTCTATTTTACATAGCAATCGTCCTATTTTTACATTCATTACATTAATGAATGCATCAAACGCCTCGCGTAGTGCATTTCCTCTCTCGTGACCCAACTCGTCATTGCATGGTAAACGCTTTATTTAAATAAGTACGTAAACAAATCTGCCTGTCCCAATGAACTCGTGCGGAGTCGCGCGCTCTAGGGCAGCGAAGATATCGCGAGCGAGACAACCGACGGTCTCCCTACACGTCTTCGCGTGTCACGCGAAGCAACCGGATGTCGAAGCCAGACCGAAGGCCACCGGCCACGGGCTATCCTCGGGCTATCCTCGCACGACCGCGTCGCAAGGACAACAAACAATCCGAGACACCCTGCCTCGCCCCCCCTCCACCCGCCCCCGTGCACTCCGCCATCGCAAAAAGACTCTTCTCCAATCACCAAGCAGAAGGAGGAGGAGAAGAAGAAGAAAGAGAATGCGGCACATGAAATGTTTTGTTCCTCCATGGCCATGTATACGGGAGTTCTTAAAAAGTTTTGCTTGGTGCCTCAAATTGCCCGAGAGGTGGTTCCAGCCTTATTCACTCAAATCACATAAAATGATGGGGCTGACTTCTACCGCGAAAACAATTTGGGTGTCATTATTTCGACGGGTGCATGTATAAGGTTTTCCTTTCCGAGTTGAAAAGATTGAGAGTTCGAAGAATGAAATTGTTGTTTCGTCTCTAGAACCTGTTTTTGGTCTTGGAAAAATTCAATGACTGAAACCGAGTGTGATTTTGAGATTCAACGCAGACAATGCTGATAAAAATGCTCATAGCGCTATAAAATTCTTAAAATCGTAAATTAAGTCATTATGAGCTTATTAGTGTGGCCCTTAGCTGTAAAAGCTGCTCAAATATTCAGTAACATTCTGAAAATTTGAATAAACAATAAGATTAAAGAAATGTAATGACAGGCGGTCTTGGTAGTTGAATGACGTCAGCTTTGTCGTAAACAGGACCGCACTGAGTACTAGAATTCAGTTGGTACGCGCAGTATGATAATAGGCGGATAAATGCAATAAAACTCGCATTTTTCAGTAAAAATCGAAAAGTTTTTAAAATAATTTTTGCATTTTTTCCGAGTTCCTGTATATCCAACGATATCATAGAACCTTTTCACATGGGTGGCGGCTACATAACTTTCTTTCAATTTCTGTTCGGGTCAGAAGTTAGTAATGTGGAGGTTTTGTACGTTTCCCAATTTGTGGGTATCTCATGAAGCCAGACAACGTCGAAGACTACATAGTTTTCTTTCAATTTCTGCGGTCATTGGAAATTAGTGCTAATGGTGACTAATAAAAGTAAATGTAAAAGGAGTGAGGTATAAAATAATGAGTAAGTTATTGAACATTTTTAAGTACACATACCGTAAAATTGGTTAAGAATTTAGTTTCTATTAATGTCACAAATCAATAGGTCTATCATCTCAACAAAAATACTACATAGTGTACCAAAATTAAAGCGCAGTTTGGTCGCCTCCAAGAAGTAGTCATGACTTACAAAGAGTTTATATTGAAATCTTCACGATGAAACGGGTTAATTCACAGATAATAGTTAGACCCTAGCATATAAAAGGTATTTCAGTTACTTTCCCTCTTGGAATATAAAAAATAGAAATGATGAAGTAACAAATGAAAATCCAACGCCCTGAGGAAGGACGCAGAATGGCGGCCGAAACGTTGGCACCTGTGCCTCGGACGCGGCGTATCCCGTAGAGCCAGGTATACTGTGGTATTTACTTTGCTACCGCTGACATTTGATCAGCTGTTACGGTGTTGTCCAATTGGGACCTTACACGTCACTAGAATGACGTCATAATGGTGGCGTTCAGCCTTCGGTTTGGATGACACCAAAACAGCTGATATCCTTCAAACGCAGCTCTCTGAAAATCGCAGAATATCTACTGACTCCAGCCGCGGAAGCCTACGCTCTTAAAATCCAATGTGATTTTATACTCATGTAACCTTAAATTTGACTATCCACATTACACAACATTCCATTTCCATCAGTGAAATGCACCGGCCCACCAGTGACCCACAGAGTTTCCCAACTGACGAGAAATCCCCACCCACCCACCTCCCCGAGAGTGTCCGGTCTCCCACACGCGGCGCGCGTCGTCCGCCCGGGGCGTGAAGCGGTGGGCGTGGGCATGGGGGGCGACGGGCGCGCGGGCGAGCGTGGGCGAGGCGCGTCCGGGCACGTCGCCTCCGCCAGGTGCAGGAAGCGGCCGTCAACGCCTCCTCCTCCTCGACGGACGCGGCGCGGCGCGGCGGCGACCAAGGCCCCGCCCGCCCGCCCAGCAGCCGCCGCCGCCAGGGCCGGGCCAGACCAGGCCGCGCACAGCCCGACCGCGGCGCGAGTCTAATTGGGGGCAAGCGAGGCTCCCGGGGTCGCGGGTCAGACCGCCACAATTGCCCTCGCCTCGCGCCCGCAGCCGCCGCGGACGACCGCGACGCCGGCGCGCCGCGCCGCGCGGCGCCGCGGCGACGAAGACCAGGACAGTGGCGGCGGCGGAGCGGGAATCTGGCCCGCTGCTGGGCCGGCGGAAGGCTTGCCTGTGCCAGAGCTAGGCAATTTGGGGTTCGGGGTAATGATGAAACGTATTCCCCCACCCCCCAGAAAATTAAAAGCGTGAGAGTTGTATCAAGTGTATAAACAAACTATGAGTTATTTTATTTCAACAAATAACAAAAATTATGATTAAACTAAAAAATGTTTTGGGAAATATTTCAAATAATAGTGTTCCGTATTGCTCAAATTATAAAAATTCCACGGTGATCTTAAAACGCTAAAATATTTTGTGTTTAGCTGTGTTGGTTTTAGTTTAGTTAGAAAAAAAATTGTTAGGTTTAATCAAATCACTTATTAAATACATGAAATAATTAATATGAATTTCAGTAGAACCTATTTTAATGTCAGCGTCATTTGATTCATTTCGTAGAGTTCTACCTTATAAGTATTGACTACAATCACATTTAACGTAAAAAAAATTAATTGAAACTTTTTTGAAAAATCAGACTTCCGTACCGCGACTTATAAAATTAGAACTCGAGATACTCATTATAGTAATTTCTTTTCCAATTTTGTTTACTATTTTCCCCCATCGGGCCCCTTGAGTTACGAGGCCTCTGGCGATCGCCCGGTCTGCCCGGGACTTGCGCGGCACTGAGATTTGCCACGCTGATTAGGGAACCACATCTAAGATTTTGTTAAGGAGAATGCAGTTCCATTCCTGAGAATCGCGTGTTATAAATTGAAAATTGTATCCATTTATAAAGGCTTATTATTTTAAGGTTTATAAGCTACTATCACCACCTAGGCTGTGTTGAGATGATCTGAAATGAATAGACATCTAACCGCGTTCAAATGTGGGAAGAGTTAGATACAGAAGTTCCAAAGTAGAATGTTAATAACGCTTTTGTTTCTTGCAATCAATGTGTCAATAGTGTATCAATCATTTTCAATATGATATTGAAACATGTTTTGTTATTAATTTAAATCTGAGCACTCGTTCGGATGATCTAACAAGAAAGCACATCTGTCCTAAATTGAGCCATGCTCTACATGTGCCTCAAAAATCAGTGTAAATGGCAGAGACAGCTAGAAGAAGTTAATCGTCAGAAAATTACTTTCATTTTCATTTCCATAAATGTATATTCCAAACAAAATAAGGTTTTAAATTGTTTAATTCTATTCGGAGTCTAATTTTGTTTTGGTGAGCATCTGTAAATTGTCGAATGAGGTTATAAAGTGATATGTAAATATATTCATCGCACAATAATACATTGATTTAGAGATAAATAGTACAACGGGGATTTCCCCTTTTTCTTTTATTTCTCTGCCGTACTTCGAAAAAGCTTGTTGCGCCGACGCGGATTGCTAGCTAGTGATCGCGACCCAGCTCTACCAACTGCACTGGCTTCGCTATTCCAGAGTTCATTTGCTTGTCGTAGTCATCTTACCGGTACGGGCGGTTTTCCCACTTTGATTCTACTAGATTAGCTTGTTTTTGCTGGCGGAAAATACTTTGTTGCTTGAATGGGAGATGCTCACACTGGTCGTTTCAGGGTGACTTCAAGGTCGAAGAAATATATTGGACAGGAACGCCAAACAACAACGACAAAATATCTAGAAGTACTGGCAATTACTGTTTGATAACTCAGAGTATAACGTGTGATTCATCTCAGGTGTTTAAAGCTTGGCAGCAGAAAGGAGTTTTGATGATTACATAGAGTATAGTTGCGTAGTAACTAGTGAAGATGTGGTTTTTGTGAAATGTCTTCTTTATGGATCTTCAGACATTGCTTTTATTTGTTGTCGCAGTTTGTTAATGGTTTTTGCCACAAAATCCTCAAGAAATGTCTCTTTTCTTTGGTGTCAAAGAATTTTGTGAATGGTAGTGCTGGAACTTCTGTTCTTGAGCTCAAGTATGTTGGTGTCAGAATTAGCTTCATTTATTCGTAGAAATTTTCTGTTAAAGAATGAAATATAATACTGAAAGAGAAAATGCTATTACAATTTGAAAGCGTTTTTTAATATCATGAATGCATTCGTGTGAGCTGTTAAGAATAATGAATGAAATACGTGATGGAGAACACACGTGGATTACACCTCCGTTTCTACCCACCAATATTGGTGTCTCAAGCGGGCTGAGTGGAAATGTTTATGGACACTTCATTACTTGGGTTTGAAATTACACGTCACATCAATTTGGAAACAGCTCTCGATAGAGCAATTACATGTCACGTCGATTTGGAAAAAACACATAGCTTCTGTTTTTAAAGAGCTATTACAGTGACCCAACCAGATCTGGACTCAAACCTATTACACGACAGCTTAGAAATGATGCTAAAATTGATTAATCGAATACTCCCAAGCCTCCTTGTCATAATCGTCTTTGTAACGAAAATCCTTAAAAATCTAAGTGTTCTTATCTCTCGTCAGACAAGAAACATAATTTGGAAAGGACATTTGAAATAAATATATAGAAATAAACAAAACAAAAAGAAGAATGTTACTGGACGTAACGAAAAAAACAACAACAACGTAATTTAACGACGAATTTCGAAAATGGCATAAGGAAGCAGTATATTTTTTTCACGGCGGTCTTCTCATGTTTTATCACCGCTTTTATTGCTCAATATATTCGCGAACGCGCATCGTATTATGTCACCGCAAGACATCCGGCTTCGTTTTGCTCGGAGCAGCGCGCGCTCTCGGCGGCCGCATCTGCTCTAGTAAATAACGGCGGATTATTGGAATGCGTTCAAAAGCACGGAGCACCCCGCCGGCAGCCCCGGCCCGTCTGTAGGCCAAGGACCCGGAGCACGTTAATATGGATCAGCTGCAGAGTCTAACGGACGACGGAGGCGATGGCGTCTTGGGTTGAAGCCAGCGCTCCACCGCTGAGGCGACTTTGGTGATGGATAACCTCTCCCCCGCCAGCGATGATAATACTTATGGGTTCGATTGGTGGAAGACGGCACGAATTCGTAGCTTCGCAAATCTTTTAAACGCCATTGTCTCAAGTCGCATGTCTGACGCAGGAACATGTGACTTGAAATTTTGAGAGTCTAATCAGAAAATATAGGGGTGTAAATAAATTTTAGGTTCTCATGTGCTTCAATAAGAACATATGAGACAGATGGACATAATATTTATTTCTAAACGTGATTAAATTGCAGCTTTAATAAGTTTTTCGATAGCTAAAGTAGGCCTTCATGTTCACAGGATTTAAAGTGGCATTTCAATCCCGGTGAATTAAAGTAAAAGCAAAAAATAAAGAAACCAGAAATGAAAATGAGATAAAAAGTTACTTGGTAAACGTTTTTCTCCACATGTAATATTGATTTCAGCATAAAACAGAAACTCCAAAGTAAAAAAGGCTTGTATGGTTTTATTATTAAAATAAGCGAGTAATTTTTTTTCGAAAAATATCTCACTTCCTTGGCGTTTCTCCATCTGTAGAAACGTTCATGTTCTTTCTCGAAAAGGAGCTTGGATTTTTCAGGCAATAATTTCGAGTCTGCAAATTCTGCTTCTTTTAAGTCATAATCACGAATATGCATCTCATCATCAGAGTCTAAATAATACATCTGAAACACTGTATTTGAATATGCCTCAATTTTTTAATGCACATTACAAACCAACTATCATCACGGCCACTTTGAGTACTGAACCACTTACATTAGTTAAGGTGACTGTGTAACGTGGCACGAGCAATATATTCTATGCCTAGTTTGAAAGTAAACAAAAAATTAAAGAAATACGGTTTAAAAATACAGTTTTGAACATGACATGGGGTTTAACTGACCTTTATTCACTGAAGAGAATTACGTCCCGTGTGAATAAAGCTCTACTTAAACCCCTTGTTATATAAATAACTGTGTTCGCCCAAGTGCCTTTTTTAGTCTCGCCCAAGTGGCACTGTTATTCGTCGAAGAATTTACAAAATTTTCCACCCAAACTGAGCACTCCTGAGCAGTTTATCCAGTAAACCATTTGCCTTACTTTGTTTACCGCAAATTTTAATTAGTTATAATTAGTAACATATTTTCGTCACTTAAAATTATTTTATTTAGAAACATCGACCTACGGCAGATTTGTATTGTGCACATAAACGTGTAATAGAATGAACTGATTCATACATATACAACATGCACGCAAAGTTTCAGACTTGACATCACAAAAAATTATTCTACTTTGCAAGGTTTGGAGACCATAGCTCTCCAATGTGTCTCTGCCATTTCGGCATATCAACTGCATTCTTTTTTATACAAGACGACTGGTTCTGTGTACGAATTATAAAAGGGCAATGACTGACAATTTTATTTAGATATCTTTACTAGCGGCTACAATAAAAGTGAGCCATTCCAAAATGTTCTGTGAGTGTGGTAGTTAATAATGTTCGGGGAGCTACCACACCTCAAACAGGCAGCTGGCTAAAACACAGCTTCTGCTTAAGGCGACGCCGAGGCACACTTGTCAGATTGGGAAATGATACGAAAGCAAAAGGAATTATAATGAAGTTGATGATAATGTTAGGATGAATACGAAGCTTAAGAAACACCACTAAGAAAATGGTTTCCACCCCGAATCCCTATCCCCACTTGACAAATTTTGCAATACGCATTTTTGCCTGTATTTTATCCTAGTACACAGATATGGAAGGCCATCACGTTGCCACTTGTTACATGGGTTATCAAGAGTTACCCGATTCCCTTCCACCAATACTCACCGCGAAGCGAGCAGCGAAAAAACCTTTCGTTCGTGTTTACTGCCAGCATTCACACGTAGAGGATGTGTGGATACATTTGTCTTCCCTCCCGGTTCATAAGGTTTCGGTTTACGATAAGCGAGAAACGAGAAGTCGAGGTGTGAAGTGTCGTAAACATATGGGACATTTGACTGCTGTTTGAGTGCCAATTGAAGTAGTATTGACATTATTCTTTAACGAATGGGTTTCTATTCTAAGCTGAAAGAATGTGTTGCAGTATATTACTTTTCAAAATCCTATAAGATATGCTCGTTTGAAAAACACATTTTGGTTTAGATATTGAGATACAAGTGTAAGTTTTTCATTACATATTAATAAGTGCTCCGGCAAGCAATAAATAACGAACGATTGCATAGCATTACTCTCAAGAAAATCATCTTACAAGGAGAGTTTAAAATATTTTACGGATGTATTTATGTAACTAAACTAAAATCTTAAAGAAATAAGTGGATTTTAAAGAAGATACCATTGTGTGCTCAATGAACCGATTGCAAGCTTCAATATATTCCAATAATGTATTTATGAAACATACCAGTAAATGAATAAAGACTACTGATAAAGAGTTTGTGTGTATTCAAATCACAAGAAAGTATTTATATTACAATAGGGCGCGTTAAATCTGAAGTTTCATTATGTGTTACGCAACGTTGGTAAACACAGAAACATCAATTTTTAATGACGCGTCTCTCCAACATGCAAAAGTTCTTCTGCACGCAAAATCGCTTCTTTACTCTCAGAGCAGTGAATCCCTAACTAGGCTTATTAACAATCTGCATACATTATTTTTTGTGCATATCCGAGTTTGCATATTTTGTATTTCTATGGGTCAGGAACTCACCTATATTTCTTTAACGAAAGGACACGACCCACATTTGAGTATACCGTGCCCACGAATATGCTAACTAACAAAATCATATTTTATTTTTCAATTTTACTCATAGATAATTTCACAGAGAGTGTTTATGCACTCATAACAACAAAATAAATATCATTAATAATTAAAAGGATAGAAATAATTGTGATGTATCAGAAATGTAAGATATTTTTCTCACTGTGTTTTCCTCGCGAAAAAAGAGTTGTGGAAAAGCAGGGCTGCATGAGAGAATACTCTTATAACTCTTTCTTTAATTCTTTATAAGAAAAGAGATGTAAAATTATAAGTACATTTAAATATCTTTGCATCAAGTATATACCATTCAGAACACTATTTGAAGAAATGAAAGCAATTGACAAAGTCACATAGTCGTGTATGATGCCCTGAAGAGTTTCATTCAAATGTTTATCAGATGAGATATTATAGTTGATCCTATTTCGTTATCAAATTAAAAATCGAATAAAACTAAATCCGATTAATATTATGAATTTGGTTTCAATCCTAAGTGAGAAAGAAAATCAAGATAAGAAATGTAAATAAGCTTCGTGAAATTTAGAGAACCGATCTCAATCAACATATCACCTCATTCCAGCTAAGTCTACCTGCAATCCAAGTCACAAACTCCAAAACACAAACACCTAACTAATATCGTGGACGAGCAATCTCTCATCCAAGTAGCCCCAGCCTGCCCAGCGAGTGTCTCTTTAACAGGCCAAGCACTCCAGAGCACCATAACCTTGTTCACAACTTCCAACCAAGAAAGAAACAAATCAAGATAAGAAATTCAAGTAACAGACGCAAAATTCAGTGAACTTTTCTCAATCAACATATCACCATCCTGCGAAGTCACCATGTAATCCAAGACACAAATACGTACCACCACACAAGCACCTATCTTTACTTTGATTTTTCTATAGTGACCAATGACATTAGGTCAATGTTACACTTTCTGCTTCATAAATGAATATTTTTAATTAAATCGCTAACCTCCTTCTCAACGGGGGTCGTCGCCTCAGAAATCTGCTTACAACTGTTAAAACGATTCATTTTATAAGGCAGGAGGTGAAACAATGGCCTAATGCCTTCGACCACTACAGAAAAAACCGAAGTACATCACCGCGACCGAGCAACTGGCCTCAGTCAACCCAGCTCCTGCCGCATAAAATGAATATTTTTAATTAAATCGCTAATCTCCTTCTCAACGGGGTTCGTCGCCTCAGAAATACGCTTACAACTGTTAAAACGATTCATATTATAAGGCAGGAGGTGCAACAATGGCTTAATGCTTTCGGCCACTACAAAACAACGAAGAATATCACCGCGACCGAGCAAGTGGCCTCAGTCAACCCAGGTCCTGCCTCATAAAATGAATATTTTTAATTAAATCGCTAACCTTCTCAACGGGGTTCGTCGCCTCAGAAACTGTTAAAACGATTCATTTCATAAGTAAGGAGGTGCAACAATGACCTAATGCCATCGGCTACTACAAAAAAAACAACAAAAAGAACGAAGTACATCACCGCGACTGCGCAAGTGGCCTCACTCAACCCAGCAAGTGTCTCTTTAACCGCCCAAGCGCTCCCCACTGCACCACAAGCCTCTCCACAACTCCCAACCAACGCGCGCGGGCGCGGAGGCCGCGAATTCACCAGGTCGCGAGTTCACCACGCGGAGGCGGCGACCCATCCACCCACCCACGTGACAGTCACGACCACGCGGCCGGCACGCGCGTGCGTAACTCGGCAGCCGCCGCGCGGCACGCCCCCTCACGACCGCCGCGTGGCCACCCACGCCCCCCCCCCTGGCGCGCTCGCGTCGGGTGATTAAGGAATTAAGGGAACGACACAGAAACCTTCAAAGTTCGCTGCGGATTAATGAAGCATAAAATTGTTCTCTCTAAATGCAAATGACCGGGAAATATAGGCGGCGCGTCGCTCGCCGGGCGCGGCGGACACAGGGACAGCGTCGCCGCCGAAACCGGCGGCCCGGGGCGTCGCGACGCCACCCGCGCCGGGAGTCGCGAGGCGACGCGTCGCGTTGATGACGCGGGGTCACCACGCGCATATCCGAGCGATTATGTAACGCTTCAGGTGGATTGTGGGAAATCTTGCGCTGGGGAACGTGGGAAGTCAACGGGAGCGGTAAGATCGCTGATGAAATCATGGGTCGTGTTTGAAAATGGTGTAATTTCGTTGTGATCTACATCCAGGTAACCACTAGGCAGGGAGAATATTTTGTCTGGCTCGTCATATTCCAGAAATACGGGGAGATTTGTGGGGTTGTGTATATTGAGCAAAGACGTCACATCTTGAAAAATTTTATTTAC
The DNA here is from genome assembly GCA_011170035.1 of Teleogryllus occipitalis. NCBI lineage: Eukaryota > Metazoa > Arthropoda > Insecta > Orthoptera > Gryllidae > Teleogryllus > Teleogryllus occipitalis. The sequence goes on along the minus strand of BLKR01001707.1, from coordinate 96,538 downwards.
TAGAAATTTTATCAGTTATAATGATGAATTATAAATAAAAATGATGATTGACATATTAAAAAAGATTCGTACTTTCGACACCACTAACAATTCTACCTCTTCTATTTAGAAGCCAAAATTTCAAAATATGAATACGGCACGTTCAAAATGAGTTCGCACTAACGAAGCCTAACTTGGCATATACGCTTTAAGTGCCAGTCCTTCCATAAACGTCACAACCCCAGAGTAATACCCTACCCCTGTTCAAGCATTCCTACACCTACCACTGCGACCACATCCTATGCATCTTGCTTCCCTTCAACACCAACATACCCTCCCACCACCACCACCACATCATCCACAACAGCAGCACCTCCGCCCACAACACCACCGCTGCCTCCGCCGACACGCGCATTTCGCAACGCACCCCCCCCCCCGCTTCCTCGCGGGGGGTCCCGCATGAGCCCACGCCGGCCCCCCTCCCTCTGCCGTTCCCAGGCGCAGGCCGTAATTTTTCCGGGGTAGAAGTTCCGGAACACTCTAAGAAACCCCCATAAAAGTGTTGGCGTGTTCGCGAGTTTGGTTTCAGTTTAATTAAACTGCCGGCGAGGCACGAGGCAGCGCCGGCGTGTGCGTACGGAGGCGGCGCGGGAACAGCGGCGGCGGCAGTGGGGGCGGCGGCGGCGGCGGCGGTGCTGGCGGGCGCCGACCGGACACACACTTCACACCGCTGCTGCCGCCCGACGCAGCTCCGGACCCCGCAAAAAGGCGCAGACGCGACGCCCTCGTGCTTCCCCGCCCCGCCCCGCCCCGCCCCGCCCCGCCCCGCCCCACCCCCGCCCCGCCCGCGCCACCCCCGACGGCTCTTCCCCGCGTTGGCGCGATCTGCATCTCAATCAGGCGTCTCCATGGTTACGCGGAATTATCCGGGCCCTCACCGCCGCCAACGCCGCCGCCGCCGTCGCTGCCGCCTCCACCGGCGTGTTGTCGCGCGAGGGAAAAACATCGCAAGACGCCTGCTGCAGCGGCGGGGCCTCCGCGCAGTGCGGCTCCGAGTTGCGTGGCCAAGAGGGAATTTTTCGGCGCTGGCTGATTAAGCACGGAAGCGTTGGAAGTGAAGCTTTGCTTGGGTGGGATGGAAGAATAGTTCTGTTGGTGAATTGTGTTGACAGACTGTAAATATTTCAAAGGTTTTGCTATATACATATTTGGCTAAAGGTGACCTACCATTTTAAATTGAGTGTGTAGCAAAATATGACTAAATTAATAGTCATATAAATATGACTAAATTAATAGTCATACTGTTCTAAACAGGCGGAGAATTACAGAAGAGCGATTTTGTTGCAAATCATGAAAAAATGCAATGTTTATATTGTGATATGCATGTTTTAAATCACAAGGGAGAAAAATGTAAATTCATGGAATAAGTCGACATATTGAGGTTCATTTTGCCGATTGAAATGTACAAGAAATCTGAAGATGAATCGAAGAAAATTCCAGGGATCAACGAATCCAAAATACAAAATTTCGAGTTATCAAGACTATACGCTTATTCCTTTCATCGTACTCCCTATTTCTCTTTTATAGAGATGGTATCACCAAGAACACTAACGTGTGCAAAAATTAGGCATTCAACATACAGGTGTTTGAAAATGACATATTTTTACATTAATTTCATATTTATTTTCTATTAGAATGATATGAATAATAAGAGTCTTAGATAGTCACATGTGACAGAATCAAGCTTTTAAGAACATGTATTGGTGTTTTGTGTTTCCTGAGGTCTCGCTATCTTTAAGTAAGGATGCGACATTGACGTTGATATTTTTTTAACATCGATGTTTTGTGCTCTTTTTAACATCGATGTTTTTACGTTTTCAATGTTTTGTTAGTAAAAGAAAGAATTCCAAAATCACAATTTCGTTAAAATATGAAAAAATAACTGCCGGTGCCACACTCGGGTTTTGTGCTCAAACCAAACGAAGGCTTTTTGTACTACTTACATTGAGCGGACTATTTCTCCCCCGGAATGATCAAAATGTAATTTCCTTCTTTCACCTCTTTCTTCGTATTTTACTCATGCACAAGTGGTCTACGCATGCCCCATAGTTGTACGGCCTCTCCCTTTCTTTTCGTTCCCTTCTTCAGTAAAATGAGGACTGACCCTGAGAGATGACCCTGAACACTTACAATTAATTTTGCCCATTGTTATTACATGTTTTCGTTTCCAGTTAAATAATAATTACAAATTAATAAACACGTCTATTGTCAAATAACATCAATGATTGATAACACCGACTTTGAACATCGATGTTTCGTAACATCGGTGTTGGTAACATAGATGTCTGGTAACATCGATGATTTGTTATCGATGTCACACCACTGTCCTCAAGTGTGTCCTCCAATTGCGCGCACAGGGTCGTCCGGTGAGCAGGTGGTGAGTGCAGGATGAGGTCGCGTCGAAACACCGAGTGCTCTCGGGACGGTGAAGGAAGCGCTGCCGAAGCGCCGAGACGCGTTACGCGGGGCCCCGCGCTCTCATTTTCCTCACGGCTTCCCAGAAGACGGCCGCCGTAATCCGCGTTTTCAAGAACAGAAGTACGAAGCGTGGAAAATGGGTGTCGACGAAGTTTTCTCGTTATAGAATAATTTCTGTTAGTTTAATAATGTTGTATATGGCTAGATTTTATTTAGGGTGTGTCAGACCGTGAACTATGATTTTTCTGAAATATATTTATTTTTTGTTGAGAGAAATACACCAAATATGTCACTTTAATTGGATTACATTGAAAGGTATCCTAACTTTGCAGATCAAGGAACTTTACAACGTAATTTATTTGATTAAGTCCTCATCCAATACTACACATTATTTGTCAGAATATTTCAACATCGCCACTAACCCATTTCTCGTACGTTACACATCCACTGAAGGATTAGCTATATACTAAACACATGTTTATTGTGTCCCTAACCTAACCGCAGTTAGCCGCTGCAGCCAATGTTTTAGAAGTCCCCCACATCAATCCATTCTACCACCATCAACCGTTATCCACCCTCTCAGTACTTCTCCACATCTCTTGCCTCAAACCGCCATCCCAATGGCCGCGTTGGCTGCACCAACCCTGCCATCGACTCCGCCCCGCCTCCTCCCGCACCCCCGCTCGCCCCTCCCCGCCCCCCGTCCCCGCCCCTGCTGCTGCCGCACGTCCGCGCTCGCTGGACGCCTTCCAAGGCTCGCTCACTCGCTCGCGCGCACGGCCACCGCCTCCGTCGCCGCCGCCGCCGCCGCCGCCGCCGCCGCCGCCGCCGCCGTCGCCGCCGCCGCCGTAATTTATACGCGCCGGGCGGCCGCACGATACAGCCGTGCTTCAGAGCGCGGCGCTTCCATCGCTCACTGTCTGCGCGCGCTGCCAAGGCCCGCCGCCGCCGCCATGCAGCAGCCCTTCCCTCCCTCGGGACGCGCGACACTCCGCCGCCGCCAACGCAACCGCCGCCGCCGCCGCCACCGCCGCGATGATCTCCGCCGTCCGACGCGCCGCCACCCGGCTGCTGGGATCATTAGGGCCCGCCCGCGGGACGCTACGTGCCCACAGCGCGGACAAGCTTACTACTGGACAAACGGCGCTGCATACACGTTTCAGGTGCACTGCCTATCGACCGTCATCTTCCGCTAGAGTCTGTCCCTGGGCTGCCTTGTACGTCGTTGAGTTTTCTTTTGATCGCGCGGCTTGATGGTTCTAATGTTGTGTCTATCTCAATATTGTTATCATCACTAGTAGTTACATCCATCCACAACTCCGTGATGTATTACTATCTTCCGAATTTTCTCTGTCGCCGCCAATGTAGTCGTAACCTTTTATCTCTTGCAATACTCCTTACTTAGCGTGTGTAATAATGATATTAGCGCGTTTTTAAAAAGTATTTAAACAGGCACAATATATATTTTCAAACAGCTTGTGATCTGTGACAAATATGAAAAATATGAGGCTTACGAAAAGCAAACTAAATCAGTCTCCACTAACATTGCTTCAAACTAAACTCTCAATATTTGTCCAGAGT